>CM040241.1:248076922-248457522 GCA_022545495.1 Chrysanthemum lavandulifolium | reverse complement strand
TATTGCCGAATCGGATCTTCCGCCTACTAATCCAATCGACTTGTTTGGCTTTGAACTTCTCGATTTTCCTCATGAGACAATGGAAGATGCTAAGAAGTTTGTCATTCTTTACTTTCTACTATAAAATATTAGTTCGAGATGTAAATTTGTAGAAAATCATATCATTTTAATAGTTAAGTGTAGTTTGTTTGACCACAAAAGTCAAAGTCAAGGAGGATATACTTTCCTCTTGGTAACTGTTATGTTAACATGAATCAAGGCTCAAATTTCAATTACATTTACAAATTATCTTGATATATTGTAGGTATGCGATATGGCAAAACATGCATTTGAAGATGTTGTTTCCGATAATGCGGCTGATTAGGGACAATCTTATTCTTTGGACCTATAATGCAGAAGATGAAGGTGATGTCCCTCAACCCAATAGTTCAAAGAAGTAGTTCTCGCAGATTTGATTCCTAATCCCATATGGTGTTGGTGTTTGATCCCTTTGACATCTCTATACTCATGACAGTGAAGTACGAAATCATGGGCTTTCTAATGTTGCCTTTTAAGGCATTGGAAAAGGAGTTGTCACCAAGCGGCGAAAATGTTGCTTTTCGCCACAATGATATCTGATATAAACACGATGGTTGTAAATCGATCAGAACTCACACATATTTTAAATTTAACAAATTTCGTTATTACTTTTATTATCATCTCATTTATCTATTTCTTTAAAAATAATAACAGGTGTCGGCGAAAGCCTAAGTAATTACATATAAGTTTGGAATTTCGGATTATCAATGTTTTCAATGAGGATAGTCAATCATGTCTATTTGACTTAGGAAACTGAAATGTCATTGTTTGTTCACATGTCCCTTTCCATGAAAACCGGTATAGGTTGTACGTTTTCTTATTTTAATTATGGTATAAAAGTCTATTTATGGCTTAAAGCAAAGCCTAATGGCCCTAGACGGGTTAGTATTAAATGTTAATTGCTTTAAATAAAGCCATGCAGACTACTCGCCGGTTACTTTGAATAAGGAATACATTCATTGTATGTATAGCGGTATTTTTTGTGAACAACAACTGAATTAAGAAAACTAGCGGGAAGCTGGAAAATTACACGGAAGCTACATCGTTACAAATATTACAAAGTCACCTTATCCAATTGAATTTAACTCCTCAATCTATCTGAAACAATCCAGGTGAAGGAGAATTGTTTTACATCATTGAGAATAAGGTTCTTCATTGGACCCCGAAGATGTATGTTTACTACGAAAACGTCAAAGGATCCATAGAATAGATTGAATAACGGCAGTATTTGATTGTACGTGTTGGTCACAACACCACATTTCAAGTTCGTAGATAAATTGAAAGCAGGTTTTTGTGAAATTATTTTGCTTTCGTGGGATATTATTTGGTTATAAAAGTATTTAGAAAGTAGAAACCAACTTGCTCTCCTTTTTAATGAAAGAAATCAAATACGATCTCAAGATGTTACAGTAGATGATTATGAGATATGGAGCTGATACCAGATGGGTTGGAAAAGCACAACTTTAAACGAAAATAACTTTCAATGCATGTTACAACTTACAAGAGCTTGCTAAGGTCCGGACGTTGAAACAAACAAACTAAGGTAGTTTGGCTCCAACTGTATGGCCACAATCCTTTATGTGTTGCCCGAATTTGACTTTTCGTAGTATTTATTTACACTTATTTGCGTAAAGATTTACTCGTGTAGATCAGTGGTTTTGTAAAATTAATGTTAAAGTTTATGTTAGTGGCTAACCTACCAAAGATTGAAGTCTTTGAACCGTCTTATAAGGATATTTTCTAACTTTGTAAGTATGATTATACTTTCTGCTATGAGTCATGTAAAAGTTTCAAATAAAAGCTCACTCATAATCACATTAAGGTCCTCGGCCATATGTGTTCTATGATGCGTTAATGGTAAAATAACTTGCTTGGGACAGATTTATAGCTAGTATCGTTGTTATTACGTACGTACATTCGTATTCCAAGTAATACAACAAGTGATGCCCTGGCCATCCTTTACTCCCATCACCTCAAAGGGATCCCCAGATTTACCAAGATCGAGTTCCACAGTTATCTTAATCCGTAGAAGCGTAAAACTTTTATACACCATAATCTGATAAAACAATAATTACATACTGTAATAAAATGCAAAACTTATCTTAAAGAAATATATGTCGATCCATTCCTTATGGAGTTGGTAACAATTGACAATCAAAGCAAAGCATGTTCAAAAACAAAAAGAGGGAGACAGAAACTGTTAAAGAGGCATCAATGAATGGGAACCAATCTATATTCACTTTTTCGGATACAAGAGATGGTTCCAAGCAATAATTCCCTTCTTGAAACAATGGGTATTGCTTAAAAATTAATTATTTTTTTTACTTGGGTCTATCTTCTTTCTTCTTTAATCATTTCATAAAAGTAAGAAAGATTTAAGAACAAAAAGGCGAGGGATACAAACATTAGAAACATATTTATGCATGTGCACCTCAATAATTCCATGATGGGTAGTATAGTGCAAAGTGATGGCCCCTTTTTGTTGCAATTGATAGCTGTGGCATTTGTCTGGTTTATTTTTGTTGTCATCTATATCACTATATGTGTGTGAAATAGCTATCAACTAATTCATGTTTTGTATCTAAAACACTCATTCAAGACTAAAAGCTCCAATAGCATAAGTGAAACACTAAAATCCATGACATCTGCTGACTAGGTGTATCAAAGAAAATATTTTCATTTAATTGTCCGTACTTGGAAAAGACGTACAACATTTTATTTCTTCTGCCTATTCACCGTTGAAATTGAAAAGGACCGGATTGATTTAGGTGCGTGTTATGTTAAGAATTTTATTACTTTGAGTGAGACATTTTCCAGTGTAACTTACAGGTACCAGGTTAAAATCAACAAGTGTGTACAGTCTAATTTAAGAAGATTCGCGTCCTCTATTTACTAACTTTTGATGAGATACGTCTTGTCCGAGATAAGTGTACTATGTGCGAGTAAATATAAAATCCTATTTCTCTTGACCACATTAAACCTATGTTACTACAGCAGTTAAAAAAAAAACATATGTCACCACAAGAAGTAATGCTTAACATACTGCGATTCATCGAGTCAGAACTTGTTTAGACAAACATGTGTGTCTTTAGTCCATACTCCATACTCAGAAGCAAGGTAAGCTCAGAATCAAAACAAAATGAGTTATGCCAGTGGGGTTTGTATTTTCTTGCTTGCTAGTTTTTAACCTATATATGGGGTTTGTATAGTATTTTCTTGCTTGCTAGTTTTAACCTATATATATGCCGTTAAAAATGTCCTAGTAATTAACCATTAATTAAAATATATGTCTTATGAATCACTAGCTTCTCACATGTTACTCATGGATTAAAGCATAAAAGTTGTGATTAATCGTGGAATAATTGTGAAAAAAAAATGATTGTGATTATGCATGTCCTTAAATTAACTAAAAGACTGGATCAAAGCTTTTGAACCAAAGCATGCTGGAGTGCAATACTTTCCTTTCCATACTTTATTCTAGAGTTTAGTTATATTGAACTGTTTTGGTTACTGATTAAAGATTTCGTTCTAGCTTTTATAAAATTGCAATCTCTTTACATATTATGATTCCATCCATTAACTACTCGTTTTTCAGAATAGAAGAAGATATAAACTCGTTATTTTTTTCACCAAATAACGCAGCTCCAAATCAGTTTCACGCGTTTGTTTCAAATCAGAAACACGTTTCCACTGAACTTTTTGGCAAGTCACTGGTACACGTTGCTTGAGCTATTGTGCCTGGCGTATGATTTTAACTTGAACATTTTTTTTGGGGCGAATTTATTTTGGGACCGAATCGAGATTTGTTTTGAACCTCAACTAAATTACCCCTAAAACCTATAATATTTACACTCAGGTCATGTAATTTTGGGATAGGGCCCTCCACGTCTCCATTAAGGTCCGTCCTTGGCCCTAGGAACATGCGACGAATATGTTTTTAAGGAAATCATGTTAAACATAACTCTGGCCACTAGGTTCTATTAATAAGAGTCTTACGGTCTTCTACCCTTTGATTCTGTCTCTAATCATTTTTTTGTTAATTGTCTCAGTGTATCTTTTTAACAATCTATAATCTTGTTCTTAAAAAATAAAAAATAAATAATAATAAAACATATTGTTTCCTTACTAAAAAACACATATTTTCTTCTTAAATCGTGTTGTGGATAATGTTAGGATATGCAACTATGCATGTCCACTAGTTTTAAAAATCGCTCGTCGTATAGTTTTGTAACCCTTTTATTCCTCTAACCAAATCATAACTACTTGGATCATAACCTGGGGCCTGTTTGGCAGGAGTTTTTGGATGTTCATACTTTTTTACAAAATAATCTCGTATAAACCAAGTAGTTTCGTTTGGACGCATTTCATGTTTTATTTCAAACAAATCTCCAAAACGAAAACTGATTCATGTGTTGGAAAATTTAATGACTTGTGGGATTAGTTCACACCCCAGAATGGGCCAGGAGTGCAGTGACACCCATAAGGCCCATGAACACACGACTACAATAGTGGTTGTATTGGTAGTCTTAGTAGAAAGATCGCTGTGGAAAATCGATTGTGGTTTCATCGATAAGCGATGTTTAATCTGAAGCGATGTTTCCATCAAGAAGTGTTTCCATCGAAGCGGTGTTTCCACCGATAGTGCTATGAAAGATCTTGATGAAATCTTTAGAAACCAAGCTGACCTATTCAAGCCAAGATTCTGTTGCGTAATGACCACGTTTAATTGGTCATGTAACCACTAATCGCTATAATGGGGATAATTATGAGGCGATTAATAGGTAGATTAATTCTCATAATTCCATTGGACAAGCTCAGAGTAACATCATATAAATAGGAGATCTGATTATGCATGAAGCGTAATACGAAAACTATTAACACTTATAAGCGCAAAGGTTATTGATTTGTGCCTAATTCAATAACAAACATTTGGTCTTATCCCAGTAGATATTCGTGTAACCCGGGCATTAGGGTCGAATAGTTTACTTTGGAAAGTGATCACACGATTCCAAGTGATATCCAGAACCACCTAGTGGTATTTGTTTCACCGACTTGATTATTTGTTTCACGACTTGATTATTTGTTTCACCGACATTGATTATCTAACCTGCTCGGGAGTTACACACCAACAATCAAAGTAAACTATTTTGTGATAATCAATGGTGCTGCTGCGAATGAACACATGGCTTCAAACTTTGCCAAGCTTGATAAGTTTGAAGGGTGGACTTCAGGAGATGGCGAAGAAGATGCACTTCTTGCTGTCAAGCATGAGTGTGGTGTATGTGCTAACTACACCTATTCCTGATGATGGGGATGATGCTACTGTGGAGCAGATCAGGAGGAGGAGAAAATGGGAGAACTACATTTGCAGAGGTTTAATCCTCAATGGTATGTCTGATTCTCTGTTTGATATTTATGAGAACTTTGAATCTTCCAAACAACTATGGGATTCCTTGGATGCCAAATATATGGTTGAGGATGCATCAAGTAAGAAGTTCCTTGTAAGTAATTTCACAAATTACAAAATGATTGATTCAAGACCAGTTATGGAACAATACAATGAACTTCTTGGTATACTTGGAAGGTTTACACAACACAATATGTACATGGATGAGGCTATTCAAGTCTCTTGTGTCATTGATAAACTTCCCCCTTTTTGGAAAGATTTCAAGCATACCTTGAAACATAAAAAGGAGGAGTTAACTCGGTTGAGTTGGGTAGTCATCTGCATTAAGGAATCTCTCAAAGTGCGGGATAATGACAAGCCAAAGAGTAGCAATGCTCTTGGTGCATCTGTTGTCAATATGGTGGAGCATAACAACTCCACCGGTACAACGACAACAAAGGCAAACCAAATATCATGACAACACAAGGCGGATCCTAACAAGAAGGCAACACCTACTTGTTGAAAATGTGGAAAACCGGTCACATTAAAAGGGATTGCAAGGGTGTTAAAGTTGGTGGTAAAGCCAATGGATCGTGCACTAATGGTTCGGGAGTGGTGGTTACCAACTCACTAAAAGGTCGAAATATGTTTAATAATTCTTTCGATTTATTATGTTACATATGTATCCGAATCATATTATGTGCGGGATAATGATGTTGCGTGGTGGGTTGACTCGGAGCAACAATTCATGTGTGCAAAGATAGAAGGCGGTTCAAGACTTATGAGTCATTTGAATGATGGTTCTATTCTTTACATGGGAAATGAGTCAACGACCTTTGTGCATGGTCATGGTTGTGTAGATCTTAGATTTAGTTACGGAAATATTGTAACTTTGTTTAATGTTATTCATGTTCTTGATATAAGGAAGAACTTGGTTTCAAGTAGTATTTTGAATAATCATGGATATAAACAAGTTATTGAGTCGATAAATTTGTTCTCTCTAAGCATGGTGTTTTTATTGGTTTGGATATTTGTGTAATCAAACGTTCGGGCTTAATATTGTCACCGATAGTGTTAATTCAAGCATTTGTGACCACCACGACTGTTGACTCTACCCTTTGGCATTCAAGACTTGGCCATGTACACTATAAAAGAATGCAAGATATGTCTAAGGATGGGTTAATCCCGACTTTTGACATGGATGGAAAAGTGTAAAACTTGCATGTTGACCAAGATAACCAAGAAACCTTTTCGGTGTTAGTCGTGAGACTAAGCTCTTGGAGCTTATACACAGTGACCTTTGTGATTTGCATGTCACTCCTTCTTTGGGGAATAAGAAGTACTTTGTGATATTTATTGATGATGCTTCTAGATTTTGTTATGTCTATCTGTTACATACCAAGGATGAAGCATTAGATAAATTCAAAGTGTTTAAAAGCAAGTTGAATTACAACTTGGGTCCCTGATCAAAATATTAAGGACTGATAGGGAGGTGAGTACATGGATACTCTGTATTTTTCGGTTTGTTGGAATTATCCATGAAACGATCGCCTCGATACTCCTCAAACAAAATGGTATTTACGAAAGGAAAAACAGGTGTGAAGGAGATGGTTAATTCTATGTTGTCCTATTCGGAATGAGTCAAGGTTTTGGGGTGAAGCTATGTTAACGACTTGCTATTTATTAAATAGGATTCCCAACAAAAGGAACAAGGTTACCCCTTATGAACTCGGACTAAAAGAAACCCAACTGAATTATCTCAAGGTTTGGGTTTGTAGGGGTTGTAAGACTCCACGATCCAAAGTGAAAACTTTGGGTGAAAGAGGCATGATCGCATCTTTGTTGGATATCTTGAGCATTCCAAGGCTTTTAGGTTCTATGTTATTGAACCTAATGAATATGTTTCGATTAACTCAATAATTGAATCAAGGGATCGAGACTTTGATGAGAATAGATTCTCATCGGTCCCTAGACCAAGTCGAGGATTCCTAATGGAACTCATGACCTTTGGTGTATCGAGGTCACGATGATGAACCATCGATGGTCCCCGATGAGGTTGTGGTTCAACAACTGAACACATGCTCGGGAAGAGCAAAGGGTCGGGACTACAAAGTCATTTGGACTGAGTTTCAACTATACTTGGTTGAAGGAATAAGGGATGAGGTCTCGGACCAATACTCCTATTGCTTCATTGTTGAGGATGATCCCAAGACATTTGAAGAAGCAATGAAGTCCCGTGATATTGCTTTACGGAAAGAAGCAATCAATGATGAGATGGATTCCATCATGGGCAACAACACTTGGGTGTTGGTTGATCACCACCAGGTTGCAAACCTTTGGGTTGCAAATAGATTTTCAAAAGGAAAATGAAGGTAGATGGAACTATTGAAAAGTTCAAGGCTAGACTAGTCATTCGTGGCTTTAAACAAAATTCGAGGATAGACTATTTTGATACTTATGCCCCGTGGCTCGATCGATTACCATAAGACTTCGATTGCTTTGGCATCTATTCACAATCTGGTTATTCATCACATGGATGTGAAACAAGCTTTTGAATGGTGAAGCGGATGAGGAGGTTTATATGAACCAACCTCGTGGCTTCATCTTGCTCGGCAATGAAAACAAGGTGTAAACCGATTAAGTCTCTATGGACTTAGCGGTACTTAAGCAATGGCATAAAAATTTGATGAAGTGGTTTTGTCTAGTGGTTATGTTCTTAACCAAGTCGACAAATGTGTATATAGCAAATTTGATGAATCGGTAAATGAGACATCATTTGTCTATATGTTGATGACATGTTGATCTTTGCATCGACCAAAATCGGGTTGACGACAAAGGAATTTTTGTCATCAAGGTTCTCCATGAAGGACATGGGGAGGCGATGTTATCCTTGGTATAAGGATTAAACATGAAAGTAAAAGAATTTCTATCTCGGTCTCATTATATTGAGAAGGTGTTGAGGAAATTCAATTACTTTGATTGTACTCCTATGAGTACACCTATGGATACTTGTGAGAAGCTAATGCCTAATAATGGCAAGGTCAGTATCTCAACTTGAGTATTCTAGGGTAATTGGTGCACGATGTATGCCATGACTTGTACAAGACACGATATTGGTTTTGCGGTGGGAAAATTGAGCGGTATACTAGTAATCCTAGTGCTCATCACTCGCAGTCGCTCATTGTGGTATCTTGAAGTATTTGAAGAGAACTATGGATTATAGTCTCTCATATCTTGGATATCCTTGATGTTGGAAGGATACATCGATGCAAGTTGGATCAAGACTCTTGAAGACAATTAGTCTACCGGTGGCTAGGTATTCCTACTTGGTGGAGGTGCAATTTGTTGGGCATCCAAGAAGCAAACTTGTATTACCGGTTCAACAATGGAATGCGAATTTGTGGCTTTAGCATTTCGGTAAAGAAGTTGAATGGTTGAAAAACTTGTTCTTGAGATTCCATTGTGGCCTAAACCTATAGCACCTATTTCTATCCCCGTGATAGTGCGGCTACATTGGCTAAGGCTTATAGCCGGATGTATAATGGTAATTCTAGACACTTGGGTGTCGACATAGCATGATTCGTGAGCTTATCATGAATGGGGTGGTATCTATAGAGTTTGTTAGATCTCAACATAACTTAGCCGATCACTTGACGAAGGGTTTGGCTAGAGACTTGGTTATAAAGTCCGCTAAAGGGATGGGTTTAAGTCCGACTTAGTCATCGAATGCTAGGACACCTGACTCCTCTAAGGAAACTTGGGGCTGAGTTCAATGTGGAAAGTCGAACATTCGATGGATGGAGCACATGTTTTATGTACATCCCAAGGTTGTGCTCGGAACTTCTTGAAAGGAGGATGAAGTCTTTACTTAATTGTTAATTTTCTTTGAAAAAGTGCTTGGCGGAGCATGAATAAAGAGGATCCACCTATGTAAATGTTGAAGTTTTGCCGCTTAGGAGCTTTTTGACTTTTAGCTTTTACAACATTTATGAATTTGGATATGGACACATGGCTTGTATAGTGTCGAGTCGATAAGTGTTTGAAAACTTGTGTATTTTATCTTGGGTATTCAAATGGGTTGAAGGGTTCAATTCTTGAACACCACGATTCTCGAATATTTGAGCGTGTAATGTACTACGATGGAAATTCAATCCTCATGATATTTTCGTTTATGCACATGTTTTGTTTAAATGTTTGTTTTCATGCAAAGGAAGTGAACTAAATTGGGAGGATTGTTGGAAAATTTAGTGCACTCATGGATTAGTTCACACTGGCAATGAGTTAGGAGAGTGCGGTGTACACCCATAAGGTCCATGAACACCACGACTCTAATAGTGGTTTGTATTGGTAGTCTTAGTAGAAATCTTGGTGGTGGAAAGTCGATTGTGGTTTCCATCGATAGCGATGTTTCAGGCGGTGTATCCATCGATAGTGCTATGAAATCTTGATGAAATCTTGCTTGTAAGGGCTTTGACCTATTCAAGTGAATTACAACTGCATAATGATCGCGTTTAATTGGTTATGTAACAACTAATGCTATAATGGGGATAATTATGAGGCGATTAATAGGTCGATTAATTCTCAAAATTCCATTGGACTAGCTCGAGTAACATCCTATAAATAGGAGATCGATTATGCATGAGCGAATACGAAAACTATTAACACTTATAAGCGCAAGGGTTATTGATTTGTCTAATTCAATAACAAACATTTTGTGCTTATCCCAAGTAGATATTCGTGTAAACCTGGGCGTTAGGGTCGAATAGTTTCTTTGGAAAGTGATCACACGATTTAGTGATATCCGTGAATCACCAGTGGTATTTGTTTCTCACGACTTGATTATTTGTTCTCTGACATTGATTATCTAACCCTGCTGCAGGAGTTACACACCAACATCATGAAGCTTTTAAATGTCTTGGGTTGTTAAAACTTTAAATTCTCGATATACCCTTCAAACATTTATTTACAATTATATATTTGTCATTTTATGTCATTTTACATCTTATAATTATATTTAACAATTAATTTACCAAACACTTTTATTGAAAAATAATATAACAGACATCGCCGTATTATGTTTTGTAGTTTCTGATTTCTGATTTACTGATTATTACAAACATACCCCTAGTCTATTTTGAACGAATATCATCAAACAAGTTTCTAAAACCCTCTTCTTACTATCCTGGTGGCTCTTGACTAGAAAACAAATTCTTAAAAAGAATGTCCTCATTCTCCACACCCTACACGCACACAAAAAAACGAGGGCTAGAGAATATATAAACAGTGTCTGTTTGATTCAGATGGTTTCTTTGGAGCACTTGATGGATTTATATATATTTTGTTTTTTACACAACAAATAGAGGGCTGACAAGTTGAACATGGTGTCGGAGACTAGCTCGTAACCAATTTGTATCGTGGACCGTCGTTATCACTAGCCCGAGCCATCATTTTCATTCATGTATATAATCTCGACACGACCATATCACTACGATGAACATACGTATATTCTTATTAAAGTTACGTTTCGTGTATTTGGATCGGACCATTTTTATCAAGAACGTTAATGAATAATAGTTTTGTTCTATTCACAAGAAATGAGAAAATTTTACAGAAAAAAAATGTCGATATGTTCTTGGGTCAGAATCTTTGTGGTACTACTAGTGGCCAACTTTTGGTTCATATCTTCAATGGAAAGAGCCCCACAAATAAAGCTATTCTATGATGTCAATTTAGTATAGTTTAGTTCAAAATAAAAGGTTTTGGTATAGTATTTCTTCATACGAGTATAATTATTTTACAGGTTAATTACTAAAAATAAAATAAAATAAAATAAAAAAGCGTATTACAAGCCTATGTATGAGTTTCAGTCTTTTTAATGTCGATTTAGCATTTGGGTTAACCAAGTTTCATATCATTTACGAAAAATATACCCATAAGCGTCCCATCTACTTAAAAATATCGTGCCTATTCATCGAAATTTTATATATCATGTTTATACGTCCAATAGTATGTCTACGATAGTAAAACCACATGCTTTTATTATAAAAATAGAGAAAAGGAAAATAATTTAGGTTAAACCTATGCCTCGATTTATCGATTTCATTTTCTTTAAATAAAAAAAGAAAAACAATCTCTTGAATAATAAGGGAAATGAAAAAATTAAAAATAAATGTTTAGCATCAACCGATAAAAGAATTCAATAGTAAAATCAAACACTCTATTGACCAATAAAAATCAAAACTGGGTGTAGGTTTCAAATCGCACATAAGGTTTTTAATCGGTTTTCACTGTTTTTAATTGTTAATCATTCACGTGATTATTATTCAAATACATCATCATTATTATGGGTTAGTTCAACATGTTTCATAGCTTATAAACCCTAGTGTTATCCTAGGTTTAATCATCTTCTAAAGATTTGGCGTGCTACTTGGCCGTGGTTTTCTACTAATCGCTTGTCGAAGGTTTTGGGTTTAGTGTGATGTCGAATATAGGAGAAGAATATTACTATCTTGAGTTCTTGGTTTGGTTGACAACAATTTGGATGTGGAGAAGGTTCTTGATCTCTGGTAGTATGGATTACGATAGTTGTGCTGCGTCCGACAAAGGTACACCTTCATCTATTCTTGTTGGTACTGATGAACAAGTGGAGCCGGTTTCACTTGGTTCGACCCCTAGTCATGATGCACCTAGCCATGACGAGCCTGAGGGTCATGTTACTTTATTGAAAATTCGTGCTATTGAGAAACAAATATTTGAGGAAAAACTTGTTTTTGTGGGTGATGATGGGCAACCATTAAAACCAGTTGTGACAGTGGATGCTACTACTTATTGGAACTAATCCATTTAAGCATCTTAAGGTGCCGCGATCGCGAAGGAGCTAGAAGAGATGCTTATCGCTATTGGTTATTATTGAAATCTCCGCATGATACGAGTGGTCCTATGGCTTCTAATGTTAATGCTACTAGTAGTCCTACTAATGCTAATGATCGGGTTGATACGAATGCGCATGGGGCGTTGGTATTGAGAAGGTTGATGCTTTGAAACAACTGTTTCATCATATGTTGGTGTTACTTCTCTTGAACCAAAGAAACACATCTAACTTTCGAGGTTGGAATGTAGTAAGAAAGCAAATGGTGCGGATCTTTCGTCGTCCGATGAAAGTGGTTGAAGAGGTGAACACTAGGTTTGAGCATACTTTGTATGGGTATTTCCTTGGTCAACGCCTTGCTTTTCCTGTTGTTGATTACTTTGTACGCAATGCGTGGGCTAAGTTTGGTATACAAAAGGTAATGATGAATGCAAAGGGGTTCTTCTTTTTTAAGTTTAATTCGAATAAAGGTGTTGATGATGTTATTGAAAACGGTCCTTGGTTGATTAGAAATGTACCTATTATTCTTAAACCATGGACATTGAACACCAACTTACTTAAAGAGGATTTGACCAATATCCGGTGTGGGTTAAATTCCATGATGTTCCTCTTGGCTATGTTTTCTGATGATGGCCTTAGTCTCCTTGCCACATTGATAGGCACCAAAAGGTTAGATGCTTTCACCAGCCAAATGTGCAAGGACTCGTGGGGACGTAGTAGTTTTGCTAGATGCATGATTGAGGTGAAGTCGGATGAGGTACTTAGGGACGACCTTCTTGTTGAGATTCGGTTACTTGATGGGTCGGGTTCGACTATCGAGGCGATCTGAGTTGAATATGAGTGGAAACCACCGCATTGTGATAAATGTAAGATTTTGGTCATACCCTATTGATTGTCCTAAAGTTGTTGAACCTCCACTCATCCTACTAAGCGTACTAATGATGGTTTCAAGACGGTTAATAACAAGAAGAAGGAAAGCAAGGTGGGTCTTCTATTCCGGTCAAGGAGGGTTTTCAAACCGGTTGTGGGTAAGCAGTTTCAATACCAACCTAAAAGACTCTTCCGAACCTAAGAAAGTGGAAGTCACTAAGAAGAATGCTTACGATGTGGCTAGTTCGAGTGGAACAAAGATTGCTACATCTAACCGGTTTGATGCTCTTAATATGGATAAATGCGGTACTCCTTCTAATGACACTAACAAGGATGTGGATTACGGTGCGTACAATGGAAGTTAATGAAGATAAGTCTACTAAGGCAGTCTTGCATCACAAGAACCCTCATGAGTGATTTGAAAGAGATGGAGTCGGGAGTGGCTCCTCAAACTAGTGATTCTTGTATACTTTGCCTCTTCTACTAAGAGAGTTAACCCTTTTTCTAAAGTGGGAGAGATCGAGGTGTCGATTACGAAGATGAGGTGGTTGCTAACTCATTTGATGAGTCCGCTAATATAGTTGGTGGTGGCCAAAGTTTGAAGATGAGTATGATGACTATGACTTGATGACTATCGCGAAACAGTTCGTGATCTTCCGGGAATTTGGATGCCTTTAATGCCATGTATGGCACAAAGTTTCAAGGTCCTAGGAAGTAATTTTATTTCGTTATGTCCTATGTTATCATTTGAGTAGTGGTTGTTTTCTTGTTTAGAAAATAGGAAGTATCTTGTTATGTAAGCTTTACGCCTATGTAGAATTTGAGATATGGGGTTTCACCATATCCATTGTACTTAAACGTTTATTTGGTTAATATATTTACTGGGGGCGAGGATTCCCTTTACCCAAAAAATAAAAATCAAAAGCGAATCAATTGGTCAAAGTTATTAAAATTTCATTTAGCATTAAAAACGTCCAAACTATCATGTGTGAAACTTTAAAAAAAAAAAAAAAAAAAAAAAAAAAATAATAATTAATAAAAACTATAGCCGTTAAATTTAAATAAAAATATATAAACTTAGGTAAACTTATCATTTTTATTTTTTAATAATTTTATAAATTGAATAAATACACATAGACTTTGTACCCTAAATTTATATTTTTTTAGAATAAAACACTATATATGTTGTTGTTTATAAATATTAGTATCATTATTTATTAAATCAAGGGCAAATATCTAAAAAGATCTTATCTTTGCCACCTATTCCTCTTCGGCAGATAACAAAATTTTTGCTTCATGGGTAATATCTTTCAAATTCATCCTCTTTAGGGTATTTTCATGAGCAGTTGGACAATTTTGCCCTATTACCCGTAAGAGGAAATGGAAAGTATGATACTTTTTTTAAATAATAAATAATGTATCTTGGCAAAGACGGAAACGTGTTTTGGCTAAGAAAGCGAATAAAATTAACAAGGGTAACGATTTGTGATAGGGAACGAATGTATTTTGGCGAATTTGATCGTGACGATCAAACTCAATAGGTTTATGGGCGGAATTTTATCATTTGCCCTAGTTTTTATTATGTTAAATTTTGGATATGTATTAAGATAAATTATTTAATGATTTATAATTGTGTTAAATCTATGATAAAAATGTTTTGTTTTAAGTTTACACTATTTACTTATTAAGATAATTTAGTTCCACCACCACTTCCATTTGCAAAGGACATGAGTTTAAATAAGATATCTGCGTGCATGGCACGTGTGGGGTTCAAATAAGCGGTTTAACCCTTATCATTTAGGCGGGAAAAGTTCATACCATTTCATCATTTCATTTTTCTTAGCCAAAACACGTTTTCCGACGGCTATTGAGTTTGATCGTCACGATCAAATTCGCCAAAATACATTCGCTTCCCTATCACAAATCGTTACCCTTGTTAATTCTTATTCGTTTCTTAGCCAAAACACGTTTCCGCATTTGCCAAGTATATTATTTATTATTTAAAAAAGTATCATCTTTCCATTTCCTCTTACGGGTAATGGGCAAAATTGTCCAATTGTTCGCATGAAAATACCCTAAAGAGGATGAATTTGAAAGTATATTACCCATGAAGAAAAAATTTTGTTCATTCTGCGAAGAGGAATAGGTGGCAAGTATAGTACTTTTTTTAGATATTTGCCCTTAAATCAATGTATAATTATATATGTACGGAATTATAAATTTCAAAAGGAAAACACGAATTATTGTGATATGTAATTGAATATACGAGATTATACTTTTATGAACAACTCATGTTATTCCTCGAGATTAAGTAAGGATTTTTGAAAAAAATGAAAAATATTCATGTTCAATAACGAGTCACTTTATTCTTTTTAAAAGTTTAACCCGCGTAAAAACACGAGTTATTAAGATAAATTAAATTAATTTTTATACTAAGAAGATTTCATTTGCTTAAGGTTTCGAAGAATAAAGTTGATCCATGGTCAGACTATAACATATATATATACACACGAAAACATTTACTAAATTGGACGCATGTATAAACTCCGGTAGTACGACTAACATCAAAGCCATATGCAGCTAAAACTAGTTTAAGAAACAGAAAAGGCAAAATCAAAGTACATAAAGCAGTTCTAAAATTTCATAATCATGCCATAGACATACCACATATAAATCATTTTTGGTATAATTAATGTTGATTAATGTTAATGCTAGTTATCTATATTTTTCAGTGTTGTTGAAAAAAGCCTAGTAGGCCGATTAATCGCTGGGTAGGTGCTACTGCGTCATCAACCTTCGGTCAACCATGGTCAACGGAGGTTAACGATTGTCAATGAAGGTCAAACTTAATGGAAACGTGCAAATATTTTTGAAAATACACAAAACTCACCGTAAACTAGTTTTAATCACTTATAGTATATGTTTATATCTATTACAAGATGTTTTTTTAAGGAAAATTTTACCTGTAATACACAAAACTCGCTAGAAATACCCAAAACTTGCCGGAAATCCCAATCCGATTATTCACGCCTAAACCAATTACAAGTTATAAAAAGGTCGACCGCCCGACTACCAATTTACGATTTTTACAACCTTGATATTTTTAATCAAATTAAATTCTTTTTATTTCTCACAATATGACGGCCTTCACTACGTTAAATGTATCTATAGATAATTATTTTAAATTTGAGATTGTGTACCTTTTTGTTGTTATAAATGTGCATGTGGTGGTGGTATAATCTCCACCTAAGTTGTTTCTTGGATCCATTTTGAATTAAAAGATCCTCAGTTGGACCAAAAATACAATTCTGTTGTTCGTGTTCTTTTGTGAAAGTTCAACGACTTTGGGCTGCTGTTGGGTCAAATTTGAACTCATTAAACTTCTTGGCTAGACCATATTGATGACTAGATTGTACATTTCCATATTCATATGGTTTTACGGTTAAAAACTGTGCATTAACATGCACATCTGAATCTGAGTACATCTTCTGTTCATCTAAATTTAGATTTTGTTACGATTATTGGCATTATTGTATATAGAACCAAACCATCTTAGAGCAAGTGCCATGTGTTTTTCTATTCCAGGTTATTAAACAATAAACATATTTTTAAATGGGTATTACTATTGGTACCCTTCTGTCTCACTAAAAAGTATTCAAAAATTTCTCTTAAAGGTTCCTGTTAATAGTAAAATATAATTTTTTATCAGTTTCTATTCCGTATTTTTTTTCAGTTCTTTTGACGTGTTAAACGTTATATTTTATGCTCCGTATTTTCAGTTTTGTAATTTTATAATTAAAAAAAAAATGGTACAAATGGTGTTTTAGAGAGGGTCTTTATAACCCATCCCTAAACATATATGTCTTCGGATTGCATAACTAAGTTTTGACCGCACATATTTAATGATTGTAAAACCCATTGCAACAACGTTAAACATGTTGCTAACGAACTAATTCTTCTAAGTATTGACTTTCACTAAAAAAACTCAAACACTGTTTTTGTACATATGATTAGGTGTGATTAATGATAATCATGATTGAACTTATAACCTAAAGCACTACTTAGAACCCAAGAGCTACAATGTCCGTTTTCGACATATAAAAACTGCCTATCCCACCAATGTATATGAAAAAATTGCACAGAGATGCGTAAAGGTACACCAATGCACAGAGATGCTCTATTGTATATGCTTTCAAACAAAATGTTTGATGCAGTGTGAAATAAGTCAGCTTAACGCTATGTTCTCAACTGCGGTGTGCTCATTAAGCAGATTTTGAATACGAACTTATGACATTCGATTATAAACACACGTATGAGAAACCACTTTAATTAAATACGTAAATAAGTACGCCTAGCTCTTTGGTCTCGTTCAAAAAACTAATGTGTTAACTTATAACCTCACTTTCTTTTCGATATGTGATATACTATTGCAAGACAATAGATGTTTATATGGTCCATATGGACCACTCCAAGTTTCCAACAATATTTTGTATTTTTTTTATAAAGGACTAGGTGGGTAACGGATTAAATGGTCGAATATAATGGATTAATTCAGTAATCAAAATGTGGGCTAGATCAAACCTGACTCCAATGCCTTTTCATTTAATCCAAAAGTTAATAATATGTCAGAAATTGATGTGTATTAAATTGGGCTTTAATGTTGTAAGCAAAGTACGAACATGGTAAAAAGAGAATTTTCAAAGAAAATCATCATAGTGAATTAGCGAACGCCCACTTGGCTGATTTTCAGAAAATGAGTCGGGTTTATGGTTAATTTCAGAGTTAGTGTTAACAATTTTTATTTAGAGGTAGCAATTATCTGTGAGAATTACCAATGTGCCCGAGAGTCAGGTAGGTTTTGTGGGAATTATATATCATGACAATTAATAATAAAATACAAAATATCAAATAATACATGCGGAATCGTATAGAAATGATTAATGAATAATTAATTAACATAAACAAGAATATACGTACTTTATCGATTCTAAATTAACAAAATCAAATCCACAAAACTAGAATTGGATGAACCTTAATTGGGGTTTATAGGATTATGTGAATTACCCTCATCGATTTTGTAATTCAATCCAAGAATACTAACAATAATGTGTTAGTACCACTTTCTTGTACACACGTACTATACCGAATTAAAGCAATACTAGTTTCAATTAAACAAAACAATTTGGTTTGGAAAAGCAATGTATTGACACCCTTGGTGTGGTTGTCGACCGAACACGAGCAAAATCACACACAAACTATTTTAGGTTTTAGCTTATGAGTACAAGAGATAAATTACAAACACCAAAGGTTTTGTATTTATACCCAAAGTAACTTGGTGAACAAGTTGGCTATGGATTGGGTTATGGAAACCCACAACCGATCGGCCTAGGACTCCCAAAGGGATTCTAGAACCTTCTCGATCTCTAATTTCATATTTAGTCCTTTCCAATTACATTTAACGACCGTTTTTAACGTCCGTTATAATTATTTGGTTTAATTAATAAATAAATATAACATTTACATTTAATTATTAACTTTAATTCTCATACGCAAAGTGTGCAATCCCGTGGTCTCGAGTTCGATCCTAACTCACGTCTACTAATTTATATCCATAAAACCAACAGCTCCCACTTGGATATATCTTAATAGAGTGATCACATCGGTTAGCGTCTAGCAACACTTTGATGCCTCTAGTACAACTCGAGTATGGCTCCTGGAAAACCTTTTAATGATTTCTCATTATTATTATCTTTTTGTTTCTAATACCACGTTAAATAAAGATATGGAATTAAGTCATTCTTTATTCAACTATTTTGTTTCTCGTTATAAGTGATTGACCAAGATTACCAAATCGTCTGAACATATTCAGGGGAGATTTTGGGTGCGGCCGCACAAACATCTTGTCAACCCTACGAGGGGCCCATCAGTATTAAACTCTAAATAAATTTAAATGAACAAATTCTATCTTTACTACGAGACTAACCCACAGACTTTGTAACACTTCTGGAAACAACTCTTATGACTACCAGTTACGTATAGCATTAAGTTGCTCCACAGAAATGCACTACATTCATGACACTTATCTGGTATCTCAAGTCTGAGGATAACTATTCACAATTTACTTATAACTACATCCACAAAGTAAATTATGTAGTTGGGATAAGTACTATATTCAATTCATTGAATATCATCTGAAATTGGTATGCATTCTCATCAATATACCTTCAAGTATATTCTACCACATCTCTCAGATTTGTCTTAGTTTAATGATACTCCCATATCATTAATCGACAATGGACAATTTAGAATAACTTAGTTACTCATGGATTAAACATGCAAATATAGGACAACAATATTATAAATGAAAATAAACATAATCAAATTTTTATTTCATCAAAATAATAAATGTTTACAATATCCTTTATCCAAAAATACTAATCACAGTTCTGCATGAAACTATTAGCTAAACGAAGTCCAATTTCATTGGCAAGTCCAACAAGCTTTTCTCTTGCCAAAGCCTTAGTGAATGGATCAACTAAGTTGTCATATGTGTGAACTTTCAATAGATTTATTTCACCTTCACGGACTTGTTCCGAACATAGTTATATCAGAAAATGTCCGTGCCCTTCATGACTCTGTGTTCATTGGCAAATATGATTGCGCAGAATTGTCACAATACATATCAATAGGCGATTCAATTGAAGGCATAACACCAAGCCCCGAAATGAATTTCCTAATCCAAACGACCTCCATTGCGACTTAGAAGAAGCTATGTATTCAGATTACATTGCAGACATCGCAATTGTACTCGCTTGCTCTTCCACCATTGCTCCTCCATTGATGACAAAGACATAACCCGTCTCGAGACTTCAGATCATCCTTATCACATCGCCAGACGCATCACAAGAATCAGAACACCAAGCTCGTGTCTAGATTTCCACCATACACTAAAACATATCTTCGTATTCCTAAGATACTTTAGAATATGTTTAACAACGATCGATGAAGTTCACCCGGATTCTGTTGATATCGATTGGTCATGTTTTGAGCGACGCCACATCGGCCTTGTGCATCTCACAAAGATACATAATAGATCCTCTTCAAGCATAAGGAACTTTCAGATCGTGCCACTCAGCGGTGTTGAAGCACACATATCGCTACGTAATCCATGCTTTACTTCCATCGGAAAATATCCTTTCTTTGAATTTTGCATATTGAATCTCTTTAATATTTTATCAATGTAAACGCTTTGACTTAAACCAATTAACCGCTTTGACCTATATCGGTGATCTTGATTCCCGAATGTATGCGACTTCTCCTAAATCCTTCATGGAAAAACACTTTCCAAGATATGCCTTAACATTTTGCAAACTTGGAATGTCTTTTCCCATAATTAATATGTCATCGACATAAAGGATAAGGAAAATTACATCACTCCCACTAACTTTGTGATATACGCATGGCTCATCAAGATTTTGAATAAATCTATACCTTTTGATTTCTTCATTAAATCTCTTATTCCATTGTCTCGATGCTTGCTTCAAACCATAAATGGACCTTTGAAGTTTGCATACACGGTTTGGAAATTGTGGATTCACGAACCCCTTAGGTTGCTTCATATAGATGTCTTTATCTATGCGACCATTCAAGAAGGCGGTTTTGACATCCATCGCCATATCTCATAGTCATAGTATGTCGCTATAGCTATGATAATTCTAATAGCTCTAATGGTCGCTACTGGGAGAAAAGGTCTCCTCGTAATCTATGCCATAAGTTTGAGTATAACCTTGCGCAACTAGGCGAGCTTTATAGATGTGTACATTGCCATCCATGCGGTCTTAATTTTATAGAGCCACTTACTTCCAACCACCTTGGCGTTTGGAGGTAATTCGACCTCTTCCCAGACTTTATTTTCTCTCATGGATTGCATTTCCCATTCATTGCGACTTGCCATTTGTCCTTTTCGGGACTTGCCATGGCGACTTTATAACTACTAGGCTCTCCAAGATCTCCTAACATAGTTTCCTCAACCTCTACGTTAAGACATAGGCGTTCGGTGCACACGTAGACCTTACGGATCTGACGGAATCACTTCAACCACGGTGGAGGACCCGGACTATCGTGTTCTCACTGGAAATGCGTTAGTGTTTTCGAAGGTAATGCATCTTCATGATCATCTTCCGGATCATAAACTCTCCCATCGAATTCTTGAGATACGAGATCATTTTCAAGAAAATCTCCATACCTAGCAACAATTACTTTATTTTCGGTTGGATAGTAAAAGTAGTAACCCATAGTTTCCTTAGGGTATCCTACAAAGATACACTTACGGATCTTTGTTGGAGTTTATCTCACGAGTCACGTCTAACATACGCCTCGCAACCCCGCACCTTTAAATAAGACAAGTTAGGAGCTTTACCATGCCATATTTCATATGGTGTCTTATCAACCTTCTTTGTGGGAACCATATTCGAATGCGAACAAGCGATTCTAAAGCATAATCCCAAAAGGATAAATGTAGAGTAGTAAGATTAGACATAGATCGTATCATGTCCAACAATGTACGATTTCTTCTCTCGGATACACCATTTTGTTGTGGAGTATATGGAGAAGTGAGATTCTGGACAATTCCATTCTCGCCTAAGTAATCTTTAAACTCTTGGCTTAGATACTCGCCCCTCTATCGGATCGAAGAGCTTTAATCTTCTTTCCCAATTGCGACTCTATACGCTTTGAAAACCTTAAATGTTTCAAACACCACATGTTTATGCTTAAGTAAATAAACATAACCATAACGGCCGAAATCATCAAGAAGGTTAAGAAGTAGCTAGCACCTCTCTTTGACACATGTCTAAGTGGTCCACACATCAAGATTAATAAGACCAAGTAGATCGACGCCTCTCCATATTGCTATGAAAAGGTTTCGTCATCTTCCCAGATATGCATGACTCACATTTATCAAATGATTCATCATTGATATTTTGCAAAAGCCCATCGTGTTGTAGCTTTTGCATGCGAGCCTTGCCTATATGAGCAAGTCTACAATGCCAAAGATAAGAAGAATTCAAGTCCAACTTCATTTTCTTATTGATGCTAAACATCGAATTATTATATTTGTTAGATTCAATTCCAATCACATCAATTTCAAACACACCATTCACAGTAATCGCATTAAAATAAAATACACCATTTAAAGAAGCAGAAATTCCATTACGTGAAATAGTATGAGTAAAACTATCATCCAACAACACCTCTAATTGTAGAAGATGTATAATGACTATTGTTCAATAACGATTACTAAGTCTCAAGGAAATACTAAACTAAACACTCCTATGGTTTCAACAATGCATGTGCCCCATTGCCCATGTGTGAGATATTGCTCCCTATAGGCTTGCTTCCTCTCCACTCTAAACCCTGCGTGTATTACAAATGTGAATACCACATCCATTATCATATACCGAGAATTTTTATGATTTAGAGTAAATAATTCAATTACAAATAAGTTACACGAAAGACCAAATACCGAGGACCCAAAGATACTTCATCTTATTTGCCCGCAATTCATCAAGATAGAGATAGAGAGCACGTTTCTCTTCCAATGCCCAACGACCTTGCGGTGGTGGCATGCTTGATCCTTTTAGGATTTTCCTTCCTAGGATTAGGTACTTCTTGGGTTCGGTTGATAGGCCATAACTGCTTACCCTTATCAACTTTCCCTTTGCCCTTTCCCTTCTTGTTGTTCGCACGCTGCGGTTTTGGCTTATTTATCCTTCCACCCTGAATGGAAAGTACCTGGGGAGTAGGAGCCTTCTGAGGTAACCCTTTTCCATAATCAATTAGCAATGCATGTAGGTTAGTAACTGTCTTCCCCACACAGTGCATATTGAAGTTCCAAACAAAACCAGTGAAATCCTTGTTAGGTATTTGTTGATCAAGTTCATAGCAGTGTCATTTTCATAAACTTTGCCAAGTGCTAGTAATTGGTCCATGTATCCTTTCATCTCCAATACATGAGCACTTACGGGTTTACCCTCTCCCTGCTTGCAGCTGTGTAATGCATCGATCAAATCATAAATTTTGACTGCCGCAGGTTTCTCAAACATAGTTCGAAGTTCATTGAGCATGTTAAATGGGAAGTAGTTTTGAACCGCTTTTGAGAGAGCAGGTTACATCGTTCCCAACATTAGGAAAGCCACATCGTTATGACGCTTATACTCAATTTTCCAAGCAAGATTTTCCGCTTGGTCTTTGGTTCAACAGGCAAGGCGTGTACGAGATAATCCAACCGATCAAGAACTCTACAGACAATTCTCAAAGAGCGGTGCCAATCATTGAAATTCTTAGAACCGATCAACTTTTCTCGATCAAAAAGCTATTGAGCGAGAATTTAGTGCGATGTTAGTGTTATCGTTGTTTTGAGCCATTTCTACAAAAAAAAATTCAAGTATTAGTATTTTCGATAATACACTTTTCAAGAAAATAAAATATACCCAAGGTAATATAAACATATAACCATATAATTTTCTCGAAAACTAGGATCCAAATTATCATAGGTTCATTACATCAGTTGATCTGCTAGTAACGAAAGCATATAATAAGGTAATCTGTCGAACAATAATTGGCAAACAATTTCCAATTCCTAGATCATTATGGGATTTATATTTTCCAACGCTATTGCAAATATAAACATGTTTTATCTCATCTTATGCCTTGAGTCCAGGTCTCACTTCCTACTCAATTTAAGTGTCTAACTTAAAGAGCTGCAAACATGTTCATGTAAGGTCTGACTTTACATAAAGATTTACCTTTCCATCACAATCTCGCCAAGTTCGACATGGCGTAAATTGCAACTTCAAGTGTTCCTTTAACTAGATGGCACAAACTTAATTTATAAAGGGTACTAGTTTTGATTTATGGTGTCAAATCAAATATGTACAAAGATGTCATGCATTCATCTTGTAGCATAAATTTTAATAAAAAACTTTTTATTAACCAATTCATAAAGATCAAATTATCAAAGTTTTTATTGAGGTATTGGTTTCGCCAATCAAATAATTTACCTTTAATTATCATCCATTATACCGTACTTTTGTATAAGTCTAAAGACTTAGTGTTTCGGTAATTACCACGAAGTGGCGCATGGAATTAAAGCTAATTCGCCCTTAAGATGATTTTGCACGATATCCTACTTGGTAACTCCAATTTGACTCGCAGGAAGCGGAGAATCGGGTCCAAGCAATAACCTCCTTCTTTAGGGTCACAATTTAATCGCTCCCTCCTTGTACCCCCACACAATCCGTCAAATTGGGTGAGCCGTTCTCACTTTTGTACCAAAATCATCAATCAATTAAACTATTTAAAACTTAACTCTTCAAAACAAATCAAATTTCACCATTGTTTAGTCCGTATTATTTTTCTATTCAAAATTACCCTTTGCTAAAAACTTGTCACACATGATAAACAAACAAGTAAACAAATAAAAAATAAATAACTAAAAACAATGCGCACATAACTAACCATTAATGAGTGTAAACAAGTAGCCACATGCAACTTATTTGATAAAACCTATTAATAATCAATATCTAGGTTAATTAATGTATATATTAATTAGGGCTTTCACTTTCTCAATTGAAAGTGAGCCACATACATCGATGAATCGATTGCGTAAACCATAATTAAAATATACCAAATTGCACATAATTGATTCATTAATATATTATTGGAGTCTTTCCTAATTCAAGATTTATCAAAAATAAACATGAGATAAAATATCTTAACAATTAAACAATAATACAATTATTCAATGAAGTCACAAGATTCTATACAATTCCATGTGACATAACATATTATTCATGAATTTATCACGTAACACATATATTAATTCTAGGTTTCGATAAGGTTAACATAACAATTAAAACCCTAATTTTTTTTAAAAGAATCGACTACAAAAAAAATAGGTGTACGCCCATAAAAAAATAAAAAATCGATCCATAAAAAAAATTAAACCAAAACCATAGAATAATCATATCAAACAACATACAATATTCGTTTTTTACGCATTTAGTAATTAATTACTCATTAAAACCAATGACTCGTGATGTCTTTGTTGGAATTATATATCATGACAATCAATAATAAAACACAAAACACCAAAGAATACATGCGGAAGCGTATAGGAAAGATTAATGAATAATTAATTAACATAAACAAGAATATACGCACCTTTATTGATTCTAGCCGAACAAGAATCAAATCCACAAAACTAGCAATTGGATGAACCCTAATTAGGGTTTATAGGATTATGTGAATTACCCCTTACCGATTTTGTAATTCAATCCAAGAATACTAACAATAATGTGTTAGTACCACTTTCTTGTACACACATACTATACTGAATTAAAACAATGCTAGTTTTAATTAAACAAAATAAATTGGTTTGGAAAAGCAATGTATCGACACCCTTGGTGTGGTTGTCGACCGAACACAAGGAAAAACACACACAAACTATTTTAGGTTTTAGCTTATGAGTATAAGAGATAAATTACAAACACCCAAGGTTTTGTATTTATACCCAAAGTAACTTGGTGAAAAAGTTGGCTATGGATTGGATTATGAAACCCACAACCGATCGGCCTAGGACTCCCAAAGGGATTCTAGAACCGTCTCGATCTCTAATTTCATATTTAGTCCTTTCCAATTACATTTAACGACCGTTAGTCTATTACACTTAATTACTTAACGTCCGTTATAATTATTTCGTTTAATTAATAAATAAATATAACATTTACATTTAATTATTAACTTTAATTCTCATACGCAAAGTGTGCAATCCCGTGGTCTCGAGTTCGATCCTAACTCACGTCTACTAATTTATATCCGTAAAACCAACAGGTTTATGATTTCTATACAGGTTAATGTTGATTTTAAGACAATCATGATATATCAGGGCTACAAGTCAACTCAAGAACAACTCTGAGGTTAAGATTAGCGTTAGAGTTTTATGAATTAGTATACAAACCAATTGATTAAGATAGAAATAACAAAACCTGTCAGTTACGCCTATCGAGGCCTCCTCGTATAGGTTTAGTTTAGTTGTAGCATCGGTTATAGCTATAGTTACGAATGACTCAATCTATCTATGACAAGCACCCCTAATTTTGATAGGTGGAGATGCGCACCTAGGAAAGCGCAAAGCATGAGATTCAATCGAACCTTTTCTGGCAATCCCAAACACAAAAGATGAATATTGGTAAGCTGACATATCAGGCATGGCATCAATAGCGAAAGAAGTTCTTTCTAATCTAAATCAAGAAAAATATTGAACTTACGAGATCTTGATCATAAAAACGAAATTAATTCTTGCAAGAGATCTCAATTGGACCAATTGAAAAGCTTTATTTTGCCACGTGGCGAAATTAAGCCATCTCATTAGTCAAACTTTTAATCAATTCAGTGGTAGATTTTTGTGAAGAAAAAAAAAACTAAACATACGCATGGCATTGAATGCACTTTAAAAAAAATAGAGAATAAAAATTGGACTTAAGTGTTAAAAAAATATTATGTTTGGCTAATATAAGACTAAAATACATTGTTGGACTTAAGTGTACAACTCTGCTAAGAAGAAATAAGGTGCGATTTTTATTTTGTTATAAACATTGGAATTTGTAATTGGGGTATATTTTTTTTTGGAAATTAAGTTTTGATTATGTGGTAGTTTTTATTGACATGTTTTCAGGTGGTGGATCTAATATGTTTAGCATGAGGGTTCATCACAATGGTGTTTTTAAATACTAGCCTAGTATAATCTATGATGGTGGTATGGAAACTTTAGTTGATTTGGTTGATGTTGAGTGTGTCGGTTGAAGAGTTAGATGTTCTTATGTATGAATTGGGTTCTGTTGGGTTCAAAAATTACTATTACTTTGTTAAGCTTGGTAGTAATTTAGATGATCGCTTGTATAGCTTAAGTGAGAATGCCAATTTACAAATATTGAAAGATCTTGTTGATGACCATAAGATGATAAAATTTTATGTTGAAAATGGTAAGACACGACTGGATGTTGATGAAATGTCACCAAAGTCAATTAGGACAGTTATTGCTGATGTGGATGCAACAAAGAAAAAGGCAGCTCTTGCTATTATTCCATATTGCTCAAACAAATTATTCTTAGAAAACATTGTTAATAAGCTTGTGGTAGAGGATTTAATTCAAGTTACACAATAACCTTTGGAAGTCAACTCGTTGGTACAATCTAGTCAGATGCCAGAAATAGAACCCTTGTTTTCATCTGTAGAGGTCTATCAAACTGAATATGTTTTAGGTGATGGCAATCAGCAAATAGATAAACATGTTGAGTATATCCAAATAGATAGTCCTGAAGAGATATGTCAAAATAATCAAGAGTTAGGTCATCAAGACGAGGAAATAAGTAATCATGTTGAGAATATCCAAAAAGGTAAATCTGTACAGGTATGTGAAATTGACGAAGCTTTAAGTGATGACAGTTTGAGTAAAACATATAGTTATGTGAGTGATGATGATGATATTCAGAACATTTGAGAGGGAAACACAGTTGTTGATGAGGCAAATACTTTTGAGGAGCCTGATGTTGTTGTTGATCTATTCAAAGTGACTGTTACCATATATAAGTAGCTCTAGCCAGATACCAGATTATGTTTTTTAAGAAAAGTGAGTTAGATCTGTTAGATGACAATGAGTTTGCAAGTGGTTCTGAGAATGAGGATGAGTATGTAATTAGGAAGAAAAATATGAGGGCATACAAAAAAAGCTAATCGAGGCGAGAACAAGTAGAGGATGAAGTATACTTTTTACGTGGTCAAACTTTTGTAACGCGCAAAGACGTGAAAGATAAGATCAACACGCTTTTAATATAGACTATGAGGAAATTGCAACTCATTAAGAATGACAAACAAAGAATTAGGGTTAGGTGTGTTGGAACAATACCTGTTTGTGGTACAAGTGAAGGTGTTGGCCTTTGAACAGCCCCAAAGAGGAAAACATGTCCATTAACTAGAGGCCGCGAAAGAGATGTATATTTGAGATCACTCAATGAGAAACCAAAATATTGCCCATGGTTGTTATATGTAGCAAAAAATACATCTAAAGATTTATGGAGTGTTAGAACTTTCATGGATGAACATAAATGTTTGCAATCAAGAGAGATTAAAGCTTCTGACTACAAGTGTTTTCAAAGCAAATAGTTGACCAAGTTCAAGTCAATCCAGATATTTCAATCAGGGTTGTTCAAGATCAGCTCACTAAATAGTTTGAAGTTCAAGTTTCTCTGAAAAAGGCATCAAGAGAAAAACAAGGCGTAAATTGAGATTGGGGTGATCATAAGCGACAATACACCATTTTAAGAGACTATGTTGAAGAGTTGCGGAAAACAAACCCAAATACAATAGTTAGGATAAGTGTATAAGCATAATGATGATCCAATAAGTCCAACCGAGTTTTTATGAGAATGTATGTATGCTTAGGTGCTTTAAAGGAGGGATACAAAAGTTTGTCAAGGAGAGTTATTGGGTTTAGATGGTGCTTTTATGAGGGGCCCTTTTCCTGGTCAGCTTCTTACAGCAGTCGGTATTGATAGCAACAATGGAGTATACCCTTTAGCCTATGCTGTTGCAAAAGCTGAAAACAAAGAGTCGTGGATTTGGTTTCTTGAATGTCTTGGAGATGATCTTGACTTGCAACCGAACTCAAAACTACACTTTTATCAGCGACAGGAAAAAGGTGATGTTTCCTTTTAGTTGATTATATTCACTTGTATTTTATTTTTTTCTAATGGTACTTTTATTAGTAATGAATTGGTGTTCCTTTATGTAGGGTATCATTACAGCATTAACATCAGTAATCCTTAGTGCTGAACACAGATATTGTTTGAGGCACATCCATGATAATATGAAATGGATATGGAATGGTAGAGCATACAAAGAACATTTGTGGAGATGTGCAACAACAACAACCGTCCAAAAATTTGAGGTAGCCATGCTTGCATTCAAGAGTTATAGCGAACATGCCCATGCTTGGTTAAGTAAGATACCACCAACCCATTGGTCAAGGTTGCATTTTTTAGGTACTAACCAAATCTATGTCTAAGTGTACACATTGTTCAACACTGTTGTTTGTATAACTCAAAAATGTTCTATAAATGTATAGGGAGGACTCATTATGATGTGTTACTTAATAGCATGTGTGAGATGTTCAATGGGAAACTAGTGGGAGGTAGGCATCAACCCATCATTACTGCTTTGGAATACATTAGAGAACACTGTATGAAAAGAATAGTCAATGTTGTGAATGTAATTGACAAGTGTGCCAGACCATTAACACCAAAGGCAACACTCATGTTAGACTTGATTATGAAAAAGGCTTATAAGTATACCATTTTATGGATTGAAGGAGATAACTATCAGTTCAGTGGATGGGGAGATGAGTTTTTTGTGAATGTTGAAGCTAGGGCTTGTACATGTAGAATATGGGAGCATACAGGTATGCCATGTAAATATATTGTTGCTAACAATCGGTATATGAGCTTCAATGGAATGCAAGTAGGATCTGTTGAATCATGGGTTCATCCATGTTACTCGCTTAAGGCTTGGGAGTAAACTTACAGACACCACATCCAGCCCATAAATGGTTATCGACATTGGAAAAAGTCATAAATGCCTACAATGGTTCTTCCACCTAAACAAAGATAAGCCATTGGGTAGGCCACGAAAGAAAAGAACTAGGGCTTTACTAAAATGTTATAATGAAAAAGACGAAGAAGTTGTCACAATCTAGTAGGAGTGTAGTTTGTGGTATTTGTGGCAATGTTGGACACAACAAGAAAACATGTCTTGGGCAAGGAGGTGTAACAGAAAGTCAAGGCGATACAACGATCTAAAAACAGTTAATCCCAACCAAAAGTTGAATCAAAGAAGAAGGCAAAGGTTAAAGGTAACAACTATGAAGCAAATGAACAACCTCAATGTGAAACTGATGGTCAATATCAAAGTCATGTGCACGAATGTGGTCAGTCTGAAAGTCAATTTCAACCAAGTGTGGTCCAGTCTCAGTCTGAAAGTTAAGTTGATGCTGCTTCTAGCGGGTCTCCAAAACAATTTTGAACGAGGAAGAAGATTATAGCAGCAAAGATGGCTTCACCACAAAAAAATGTTCCTTAAGATTTTCAAATCCAATGTTTTTCATTGAATATGTATTCACTAAACATTATATGCTCTCTTTAAACAATTTCTGTTTCTGAAGTTTGTAGACAACAAAATTTTATGCGTTTGAAAATATATCCATTTGCATTAAGTATGCAATCATCTCATGTCGTGTCTATGGGAATAATTATGTTTTAAATGTATCCATTTGCAACTTTACCCATTTCTACATATTGTTACAAGTTCATACTCATATTAACTGATGACTTTTACAAAGTCAATTACTGTCAATACACAAGTAAAATTGAGTATTCTATAACACATTTAAACATGTAACTATTCTTATTCATACTGAATCTATTTCACCAGAAGTTTCAAAATTAACAACAATCAACTGTTTAGACTTGGATTTTCCTTAATTTACTTTGACAAAGAGCAATGAAGAATCAACAATGGATGCACAACACCAGAGCAAGTTTATGTTCATACTCAAAAGTGGTGTCTGTGCATCCATTGTTGATACTTCATACGTCTTTGATACTTGGATCTGTCTTTCTTGCATCTGTGTTTAGAGTTCTATATTCTTAGTCTATTTTCACAAAGAGCAATGAAGAAAATGGATGAACAACACAATAGCAAGTTTATGATGATACTCGAAAGTAGTGTTTGTTCATCCATCTCTGATCATTCATCCATCTTTGATAATATGATCTGTGTTTTTAGTATGATCATTTTAGTTGGTTGTGTTTTGAATTGGATAATGTTTGTGTTGCTACTAATGTGAGTATATGAATATTTGGGGCAAGGACCTATCAATAAAGGCGAAGCAAGACAAGGACTAAAGCATAAAAGACTATAATATTAACATTGTGCAAGGATCCAACCCAAGAGTTTTTTAGTCAACCAACACTAAAACTTCTTAAACACAACTTACCAATTACATGCCATGTAGAACCGATCCAAAACACAAAAACCAATGACTTTCTAAACCCTCTAGATAAACCATACAAAAACCAAGATGATGACTATCCAAGAGAAACACAAAATATCCTCAGACGACAAACTTTCTCCTTCTCAAGAAAGAGATCAGCCAAGAATGCTTGGTGAGCAGCCTCTTGCTCGTTAGCCTTGTTGGCCGAGTTGACAGCTTGCATTGTCTGAGCAATGAGGTCGGCTTGGCATTCTTGTAATGCCGCCTCATTCCCATAGATTTTTCTCTGCAAGTAGATAATCACCTCCCATGCTCTCCTTGACATGGGTGGATCGTACCACCCATTGAATGGACATATAGTAGGCTAAAACCGATAATAAAAATGTTAGCATCTCTTTGCAGCATAAACTGATACGTACTAAACCTACTTTTGTTACTGTTTAAACTAAGAAATTAACTTTTAACTAAAATCACAATTATTATTAAACAAATATTACTATAATCAACACATTTAAGCTAAAGCACCACCAACCAACTTTATATTAAAAAAAATAAAGTGTCCCAACCTGTCTTGGACAGCATAGAACCTCCGTCCGTGGTTCATGTTCTAGCATGTACGGACCACAACCCTTCGATTGCAAGAACAACGACCTTTTTCTCGATTAGATTAGAGTCTAAGTGAAAAGATAAGATTTTAGGGGATAGGAAGGGTTAGGGATGAGTTGTGATAAACTTTCGCTTTTATTAGCATAGATTTACTGTAGAAGCCACACGGTTTAATTAAATACTCGAAATAACGAAATGACATTTGTGCCCTCTGACAAAAGACAAAATCAAACGGCGAGTAACGAGGTTCACCAACGAAAAATGGGTCAATGGACCAGTTTAGCCTCAAAAACTTGGAAAAGGATCATGGCAACGAAAATCTCATGCTATGGTTCCATGCGATGTTTTGGACAAATTTAGGGACCAACAATGTATTTTAGTCTTAATATAATTGACAATCAAACTTTTAAAGATAAGTAAATCTTAAATTTAATTATATGGACTTAAGTGTAAAATCCTCAACTTGCATAATTTTTTAAAATTTATATCTCGCTACATATAAAAAGAAAAGTTTTTCCTTAAAACTTAAAAATAAAATGAGTAATGTATAATTCACAAAATACCCATTTAAAAATTAAAATTTTTTGCTTACTTTCTCACATAAAATTCAAACATTGTTGCCTTAAACCCCGTATCATATGGCAAGCTTTTAGAATAATTGCCTTAAAAACATTTTTAAAAATAGTTCCCACAAAATTTCAAAATATGCAATGACAATTTCTTTTAATATAGTTTCGAAAATAAGAAGAGATTTTTATTATATAATTCCAACATTAATAATTTTTAAATTTCATCCACAAAATCTATTATATAAGAAATCGTATTACAACATCTTTTCATTAGTGTGTTAGTTTATTGTTAAAATGTTGATGTTATTTTCGAACAAGTTTTAAACCAAATGATATCAACTTTATGTTGCGTTGTCTTAAAAGGATACCATGTAAAATTAGAAAGGTATTAGTGAAGTCTGCCCAAGGTTTAAGTCAAGAAGGAGTCTACGACTCAAATGTCATATTCCAAGAAATTTTACGTAACAAATAACTTATATTTTGATTATTTTACGTTGTATGCATAAACGTTACACGAAATAATTAACCACAATATCGCAACTATAACTGTTTGCATTCCTCGTAATAAACAATAATACTACATAAAATAAAATACCAAACAAAGTATTCGGCAAGATGAACAACTACCACGATGACTACCACGACCACCACTACTACCACGACCACTACTCCCACTATCACTACTACGACTACAACTACAACTACGACGACGACTACTACTATTACGACTACTACCGTCACACGATCTGCTGCTGCCTGCCTCATCACTACCTTACCACTACTTATTGCCTACCCGTTACTACCCACTACCTTACCACTACCCACTAATACTTCTACGACTATTATTACGACTACGACGACCACAACAATGACGACCACAGCCACCACAAAACTGCCACCACGACTACTACTCCCACGACCACTACTACTACCACGACTACGACTGCGACGACGGCTACTACTACGACGACGACTAATACTGTTGCTACGACGACTACTACTAGAACCATTACTGTTACGACTACTACTACCATTGTCACTGCCTTACCACTACTTATTGCCTACTACCCATTGTCTACCCACTACCTTACCACTACTATGACTACTACTACAATGACTACTACCACTACAACTACTACTACGACGACCACTATCATGACTACTACTACCACGACTACCAATGCTTCTATCACTACCACCTATTTCCACTACCAATACCTATACCATTAATATTGTTGTTATGGTTGTGGTTGTGTTCGTGGTCGTGGTCGTCTTGTTATTTGCCGTCGTCGTTGTTGTTGTGGTTCTCGTTGTTGTCATTTCTTGAATTTGGTTTACGTTAAAACATCAAATTAAACTATTCAAATAATAACATAAAAAACAAATCATAAGCCGGACCAATATATTGATATTATTATTACGTGTACTCATTATCCGAGCACAAGCCGCGTTTAATAACATGTGCGTACCGGTTAAAAAATAAACAGGCTAAACTTAAATTAAGTTAATTGTAATATCAAAAATCAAGTATATGTACGAAATTATAAATATTAAAGTAAAAGAATGACTTATAAGTATACAAAGAAGAAATATAGTTGAAATATAATTATTAGTTGTACTTACATTATAAACCCCATAGGTGCACTAACACTACTTCCCGTTCACTATCGTTTAAAAGCAGTTTAAGTTTATAAAACAAGTTAAAAGTGAACTATGGTGAAATTAACATAAAGAAAACACACTAAGTAATTTTCAACATCATATTCTTATTAGAAATAAATCAACAAAGAATCGTTACCCAAGTACTTGCGGAATAGTACTTGGGATTGAAATGACAAAGTTGGGTGATTCCTCTCTAAGCTCGGGCTATGTCAAAGAGCACAACTCTTAGAGCTCATTGAGCTATCTCGGGAACTAAGTTGTATTTGGAGGTGAAAAGATGGCTTGCGTGTATGTGTTTTACAATTCACAAGCTTAACCTTTTCACTCCATCTCTTATGCTATTTATACATGTATGATATTTGACTCTTTCCTAAGTGACAAGCGACATCATCTGAGAAGACAAAATCTTGATGTATTTTGTCTCATTCTAAAGACTATTCTAGGTAAGAGACAAGACTACTTTCCTAAGTTCGGTGATGACAGAGCACGATCTTTGCCATTCGGGAAAGTTGACTTTGGTTGATAAGGACTTCGTCTTATCGATTCAACCTTTCCGCCTTGTCCGCTCTTTCTTGATCTTTACATCCTTGATCTTCTACTTGGTTTGTCTTGATGTAAGAAGTTGGAGAGGAATCTTAGGGATTCGGTGAGTTATTGTCATCACTCTTTGAATCCATCATCTTCTTCTTGACTCGGTCTTCACCCTTTAAGTTCCGCCTTCGGGTGGTGGAGACTTCTTCTTTGCCTCTTCTTGAGTATCACGAAGGCGACTCACCGAGAGACTATGCACTCGGTGACTGTTTGTGTTAACGGATTAAATACTTGGGCTATTTTCTATTCAAATCCTAGATTAAGGGGTTTGGGTATTCTTGAACCCAACGGTCTCCCCTATTTGGATATACAAATAGCCTAAGTGGTTGATCGATGTAAGTGAGCAAGAGGCTTCTTCTTACTTGAATGTACTAATGAATACAATAAGGAACCGAGTAAATGAATAAAACATACATCGTTTATTGATCGATTACATAGTTCCTATCACTAGTACAAAAGATAAAACAAAATGATGTCAATCGGATGGATACCCAGTGCTTCAAGCTTCACTTTCTTGGTGATGAGTGTTTCCTGTCGGGATGGTCTCGATCTTAGCATTCGGTCTTGCGAGAACGGCGTTCTTTTGGGATTGGATCCGAGAGGCCACAGGAATATAGCGATCATTGCGGCTACTCGGCTGATCAATGTCACTCCATCTTTGAAATGCGGGGTTCCGTAGACATCAATGTGGAATAGCCCTCTTCGGGCTCTTCAATCACTAGGCAGTTCACAAAATTTACACCTCGGCGGTTCTGTTGCATTCAAGGCGGTACTTTGATCTCGGGTTGAAATCAACTCTTTTCCTTTTGCGGTGGAAGCTTGTGGTTGAGATCCTTGAGGTGCGGTCAAGGCGGTGAATTCTCGTTGGGTTGGTGCTTCCTCGACCTTTCATATCTTTTGCTAAGCATCTTCATCGACTCCTTGACCACCTTGTTTTGCTTCTTTCCAATGATCGGACCAAGTTCATCAAGTTCGGTGATCCCAAAGTCACTTTGAATTTTAAGGATCATGAACCTCAAAGTGTCTTTTGTCATCTCCTCTGTAAACATTCATAGCCAATGGTTTGGTGTTGGGAATGATTTTGACATCGATGATTTTTAGGAAGCCTTGGTGGTCATTGTCGATTATATTCTTTAATTACGCTTTGCACGAGAGCTTGATTTTCTTTCTCTTTTCTTCATCTTGAGCTCTCATTGCGACCATTTGAGCGACTGAGCTTCCATGAACTTCATCTGCTGACCCTTTTGAGCTTGCTTGCATCTATTCCCACATTTTCGACTTCTTGGCAATCACTTTGGTCAATGCCTCCTTAGTCTTCTTTTCATCCTCGACTTGTTTCAATTTCCTCTCTTCTTTAGCAAGGTGTTTGGTTAGGTTGTTGAGGGTGAAGAGGTATTGATGTCACCGATTTTGTAGGGAATCCTCTCGGGCTCGATGGTTGTCGGTATGCCTTTGCCCTTGTCTGTCACGAGGAAGATGATGCAATAATGGGAGGTGGTGTTGTCATGATTGGTGTTAAGGCTATCGATGTGTTGTTGTTGTTGCTTGAGGTGGAAGTGATGAGATTGGTGCTGCGAGAGTGGTCTTGATGATGATGATGTTTGAGTGCTTGAGGCGGTGGTGTTTGCTCCCCTCGGTGTGAAGAGGAGTTTCTTTGATATTCTCCCCTCAAGCTGTTGCCGTGGCGTCGGTGAGGGCAAGAGTTGGAGTAGGTCTTGAGGGGGTGACCGACTTGACCTTTGAAGGCTGATAGATTTCGGTCATCATGGCCTTTATTTCAAATATCTGCTTGAAGACCGGTGACCTTTGCATCCAAGTTCGCATGAGATAACTCCAAAGCGGTCATTCGTGGACCAAGATTCCAAGCCATAGAAGGCGAGGCTGAGTCAAGGTAGCTACACGAGTGTTCGGTGAGTCCATGGTGGGTGAAGAGTCAGGCGAAGTTTGAAGACCACGAACATTTGCGAGACTTGAGCATCTCTATAAGGTCGGTGAGCACGGATGAATTTTTGCATATGCCTCGGTGGCCTCCGGCACTTTGGCATTGGCTGGGTCTTCTTTGGCGGCGTCCACGATTTCATCAATCGTAACCCCAAGCTGTCGAAGATGCTTGAGGAACTTAACCATGTGTTCATCGAGGTTGACAAGATGGTGGTACATAAGATCTCGTGCTCATGAACATTTTCGTTGAAGGTGAGCACATCGGATCTAAGGTCGGTATGTGGCGGCGGCTTGATGTGTTGATCCCAAAGCTGTTCGATAACCCGAGCGAGCCTCCTTGAAGCCCTCTTGATCCACTTAACGGTTGTCTTTCGGTGGCGGAAGAACATTGTCAAACTTTTGAATTCGTCGGTGGAGGATGAGGTGAGTCATTGTCTTGAGTTGAAAAGGTGACTCGATCTGCGTCGTGGATCGGTGAGGCTCTTGTTCGATTTGAACCTCGGCGTCCACTTCTTCTCCTGCGATAAGATTTCTTCATCACTTTCGGCAAGGTCATCATCAGATTGTAGCAATTCGGTAACCTCGACAATGATTAACAAGGGGTGGGAATGGGTTCCATATCGGTGGTGGTATTGATCCTCGAGTCTTTGTCCCCGTGGACCCCTCGGACACTTGGTGGGAGTTTCCAGCGTCTTCTCGGGAGTCGGGATTGGTTTTGGGTTCCGTATCGGTGGGTTGTTTCTTTCCTCGAGTCTTTGTCCCCAGTGACCCCGAGACCTTTGGTGGGTATTTCCAGTGCCTTTAGCGAGTCGGTGAATGTTGTATCCCTATCGGTGGATTGTTTGTTTCCCCGAGTCTTTGGGATCGATCGGTGTGCCCTCGGACAAAGGCTTGGATTTGCTAATGTCATCCTTGGGCGTTGTGGAAGGCGCTCCCCTACCGGTGGGTTGTTTGTTTCCTACGGATCTTGGGGAGTAGTAGGTGTGACCAAGAGCCTTGGTTGTGATGTATCGGTGTCCTTCGTTGTCACGGGGTGGTTGTTGCACAGTCGGTGGGTGTCTTTTGGTCTCGGGCCTTTTGTGCCTCTTAGGCGGTGCTCACGAAGCCTCGGGGCCACGAGACTTTGGTTTAGTCTTAGTCCCGATCGAGACTTCCTTTTTCTTTTAAGAGCGGGGTTTGGAGACCTTGATCCCTCACAGTTGTTCTGACAACCATATGGGCCGTCAATTCAATAGGTGTGACAAGGGATGGGTCCTTTTGAAAATTTGAAGGACTCGGGATGCCGGTAAATTTCAAATTTTTCATCCACGAGTATAATTGGCACCGATGTGATTGTAAAGCACAAGAGACAAACCTAGGATACGAAATATACTTCGTCCTAGTTTTGCTCTGTAGCCGTTACAAGATCACTTGTAAATGATCTCCCTATGTCGACGGTGACCCCATTCATCGAGCGGTATGCCATCATCAATGAATAGAGTTAACTTGTTCGGTGGATGAGTGGTTCCCGCCGAGGACACGAATCACAAAAGTGAAAAGGATCCTCCAAGCCACGGGAATGAACTTTTAGTATTTGGGGTCTTGTCCAAAATGTGGGATCCAAAGCGATTTGTTTTAACCCATCCTTCATTGTGGAAGGTTCGGGATGGGCGACATAAACACCTTTGTTGTAATCTAACCTGTTGAAGTGCAAAAGTTTTGTAATCCGGGGTATATTGTTGCCCCATTAAGGCGAACGATGAGATACTCCACGAGTGGTCTAAGGTTATTCTCATCGAGTTGAAGGTGTCGGGTCAAAGGCTTTAGATTGCCCAAAACTCCACGAGGTAGTTTGGGTACACCAGCGAGGACATTTACAAAGGCCGTTTTGAGTGGGCGGTTGAATAAAAATTTTACAATGTCTTTATAGGTTGGGACATTTTCGGGGTATTCAAAATTACCTATGACATTGTTTGTTTTGAATTCAACGTTTGTGAGATCCCCTTTGAGAAGCAAGCGGAGAGATTGTGTTCTAGCCATATCTAAAGAAGTTTTAGGGTTTTAAAAAGCGTTTGGCAAGAACAATCAAAATGTTTAGATCTCTCTAGTTTGTGATGAAAAACTTTGTAAATGTTTACAAGGAAGGTTTTCAAAAGAGATTTTGAGCACACACAAATGTTTTGAATTTTTGAAATGATTTTGTGAGTTTAGTTGCGAGAAAAGATTTGTGTGTGTTGATTGTGTTGGAGAAGAGGGTATTTATAGAGTGATAAGAGGGTGTTTTGTGCACAAATGGAAAAGTTAAGAGTAGGTTTTGAAAGACTTTTGAATTTCCCATTTAATGCTACCACTCCATTACCCATGATAAAAATCCGTTTTCAAGGGAGCAGTTGCATCGCTGCGATAAAAGTGCACTTTGCGAGATAAAATATCAATTTGATATTTTTGTGAGAGGCATTAAATGCCAAGTGGGATGTGATAAGACAAAGAGACATATATTCCTTTATTAAATTGGCATAGTTACCAACCTAGGACATTAAAGTAGCGATACTTGGACCATTTAGTTACTCATTCAATGCTCTTTGTCAAGTGTCGGGGACCACTGAATGAGTCTTACTCATTCGGTGAGAGGTTTATTTTGGATTTTCGGGGAGGATGAACCATGTCGAGAGAACTTCTCGAGATTGGTTTTCGGATACTTGACTTTCAATGTCAAGCATTCCCAATTCGACTTTCGGTCTCACGAAGGTAGGTTCATCAAGGGTTTGGTGAAGATATCGGCCGATTGATATTGATAGGGATGAAATGAAGTTCTATGTCTCCTTTCATTATGTGATCACGATGAAGTGATATCGATATCAATGTGTTTGGTTCTTTGGTGGAGGACGGGGTTGTTGGAGATTGCAATTGCACTAGTGTTATCACGGAAGATGGGCACCATTTTGTAATGGATGTCATAGTCATTGAGTTGACTTTTCATCCATAATACATTGGCACTGACATCTGCTGCTGACTACATATTCGACTTCGGTGAGGACATAACCTTGATTGTTGCTTCTTTGCACTCCAACACACAGTTTTCCTCCAAAAATTGCGGGACCACGAGGTACTTTTTACATCCATGTTGCGACCCGACATAATCGAATCGAGTAACCCTTGAGATCAAACCACGAGCATATTGGATAATATAGTCCAAGGTTTGGGGTTCCTTTCAGTACACGAGTATTCTTTTGGCTGCGGTGAGGTGGGATTCTTTGGGATTGGGTGATATCTTGCTATTAGGCGGATGAAAATTGTATATACGGTCTAGTAGCGGTTAGATACATCGATGAGCCAACAATCCCTACGAAATGAGTTTGATTGGTGATTTGCCGGTGAGATCGGGTCCAAGGTTGTTAGGTGGAACCATTGGTGTCTTCAACGAGGCATAGTCAAATATCTCATATTTCTTCAAGAGATTTACGGTGTATTTCTCTTGGTGATGGATATACCTTTATCGGTTTGCACGATTTGAAGTCCAAGAAAGTAAGTTAGTTCTCCCATCATGCTCATTTCAAACTTCTTTGTCATTAGTTTTTCAAGCTGTTTGCAAAGTTTGTAGTTTGTTGAGCCAAAGATGATATCATCAACATACACTTGGACTAGTATCACATCTGTTGGGTTCTATAGACAAAGCGATGTGTTGTCTATCTTTCCTCGACAAACTTGTTTTGTATCGGGAAGGTGAGAGAGTTTCATACCATGCCACAGGAGCTTGTTTAAGTCCATAAAGGGCTTTGTCAAGCTTCTGAGACATAGTCGAGAATTCACTACTCTCAAAGCACGGAGGTTCTTGAACATACACATCTTCCTTGAGATCACCATTTAAGAATGCACTTTTAACATCCATTTGGTAGACCACGAAGTTCATGTATGTTGCATATGCAAGGAAGATCTGATGGCTTCCATTCTTGCAACAGGAGCAAATGTCTCATCATAGTCAATGCCTTCTTGTTGTTGTATCCTTTGGCTACAAGTCGGCTTTGTTTTTAATAGCGATGCCGTTTTCATCGGTTTTGTTTACGAAAACCCACTTCATTCCTATGACTACTACATCACGAGGACATTTGATCAAGGTCATGACCTTGTTTTTATCAAGCTGTTGCAATTCATCTTGCATAGCTTTGAACCCGGCTTGGGTGTTTTAGAGCTTGATGACACTTTTGGGTTCAATGTCGATAGGTAATCGGCATATAGACATTCATTGGTGAAGCTGCGGTTAGACTAGCGACCATGCTTCTAGTGAGCATGCCTCGGTGGGTTCACCAATGATGTTTACAAGCTCAATGTCACGAGATCTAGTCCACTTACTTTGTGGTGCGGGATGCGAGCTTGAAGATGTCACTGGGAGTTCGGATGTGAGTTCGGTGCAAGAGCCACAGGATCATTTAGAACATCTGTTGAGATGTCATGATCGAGTTGAGGATCATGAGTTCTGAGTTCACGATCATTTGGATCATTGTTACTTATCCCGGTGAGACAAACCGATTATCAATGAATTCATTGATGGTTGGTTGGGGTAGGTTGTGGGGTAAGACATAATATGAGATGTCGACATCGACTTGATATGAGGAATTGAGTTCGATGTTGTACTCATCGGGAGGATATCTTGATGAGTTATCAATTCCTATTTCCTCCACCGAGGTGTTGGTGAACTGATGCTTTCGGTACTTTCATCAAAGGTGACATGAAAGGTTTCCTCAACTTGTTGTCTCCTTGTGTTAAAAACCACGAAGGCTTTGGAGATCGGTGAGTAGCCTAAAAGTATCCATCATCGACTTTTGCATCAAACTTGCCTAGATGATCCTTGTGGTTGTGAATGAACACAGGACATCCAAACACATGAAAATAGGCGATGTCGGAAGTCTACCTTTGAAGATCTCATATGGGGTTTTATTATGTCTTTTGACAATGATTGACTGTTTTGAGTGTAACGAGCGGTTTTTTGCTTGATCCGAAATGTTTTGAGAGGGTGAGCCATTTAACATAGTTCTAGCGACCTCAATGAGAGTTCTGTTTTCCTTTCAAAGACCCCATTTTGTTCGGGGTATAAGGAGATGAGAAATTTTGAGAAATTCCTTTTCATCACGAAACTCTCAAGTTCTTGATTTACGAACTCGGTGCCATTGTCGATTCGGTTTGTTTGTGATAATGTCATTACGGTTTTCAATCTTCACGATGAATGACATTATTGTATCATTACTGACTCTTTTGGAAAGAAAGTATACCCAAGTGTATCTTGAGAATTCATCAACAATGACAAGTGTATACTTCTCATCTTTGGATTGATGCGGGATGACGGTCCAAAGAGATCCATGTGCGAGGAGGTGAAGGCGACTTTGATGGAGAAATTTTGTTTGGTTTTGAATGATGCTCGTGGTGTTTACCCTTTTCACAGGCGAGCATGGTTTGTCTTTGCAAAGACCGGTGATGGTAAGCCAAGGACCTTGTTTTGTTTTGCCAAGTTGTTGAGGTTTTGAAGTTCAAGTGTGAGAGTCTCTTATGCCACGACCAATTGATAGTTTCGGTGGCTTTAGCAAAGAGACACGTTCCATCTTGGGAGAGAGTTGACATGTCAAGCACATAAACATCATCTCTCTAGGAGCTATCAACACAACTTCCTTGTTGGCATTAAAATGGTACCTTGTTTATCATTGAATTGTACAATGAATTTTGCATCACATAGTTGGTGACACGATGAGATTGTATTTGAGACCGTTGACATAGGCTATTCTAGAAAACTATTCCATTGCGGTTCTTGAACCATAACCTTGATGGGACATGATGAGTTATCACCAAATACTACCTTGGGCCTGGTTCCTTTACATACTTGTGCGAGATATTCCTTCACACGGTCATGCTTCTTGAGCATCCCTTGTCTAGATGCCAAATAGGCTCCTGGCATGTCTCTGCACAAGTAGTAAAGCGAATTAGTTTCTCTTCGTGACCCACTTACTAGTGGGCTTGGATCTCAAGGTCTCTTTGAAATTTGCAATCGACTCATGGTCGGTGGTTGTGTGCAAGGTGCTACCACAGGTTTTGCATTTAGAGGTGAGGATGACTCGGTGACTACGGGTTGTTTGGAATTTCTCCTTGCATGAATAATCTTGTCATGTTGGGATGTCTCATGAGTGGATTACCGCATATATCACGGCATGTATTCATGAGACAATCATCGATGATGATCATTGAACCACGGTGAGGAGAGAGAGGAAAAGGTTTTGCTCTATTCTTTGGAGCGATTTTGGAGGATGAAGCATCTTGATGACCAACTTTGGTATAGTTTGCTTGGTGACATCTTGTAGATGATCTGCGATCTGTGATCATCCTTTTGCGAATCATGCAAAAAGGATTCTATAGCGATTGTCGATGGTATGGGTGGTGTAATGACACACTCACACTTTTGTTTGTTTTGGAGGTTGACTTAGACTTTGAGGCGGAGGAAGGCGACTTTGTCTCCTTGATTGGTTCGGGGACCTTTTCAATGGATTCCATTTTTGATAAGCTTCCTCACAAGTTCGATCGATTCTTGGATTTAGTCGACCGGTGGGGACGAGAGGATGATGAAGTCTCGGCGAGGAGTAGACTCTTGTTGGATTAGTTTTGCTTGTCTTTGAAGGATGGTTCTACCACGTCCGGACCTTTCTTTTGGTGAATGAGGATTGAATTGTAGTGGAGTAAGCTCGAGCTTGGGCGGCACCACGAAGAGGTTTCGGTGGTGGGCGGTGCTTGAGATTACGCTTGAGACTCGAGATGTGTTCGGTACTGGCTGGGCACATCGGGAGTCAAGCATGCTCTTTAGAGCTTGACTTTCGAGCTCTAGAATCCTTCGAATCGAAGTTTGGAAGCTTACTCTCGGGATTAACTCGTTCAATCCATTCTTTGGAATTTGAATCACCAACATACTTGTAATCATGCCACGGACACAAATGGCTTAGGAGGCGGTCTTTGTTGAGAGAGTCGGGAGATGATCTTCACCTATGACTCTCTTCTTGCTCTTGGGGCTCCCACGGCATCAAAGACCACAGGATTCTTAGCGGTCCAACTATTGAGAATATCATTTGCCTTTTAAGTTCATCTTGAAGATTCGATTTCTTTTAACTAGTTCGGTGTTTTGAATTTGCAAAGTGGCGACCTCAAGCTTAGCTTGTTTTAAAATAAGCAATTCATCCCTACACTTATTCAATTCAAAACTTAACTTGTTGTACTTAGAAAAAGATTCGGTCTTTGCTCTTCTACAAACTTAAGGTCAACATTTAGATAATTCATATAAGGCGCCAATCGAGTCATCATCCATAGAAAGTAAAGTGTTTACCTTCTTCATTGTGATGTTGACCCATTCCCGTTCTAGCATGATTCTTCCCAACGACTAGCTTGTCTTCTTACGAGAGAGCCATTAGAGCAACGACATGTACCATTTCATCATCCGATGAGATTGGCTCTTCATCGATCAAAGGTTTGACAACAAGGCCTTTGTTCTTACCCCGCATGATTGAACATTTTTGTTGTTTACGAGGGGTGGCCTCAAGCAATGCAAGCTTAGCTTTTGCTTTCTTATACTTAGCTTCATAATCAATGGTTTTGTTAAGATCATTTGTTTTGAACATTTTGATGAGGCCGATAGATTTTAGGTTGAAATTTGCTAAAGCACGAAGGCGATTAGATCACGATGGTTTGTAAGAGGGTTGAAATTGTTTTGAAAAGCAGTCTTTTGCAAAATGGCCTCTTTTATGACACTTGTAGCATTCGGTGTCTTGATTGCTTTAGCAGTTGAAAACCTTTGTTTCTTTTATAAACCTTGAGAGTTAGCGAGTGCCCTTTCTGAAATTGACATTGGTCACTTAGGTACTCTCACTTGATCTCTCATCGGGCTCATCATCGAGTTTTCTTGGAAATCTTGAACTACATTGTTAGAAAAGCGGTTGATATTGGTGATGAGGTAGTGGTCGGGGACTTCTTGACTTCGAGACTTCTTTAAGTCGGGGTATCGTGCATTGATGAGGTTTTCCTCATAGACAAATTTCCATAAATTTCGGGAAGCTCAAGATTTTGGATATGATTAGCATTCACGAGTCCACGAGAGAAATTCAACCACTTCTCGGGAGGCATTTACAAAACCAACATTGATTTCATGCTTAGACAAATTAACACCATCATTTGAAAGTTCATTTAAAGAGTTTTGTATCGGTGTAAGTTTGAGAGAGAGTTTCGAGTCCTTAGCCACGAAGGTGTTATACTCAAGTTTCGGTCCATTATCCTGTTTTCCTTGGTATCGGATGGTCCTTCATGACTATGAACTAGGTCATCAGGTTTGCTTAGCGATACTACGACTTATATGAGACTCCATAATATCGTCGGGAAGACAAGATATTATGATACTTTTGAGTCTTTGGTCTGGTTGACCACTCTCCTTTCATCACAGGTCCACTTGAGCTTGAGTTTGGGCAACCCTTGATCTTTGGGACAAATGGACCTTCATTTATGCACTTGACATAATAAGGTTCCATCCCAATCAAATAGCAAAGCATTCGCTTTTCCATTTGTTGAATTTGCCAACTTCAAGTCTAGGGAACTTTTGAATAAGCTCCACCCTTTTATCGACTAGTTGGGGTACATCAATTTGACCATTTAGGATCCTAATTTAAAAACTTTTAGAGCGGCCTAAAAGCGAGTTTTATAATTAGCCTTGCTCGATACCACTTGTTGTTCCCGTTCACTATCGTTTAAAAGCAGTTTAAGTTTATAAAACAAGTTAAAAGTGAACTATGGTGAAATTAACATAAAGAAAACACACTAAGTAATTTTCAACATCATATTCTTATTAGAAATAAATCAACAAAGAATCGTTACCCAAGTACTTGCGGAATAGTACTTGGGATTGAAATGACAAAGTTGGGTGATTCCTCTCTAAGCTCGGGCTATGTCGAGCACAACTCTTAGAGCTCATTGAGCTATCTCGGGAACTAAGTTGTATTTGGAGGGTGAAAAGATGGCTTGCGTGTATGTGTTTTACAATTCACAAGCTTAACCTTTTCACTCCATCTCTTATGCTATTTATACATGTATGATATTTGACTCTTTCCTAAGTGACAAGCGACATCATCTGAAGACAAAATCTTGATGTATTTTGTCTCATTCTAAAGACTATTCTAGGTAAGAGACAAGACTACTTTCCTAAGTTCGGTGATGACACCGAGCACGATCTTTGCCATTCGGGGAAAGTTGACTTTGGTTGATAAGGACTTCGTCTTATCGATTCAACCTTTCCGCCTTGTCCCGCTCTTTCTTGATCTTTACATCCTTGATCTTCTACTTGGTTTGTCTTGATGTAAGAAGTTGGAGAGGAATCTTAGGGATTCGGTGAGTTATTGTCATCACTCACTTTGAATCCATCATCTTCTTCTTGACTCGGTCTTCACCCTTTAAGTTCCGCCTTCTTGGTGGAGAGACTTCTTCTTTGCCTCTTCTTGAGTATCACGAAGGCGACTCACGAGAGACTATGCACTCGGTGACTGTTTGTGTTAACGGATTAAATACTTGGGCTATTTTCTATTCAAATCCTAGATTAAGGGGTTTGGGTATTCTTGAACCCAACATTTCACCACTTCTACGCCGCACATGTTTATAATTAGCGTTGAGTTTTGACAATCACCATTAATCCTTGTCCATTTACCCGTGATCATATTTTTGGTATGAGGGTCATCAGTAGTCCGACCGCTGAACATCTCCATAATGTCGCTCCAAAAGGAATCTTGAACGGTCATTTCCCATATCTGTCTTGCAAAATTTCTATCCAAATTTCCGCAAGCAACTTTTCTTCGCCTTGCTCCATTTCCTCTTTGAAGTCCGCTCATCGCTTCCACATCATCGCCATCGTCGCGTCTAAATCCACATTTTGTTTTGATTTTTTGCTTTGGTCATTTTTCCTCTACTTTTGGACGGTTCACGTGGTTGTAGTACTTTGAATTGAGAACCGGACGGTTGTGATTCAATTTGGGGTTGTTGTAGAGATTGATGAAACGTTGGAGGTTGTGACGGGTTAAAAAATCGTGGTGCTTAAATCGTCCGAGGAAATTTGTGAATCCTTGTTGAAACGCATATTGTTGATTAAGATAAATTTCTAGGATTGAATTGTTGCATACCATATGGCGACGACGTGTTAGAATTTTATGAAGACGGGTTTGACAAACCCCAGATTGTGGCGGGTTTGAATTGAGGAGGTTCGTGAAATACCCTCCTTCATTCGAGTTTTGAGACATTGTTTTTTTTTTTTTTTTTTTTTTTTTTTGGGACTAGAGATACCGAGAGTTAATACATGTAGGTTGAATTGTAGTGAGAAAATGTTGGTTTACGGTTTGGTATTTATAAGATGTGTTAAGTTTATTTAAAAAAAAAAATTGTTTGAAAACGGTATTTTTTTCGCAAATTTGAATTGCAACGTATATGTTGTCAGTTTCCCGTGCAAACGACGAGGCGAGCTACGGCGAGCTTGCCTGGTGTCACGGCGAACCAGCCTCGCTGGTACGGCGAGCCACGACGAACCGGACACCGGGTGCTCTTATGGTTTAGTAGTGCTTGTTGGGGGTTATCTCCCAGAACAGGGTTAAGACAATCAATGACAGTAGCAATACCACTAGGTGGTTACCGGATATCACTTGGAATCGTGTGATCACTTTCCAAAGTAAACTATTCGACCCTAATGCCCGGGTATCACGAATATCTACTGGGATAAGACCAAATGCGCTAGAGAATTAGGCACAATTCTATAACCCTTTCGCTTATAAGTATTTAGTGTTTTCTCGCAGTATATCTCATGCATGTTCGGATCTCCTATATATAGGAGGTTACTCTTGAGCTATTCCAATGGAATTATGAGTATTAATCACCCATTAATAGCCTCATAATTATCCCCATTATAGTCGTTAGTGGTTACATGACCAATTAAACGTGGTCATAAAGAAGTTGTAATCGCCATTTAGCAAGATTTTCCATAAGCAAGATTTTCCACTAGCAAGATTTCACTTACGGAAAATACAATTTATCGCTGGAAACACCGCTATCGATTTCATAGCATCAAGATTTCACGATTGCACACGGTGGAAACATTGCTCATCGCTGAAGCTCGCTTATCGCTGGAAACCACAAGCAAGATTTTCCACAAGCAAGACTTTCACCAAAGAAGATTTTCACCAAGCAAGACTTTCACCAAGACTACCAATACAAACCACTATATGAGTCGTGGTGTTCATGGACCTTATGGGTGTACACTTGCACTCCTAACCTATTACAAGGTGTGAACTAATCCCACAAGTGCACTAAATTTTTCAACAGTGCTTTAGTTAACTTTTTATCAGAATAAAATAAAATATGTCCGTCATGATTAGAATTAAGTCAATTAACTATAGAGCTCGAGGTTTACGAGTCAATTGAAGTTGATTTATGAGAATAATATGAGCTAAGGTTAACAAAAAATTGTTATATCTGATAGTATTTGTAGCCACAAATCAGACACATGTACCAACATACACCAATAACCACTGCAAACTCTAAATTTACACCGATCTAATATATTAAAATATAAGCTAGACTTAATAATAAAGAGTGTTGTTTCGGTGGTCATGGTCAGCTCGTCGATGATCTTTGTCGGTGTCTTTGGTGTCGATGTCGGTGTCGGTGCCGGTGTTGTTGTTGATGTCGGTGTCGGTGTTGTTGTGGTTGAAAAAGATTATAAAAGAGATTATTTTATAAGCTACATGAAGTAACCTATTATTTTCGAGATTATGAAAGATTATTTTTCTTATAATCTCTTATAAGTTATGTTGCCAAACAAGGATTATTTTTAAGTAGTTTATTTTTAAAAATAAGCATAATCTCTTCATAATCTTGTGTGCCAAACATAGCCAACATTGAAGACGGAGGTTTTAGAACGTAATTTGAAGTCGCTATTATCATCAAGAAGAGAAAAGAATTGTTGAGATGGTTTGGATATATTAGAGGAGACCACAAACAACGCCTATTAGAGAGCATACGCCTTACAATCGATGGAGATCTTCTTTGAAGCAATCTCTAACACTCACACACACTTGCGCACATATGTACACACACATATACATTTGTCGGAATTCTTAAGAAGAAGTGTCCATATCATCGGGTCGAAATATAACTGTATATTTTATTTCTCTTATATCCCGCTCTAGTAGGATTCAAAATAGTTGTTGTACGTATCAAAGAACATATGATGCCAAAACAATTATACCAATATACACCTATTTAGAGAGATCAATCTCCACCATCTATATTCCCTCCATTTTTATTTGATCTAATTGATGAGATTAATCATAACAATTTAAAAAACTCACTTTCATCGTTTTTTTAAATATTAATATCTTTCAAACCATTAATCGTTAAGCCAAAAAAAATACCATTACGTCAAGCATTTAATTATTTTTCTATAGATAGCCACTTTGATATACTTTTTCGTATTTTTCACGTTTTTTCTACATTTTTTTCGTTTTTTTTCGTTACTGAAATTTGCATGAAAAAATCACATGTGATTAAACAATAATTTAAATATCACATGTGATATTAGTGTTAAATCACATATGATAAATTTGAATATCACATGTGATATTAGTGTTAAATCACATATGATAAATTTGAATAATGTGATATTAGTGTTAAATCACATATGATAATATATCATATATGACTTAACACTAGTATCACATGTGATATTTCATATCATATGTGATTTAACACTAAATATCACATGTGATATTCAAATTAGTATTTAATCACATATGATTTTTCATCCAAATTTCAAGAACGTGAAAAAAAATGAAAAAAATGTGAAAAACACAAAATCTTTTGTCGAAAGTATATCAAAATGCCTATCTATAGAAAGATAATTAATTGCTCGTCGAATGGTATTTTTTCGCTAACGATTAACCGCTTGAGATATACTTAAATTTGAAAAAATGATGAAAGTAGTTTTTAATTATTAGGATTAATCTCATTTATTAGATTTAATAAAGATGAAAGGTGAAGATTGATCACTTGATATGTAAAATATGTTTTGTCTTCAAATGATCTTAAATCTTATTTTATTAAATGATAAATATGGCTCAAGTCTAATTGTGAGTTTGTGTCCTTTAGTATCACATTAGAGCATACACAACAATAACTTGAGTTATTTCATAACACTATCCACGTCAGCGCCACATCAGCTTTAACATTTCATCTTAACATCCCCAAAAAAACACCCACAACAATAACATCCCAATAACATCAATAACATTTCATATTTTCAATTTCAACCCCTAAACTAAAACAAACACTTCATTTATTAAAATAAACATATCATTAAAATTGAAACATATTACAATACGAGATTAAAAAAAAAAAAAAAAAAAAAAAAAACTACAAATTAAACGTTACAACAAATTAAAGGAAATGACGAGAATACAATCTACTTACGAGGTTTCAAGTTATATTTTTGATGATTCGGTCTTTTTCGTCATTGATCCAAGCCACGACATTTGGATCTTGCCCTTCAAGAGTCAGCCATCAAAAACTTTATCTCTTCCAACCTTGTTATTGTGAGATCTTTTTCCCTGGGTTCGACACGCCGCTTGCGGTTTCACGCTTCATACGATACTGCTTGCCATAGTTTCGTGAAATAAGTTGACGAGCTCGCTCCTCCAAAGGTTGCTCCTCCAAAGATTTGTCGTGCTCTCGGATCTTGCTTTCTTTGTAGCACGCTTCTTTCCCATGGGCGTGGTTATTCATCATTACCAAACAAAGCCTCGCTTGTTTGGCTTGGCACATTGCGGTTAAATCAACCGGTTCCGCATGTCCCATTTCTTATAATGACGCAAAACCTCCCAATATATCGAGACCCAACGGTCGCTTTGGTTTCCTAATGATACCATTGCTTTGCCCGCTTCATCACATCCACTCACTTATCCCGCTTCGTTGATCCCGCTGCGCACGTCTCAGAACAAGAGTTGAACTTTGTGCATATGTCGCTCAACGCTTTCCACTTGCTCGACATCATATCCTTGGTGCGCCATTGAAAGTTGTTTCTATTGAACTCATTTCGACCCGATACCAAAACGTATCTCCGGTTTGGCACTTTCCAACTTTCGGATCCTCCAAAACAAGCTATGTAACACCTTGCAAGTAATGCTTCCTCTTGAGTCCAACGCCAAGAACGACAACCGGTTCCTCTTCATCGAATCAATTGGTTCGGCTCGGGTCTTTGGATTTTTTGATTTTCGCTTAATCACGAGCATTTTCCTTTTTGGAGGAGACGTGGGTGTCTCAAAGAACATCATGTGTTTCATTTGTGATTGTTGTGATTGTTGTGTGAATTGTAGGTTTTGAAAGTTGAGTTTAAGGTGCTTTGTTGGTGTTGTTGTTGCCAAAAGAGATATTGTTGATGTTGTTGCCACATTTCTTGGCTCGAGTAGCCTAGTGGGTTGGATGAGACATGTTGGGGTTTGAAGATGAACCCGCGTCGGGTTAGATGATGAACCCGGTTTGAGGGATTCCACCCACCACCGAGAAGATTGTAGAAAGTATCGTCGTTGCCTCCCGACATTTTTTTTTCTTCAGTGAATAAAAGATTGAAGATTGAGAGTATTGAGAGGATTGAGTAGTGGAAGTGTGAAAAAAAATGGTGTTTTAGTTGGGTATTTATAGTGGTAAAATTTTTTTTTGATTTTTTTTTTATTTATAAAAACTAGCCGTTTAGGGTTAAAAATGATTTTTTTTTAAAACCAAACGGCTAGTATCCGTTAGAGGCGGTGTTTATGAAAAAAATTTGAATTTTTTTTTCTTCCCCCTTAACGCGCGTTATATGGGTAACGTTGAGGGACTAACGGCGTTATTTCACTCGGCCTCCAAAGGTGTAACGCCGATAATGACGTTATTTGGACAAAAAACGGCGTTAAGCTGTTGCTGTTGGACATGCTCTTATATATTTTCCCATTGGCCACATATAGCACGTACACATATGCATTGGCCACGATAGCACGTGCACGATTCATTTTAAGTGAGTATATAATATGGCTTAATATTAAAGTTAAGGCCATTAGAGTTGGACAAAAAGTAGGGGTCGGTTTGATTATCGGGTTGTTTGGTTTATTTAATTCGGTTAGGTCAGTTAAATATTTTTTTTGAGTATAACAGAGAATCGAACCGAATTGAATTAAAATTGATTAAATTGGACCGAAAACAAAACTCGCATAACCGAAAACCGAATCGAATAACCGAATTACATAATTTTAATTATTTAGTCATTTATTTGTATAGATTGTTAGCAAAAAAAAAAAAAGAAAAAAAAAAAAAAAGTTAAAGCTTAAAAGTGTTATATTTAAATATTTATAGTATGAAAGAGTTTTAATATATTTTTATATATAAATATGTAAAAGTATATTTATATTTATTTGAATTGATTTTCGATTTAGATTGCTAAAATCATAACCGAACCGAAAATCGAATATTTAATTTGGTTTGTTTCGGTTTAGCATATTCGATTCGATTACAAGTTTGGTTCAATTATTTTTGGTTCGATTCGATTCGGTTTTCGATTTATTTAGGTATTACCCGAATCATGAACACCCCTAACAAAAAGCTAAAATAGCCCAAATGGTTACCTTGTTAATAGGACATGTGTTTGTGGTTTTAATGACAGTTTAGTTAACCAACATGTTGAGCACCTCGCATGCTCACATAGTCACATGGATTGAAGATATTCTTGAGCTTTGTTCGATAAAAATATTAATTTTAACTTTTGAGCTCGTTTATAACCCCGTTTATAACATAAATGTATAACGTTTATTATAACTAATACTTAAAATATTTTAGTGTCCTTTAGGCTTTTGAGAGTGTGAAAAACTAGAAGGGGTTGAATAGTTTTGCCGATTTTAACTTAGTTTCAAAAACTTTAGATTCGATGTTGTGTGAAATCGTATTGATGGATAGAAAGTATAGATCTATAAGTAATGCAAGTAAAGAAAGTAAGTAAAGTAAAGGATAGAAATAACACAACCGATTTATAGTGGTTCGGCTACAAGGAAACCTTCCTTGCCCTACTCCACTCCCCGAGTCACCTACTCAAGAGTTCAAGCACTATGTCAACAAACTCTTTCAACTCGACGGAGAAGCCTTCACAACGTCGCTTACACTTTTTCCGGTACAAAGCTAAATATCGAGTCCTTAACGCGAAGGACCAAACCAATACAACTATAACACAACAACTATGTGAAATATAAAAAACAAGATCTTTCCTGTTAGGATTTAAAAAATCCACTGGTTAAAGTGTCGGTCACCTCAGGTATTTATATTCGTTAGAAAGCTCGTAGTCGTAGTCAAGTTATGTTACTAAGTAATTAGTTAAGTAACACCGTGGAGGACTAACGGTCTTTACCCATCGTATGCCCGATCCACACCGTAGGTGGCGAGTCTTGTAAGATACTATAAATACCCTCACCTCCCAAGGTAGAGGGTTGGAGCTCAATACAATTTTTCTTTTGTTTCACATAGTTCCCAACTCTCTTCCCTTTCTCTCTAGAACTCTCTCTCTCTAAACATTGTATACGCCCATATAATTGTGTTATGATGTGTTTGTGAAATCCAATAACTTACAATTGGTATCAAGAGCCATGTTTGATCACCATCTTTCATGCTCTTTGGTTTGGTGGATTTCATAAGGTTTTTGGGGTTATAAGTGTTTAGAAGAGTTTGAATCATTGGTTAATTTCTAGTGTTAAAGTTTGAATTTTGATTGTACTTTTGTGTTTAGGATCATCATATGTGTTTAGGTTTTGAATTGGAAGGCTTGAATCATCGTGGTTAATGTTTTTATTGTTAAAGTGGTTGTTTTGAAAATTGTACAAAGCGAGTTGAGCCACGTGTAATACGCTTCTTGGAAGCGAGTTACTTGTTATTGGAAGCGAGTTGTCTCGGCGAGTTGATACTTAAGCGAGTTGTCGCCTAAGCTAGTTGCTTTGTAAGCGAGTTGTCTGTTCTCATGAGTTGACACTTAAGCGAGTTGTCTTGGAAGCGAGTTGGTTTATGCGACTTGGTCATGTTTAGTTGACTCTTTGCGACTTGGGTTTTAAAGGACTTGTCTATTAAGCGAGTTGTCTCTTTATGCGACTTGGGTTTTAAGCGACTTGTCTATTAAGCGAGTTGATCTCAAAGCGTGTTGTCCACTAAGCGAGTTGATTAAGTGAGTTGATCTCTATGCGAGTTGGTTTGGGTGCGGTTTGTCCATTTCATCGCCATGCTTTTGTTGACTTTTCCCGACAAAACTTCAAACGGCCATAACTTTTGAACCAGAACTCCGCTGCTTCACCCATCAAAACGACCGTGAGAACGAGGAGAATGGCACGCCGAAAAAACTTTGAATAAACTAAAGTTTATTCGGGTCAACCTTCTAGGCCTAAATCCGCTACGAACAGAAGTTATTGAGGTTTTTAAGTGTTTAGACCTAAATTTCTCCGTATAATCGTGCAACAACCAACCCAAATCTCAACCAAAAAACATCTCAGCTAATCATACAAACAATCATAAGTCCTAACACACAATTTTCTATCATTGTGTCGATCCATTAGTCATCTTACACGCCTATTGGTCATTGCTTAACGGTTTCTTCTTGATTTTGTAAAACTCGCCGAAAGATTCTATTTCTCGGTTTAAATCATAGATTTGTAAATACCGCGGCACGCCAACATCATGCCCTAACGATTCAGTTTTATACGACGTGATCAATGAACGTAAGATACCCAACAATGTACAATGTACTATCGTGTTTGAGTCTGATAATGCTAAAATGGATTCTTGGTGCTCAAGTTCACAGAGAGAGAGGTACACCACCACAACCTGTGCAAGCTAATGCAAAGGAACGCCCATGGAAGCTTCGGATGTACCCAAGATAGAGATGCACCACCTACAATATGTGCACGTTAATGCAAAGGAAAGTCGCATGGAAGTTTCATTGCACCTAGTCAGCATCTTCTACTCAAAATGATGATTATGAGTCGCATGAGTACTCTGATTTATCCCCGATGATTCCCTTACCACCGAGCTTAACATATATAAGGATCAAGTTGCCATCTATGAACACGTGCTAAATTTGAGTTGACCTCACGAAAGGTGCAATGGATACCCAAATGCGTACACTTATCGTAAAAGTAATTTTAGGGAAGAAATATTAAAACAAGAGTTAAATTCTTACAAGAAAAGCTTAATAAAACCGCTAAGCAAAACAAGAACTTCAAGAAAATGTGAACGTGCTTAAGCAGAATTCAATGCTAAGGAATCAAAACTTTAAATGATTTTTCCAACCTAAAACTTTAAAGAACAAACTTGAAAACAAGTTGTACGTACAAGGGAACACCATTCGATCGCCACATGATCACTAAGCATAGAGTCTTGAGCGATAAGCATAGCATTCCTCTTGTTAATGAACCAAATCCTGAAGTTGGTAAGAAAGCTAGAGCTACTCAAAAAGTAATCTATGATGGCCATGAGATTCTTAAACCTAGATGAAACCTAGTTGTACTGAAAGTGCAATCGTGGAAGATATTCAATTAGAAGATGCCTCAGGAAAAATAGATAAGAAGCTAGAAGATCCCGAGTGTAAAAGGTAACATAACGGTCAAACCCCATGATTACACTAAAGAAAATTGGATTTCCCGAACAAGTTTAAGCCTCAAACCCTATTAACACCGAACAAGTGTTCGGAAAATTGATATGGATAAGCAAAAGCGTATAATCTTGTTAAAACAAACACTCCCCTTAGGAAAGTGCTTCCACCACTGTATCCTCCAAATACACCAATCCATTTAGTTCCTAGAACTCTTCCCACTAAGAGCAAGACCTTAATCACCAGATGTTGTTTATCAACTATTCGTTGATTTTGAGAAGACTTGCAAGAAGAGAATCACACCCACGGGATAATCAAGGGAAAGGGGTTTGAACAAACTAAAGAATGCTATTTAACTGAGGTCATGCATTTCTTTAAACAATTAAAATGTCAATTTGAGAGTCTTAAAAGGGAATAGATACAGAGATTAAAGAAATGGAAAAGGAATTTGATGCAATGATAGTTGAAGTCAATGATTATGAACGTGAGCTTAAGAATAATGAAATTGAAATAAAGAATCTGCACATCATTAATGATAATTGGATTTTGAGTTGTGTTGCTCAAGATGTGTTTTATATTGTTACTAGGTATTCTATTACTGCTTCTCAATTTCATGAAATATCTATTGCTTTGAAAGTTTTCCATAATCGTGTCATTGAGCTTGAAAACAATAACTCAAAACTAAATGAGAAAATTGACCAGGATGATCACGATAATTTGGTAAAACATTTTTCTAAGTTGGAAGTTGAACATTTTAATTTGCAACTAAAATATCAACATCTCAAAGAAAATGTTAAAACCTCAAACATCAAGATATCCTCGGATGTTCCAGAGTTTGATGCAGTTTTTGAAGTAAACAAACGTGATGAACAGATTCGAGCTCACCGAATACGATCAAAAGATTGAAACCCGGATCTCACAACTAAAGGGAGAAAAGTATGATGTTATCGGTTCCCGAATGCCTCCACCTTTTAGATTCTCGAATTTCCAACTTCAAAACATTATTGATAACTTGAAAAAGGAAAATGATTGTTTTAAAGTCGAAATTTCAAAGGTTAATGATCAAAACAAAGAGTTATGTGATTCATTCAAAGTTAATCATGATAAACACATTGAAAAGATAACTTTACTTAACGATATTGAGAATCTGAAGCGTGAGGTGAAAGGAAAATTGTCGATCCCTATTTGGAAATATTCTGTTCCTAAGGTTTCTGCTTGTGATAAGTATGCTATCGATATGTTATATATTCCCTCGCCCATTAGGAATAATGAACTTGCACATAAAGCATATCTCTCATACCTTAAGGATAGTTTGAAAGGTCTCCGTGAGATGGTTGAAGATGAAAGAATTGAAAACCTTTGATAGTACTATAGCCTATGCCCGCAAGGATGCCAAAAGATCTCGTGAACTATTAGAGTACGAATTGTCACAAGTCCAAAATCACGTAATAGGCGAGATAGAATAGTTGCACCCGCTCTATGCCTAAGAATGTGACTCTTAATGTGCCTCACAAAACTTCGTGATCCCAAAGACTTCTAGACCACTAATGCAAAGAGTAGTATCACCAACTAATATTCTGTTGTTCCTTCTACAGAGTAATCAAGAACACTAAGGTTAGCGGGTCAAAGCCTTCAGCAATACAATGTGAAATAGGATCTTGCCACCAAAAGTGTTGAAGAGAAGAAAGTAGAAGAACACCGTAGGGACAATAAGTTTGACTTGAACAAAAAGAATCATGTTGGTTCTAGTATTAGCTCTAAGCCATCAGAATTAATTTGAAGTCTTATGTTGTCCGCAAAACATGTAAAGAATGTCTATTTTCGGTAATCATGATAAATATGGTGTGTTATTTCCGAGGTCTAAGAATCAAAACCCGCTTAAGAAAGTTTGGAAAGCTTAACAGACAAACTCGAAACCTACATGGAAGGTTTTACCAATATAGGATTTCAAAGGAAGCCCATGTGTCAATATTCACGCATGGCAAACCTTGCTCCTTAACTAGATCCACTATGCCTAGAGTAGTGCTCGTTAAGGTTTGGAAGCCAACCGGTAGAATAATCCCATTAGGCACACAATGCCCTTTAACTAAGTCTTATGATTCTACTAGTTTAGCTCCTAGTGATTATGCCATAGCAACTAGGGTTTCTACTGATTCAAAGATTGTTTGCGCTAACCAAAAGGAACCCATTTTCACATGAGGATCCATTGTTTTCAAATTTCTACCTTTGTCTGTGTTCCAATGCAGGTCGTACAAATCATCCACTGGTACTTGGATTAAGGCAGATCTAAACAGATGAGGGGAAATGACAATGACGTCTATTCACATCAGTTCAGACCTCATACTTCATCATAATGGCGTCTACAGATAACACTTAAGGCCCCGTTCCTCAAAGAAAAGAAAAGTGTACGCCCAAGGCGCTTTTATCTTCGTAAGAAGAGAAATCTTCATTTTATGACCATTCTCATCGACATTCTTCATCAACAAGCTTCATGTTTTTCCATGCTCATTCAATTCTCAAGTGGATCTCCGCTCATTGGTATATATTCTTATCCATTTGCTTAATCAAAATGGCAAACTTATGTGCAATTTTGAGGGGAGAAGAGTGAATATACTACATGTTGATGGATGGTTGAGTTATGGTCATACGACTCTCAAACACCTAATGTCTTCACTCACTTGGATAACTGGGATTTACTATTTGGGATTCATTGTTTTTCAAGATATGTTTGATGAGTACTTTCAACCTCCAACGAATGTTGATCATCCAGTTTCTGAAGCTCATGCTCCGGTTCCTACTGACTCAACTGTTTCACCATCTAAGAAGTACTTCTCGGAATTCTCAAGAAACCTTATCTTTAGTTATTTTACAAGGCATTGATAATGACTATCATGATATTGTAGTTGCACTATTGAATAATGATCCGCTCTTTGGTATTCCTTTGCCAAATCTTCACGAATTATTGTTCCTCTCATTGTGCACGCTATAAATCAACCACATGAACATTAAGGAAAATGACTTCCTCATCCGCTCAAAGACATTATTGGTGAATCTTCCAGATCAGTCTCTATATGTATATCTTTAGGAAGATGGCATTGATGTTGAGGAATCATTTGATCCAGTTCATTCAATGGATCGATGTACATTCGATTGTATGTTGGTTCATGTGTTGGGCATTTGACACAAGTTGATTACTTCGGAGTTAATCATTTATCACTTATTTGAGATTGAAGTTGACTTTCACAAACGTGTGTTCTTATTTAATATCTTGCTTGAGCTTAAGAATTTGAGTTGAAGACTTGGTTTATCTAGTTACCAAACCGTCGAGGTAGATGGTTGAAGACCGTTAACTATCACTATTAGGAGTTACGTTGTTTTACTCAAGGTCATACGAGATTACGTTGTGGATAATCGCAAGAGGTGTTAATGTCTCATACTTTGATTGAGTATTGAGTACTTAGAGATTTGCTTGAGCATGAATTTCGACACCGCTCTTCCAACATTAGTGCAAGCTTAAGATACAAATGCGGGAATTGCCTTCGTTTCAAGTTTGGTATATCGGGTTTTCTTCTTTAGTGGTCACTTAAAATTGTCTACATATGGGTTGATAAAGATAGTCGAGAGAGTTTCCTGCGCTTGATTCTCACAGATACATTTGAGCTATCGTGTTCTTCTATTTCAAGTATATGAGTGTATTATATTTTGCTGATTCTGAGGTATCAAAACCAGCAAGGGGGAAGGAGACATACATCTGGATACACATGTATCATTCCAACTATTTGGGGGAAGGATGTATTATTCCAACTATTTGGGGTAAATGGTCTCTTGACACTTTTGGTATGTGGTAACTCAGCTTTCAGTAGGAACAAATATGAAAAGAATATTTGGAGCGTGAGATGATATTGCTTATCGACATCTTCGATATGGGTTATGATAATGTGCTTCCGGTTAGTGCTTCATGTACACAATGTAATGATGATTCCGATGAGATCGCAACCATCAGAGGAGAGATATGTGTACATCAAGGATGCACAACATGTTCACATGATCGAGCTTAATCAGTTATTCCGAAGTTGATATCCGCAGAGATGATTAGTGACTCAACAGGTTACTTGGATGTCATCGTCTCTTCTCTTTTTGGGTACATGTGTACATTATGGGCTGATTGGTTATATGTAAGATAACCGGAATGCATCCGTGAAATGAAGATGTTGATATATTGTTCTCCGAATAGACAACTACTCAAACCGAAGAGTAATGTGTATATCAAGGACGCCAATGTGTTCATGTGATCGAGCTTAATCATCTATTCCGGTCTTATATCCGCAGCAGAGTATCACCGGTTCAACTTGTTTCTTCGGTGTTATCATGTTCTTTGGGTTGTTGAGCTTCATTCAATGAGACTGCTTTTTCTTCACATTCTACATCTTGGGGAAATGGACTTAATTCAAGATTGTCGGTTTTGGGGAAGCTACCAAAGATTCTCATTTAGAAAGCTCATGTTCGTATCGATTTTCTTAGAAGCCTCGAATGATTTGGTGGTTAAAGTTTAAGAGATGTTGATTTCTTTCTTCTACAACGGTCGAACGATATCCTTATCTCTGTACTCATTTCATCATCCTCTTAAACTAATTTATCTTCTTGTACATATTTTATTAAAAGCAAAATACAAAATCATAAAACCAACAAAAGAAAATAGAAAATATAAAATCTTCAAAATCCATAAAAATTAGAAAATATTGAAAAATTCCAAAAATATTGTTATTTTGTCATGTTTTTCCTGGTTCGATAATATCTACGGACTTTGAAATGTCATTCAATAATGACACGGGTCGTTATATGAAGTTCGAATCAAAGTAATAAAACTTTTTATAAAAAAAATGAGATGGAGAAAAATGGTGGTTTATTGTTATTTAAGGCAATAACCCGTTTTCAAAGAATGAACAGAGCCATGATTTACCTTACTTTTCAAATTTCATGCTCTGATTCTAAAAACAAATATTTGTCACCAAAAAGACAAATGTTGGCTTCACAAATATTTTTCCTTCTATAAATTCTAATCGAAAAATGTTTGTTATCTAATGAAAACTAATAGCTTTGAAAAATAACCGGACTCAATTTTTTGAAAATCATTTGACTTGACACTTGTCAAATCTCTATCTCTCAATCAACAACTTATCTCATTGATTGAGGGGAGAATAATTTCATCTAAATCAAAAGGTTATTTGTCAAACAATTAGTTCAGACCTTGGCTAATGTTATATTTTCAAAAGATATTTATGCATGTTTGAACAATGGAGTGTAAAGTTTCAAAATCTGATCATTATCAGTTAAAATGATTTCAAAAACAAGTCACAATTCTCCTCAAAAGGTTTTACAAATTAATTTAAATCAATAGAGATCACAAATCTCAATGGACTTGAAAATTGTGATCGGGGGAGAATATTGTGATTTAAATTGGATTTAAGCCGATAATTGATAAATGTTTGTAAGTGATTAGCAAGCTCTCCTCCTACATGTGCCAAACGATTTCAAATTTTCCATGCACATGTTAATGGGGAGCATCTATATCAAATCAAAAGGATTGAAACGTGATTGATTTGTCTCTAAGTGCGAGTTCCTTCTAATATGTGCAAAACTCTTTCAATCTCAATGCACATATTGAGGGGAGCAATCATGAGAAAACCTCATCCTTCCCGAAATTGTTTTATCCAAGGTATTTAAAATACTAGATTTGATCGGGAAGTGATGATGATCATTTTAGAAAAAGTAACTCAAAGATTGGATCTTTCATTCTCAATCTAAGATTTCAAAGTCCTCTTGCCTCCATGTGCTAAACTAATTTCTAATACTTGAAGCACATGTTGAGGGGAGCATTTCTAAAATATCAAAACAATTAAGGTACAAAATACTTTGATTTTATATCACAAGTACCTTGATTGATTTTCAAATTATTTTCAATTGGTTTCGAGGAAGAACAATACCAAAAGACCGACCAATTTTACTTTATGCATGGAGATATAAGGATGGTTAGGTTAGGTATTCTGCTCCCACGATCCCGCCAAAGGCGAGGGATCAACACAGACAAACCACTAGATAGTGTAGAGTCCTTAGGTATATTGAAAAAGGAGAAAAGTGAGAAATGGGAAGAGTCGCGGATCGAGATAGAGCCGAATCGAATAAACCCAACAAGGTTCTAGTAATGAAGTCTCGTAAGTAATCAAGGGGTTGAAGAATGAAAAGAATTAAAAGAGAAAATGGTGAAAAAATAGCCTTCCATTAATTCAACCATTAGGCGTAAACCGGGTTCAATTCATATACTCTTGGTTGTTACCAAGGTAACACCGGTATTGAAGACAAGACGTCATGGACCCAAAGGACGCATCGCACTACAACTTCCCAATCTACTCAAGTTCTTCTTAAAAGGACTTGTTTCATTCTCACGGGGAACCTACATAATCTATCGACTTTCTTTTAGAGATTGTTGATATTGAAGAAGGAGAACCTCTCCCTAGTCTCCGGCATAGGAAACCAAATGTGCACAATTGAGTCTAGAGCCACGAGATCATCAATAAATCTCATTAGGACACAATCAATGAAGACTCACTGTTTCACTCTATGTGGAAAGTGAGATTATATCTTAAGAGTCCTACGCATTATCCTTGTGGTATTGCCAGAACATCTGAGTGATATGATAACACATTCACAATGAAGATGGAAAGCCTTCTAGAGCCAACATCAAACAAGCTCTTGGTAGGTGGCATGTGATATATATCCAATAGATCAACCATGTGACAACCGAATGAAACAATGGAGCGATTCAAATTTTTGAATCAAACTTGGTCCAGAAATGGATTGACGGATGCCTTTGAAAACCGGTCGTTGTGCTCAAAACTCTTTTCTATAGCACATCGATCGAGTATTAATGTTTCAAAATTAAAAGGTTTTATGTTTGATAATTGATTTACCATAAAACCTTCGTTGTATTGTAAAATCCTTAATATTAAGCAATACACGATTGTTTTTCAAATCATTTTAATCAATCTGAATCTCAATTCCGGTTCACTCACTCCATGTTGTCTTCTTTGAGACATTCCGTCCGAGAACGACTAGAACAAATTGTGAAACCCTCGTCAAGGAGATTCTTCGAATTATACCGATCACAGCAAGACATGTATCGATCAACGGGAACCGTGGGCCGTGTACCTCAATTCAACAAAAGTGATCGAGACACTTTCGTGCGCTTTATTGCTAATAGTTGTATGCGTGTACACCCAACGCTTTGTAATGATCGTAATGGAGAGGTCAATCCATAGCCGCATGCTCACACAACACATTCATCTCTAAAGAAATCATGATAAGTGCATCAACGACTGATATTTTCACTCCATGCTTCGCTATGTCACGCAAATATCATGAATCAACTAAAAGCTCCGCTACTCGATGAGAAGAAATCATGATCCGTAATGTGAGCATGTCGGTCTAATGTCACAACATCACATAATGTCAACACTACAAAGGAAGAGTCGAGATTTATAATTGCTAATGATCTCAAAGTTGGCTCAAACTCATCATCACGTGGATCGCTTAAAGACCTCCACTTGATTAACCAAACATGCAAAACATGAAGAATCAAACACTACGGCTACAGGAGCAAAGAACTTAATCAAGAATCCAAGAACAATCAAAATGTAATATCTGCTTGTATTCAATGTAAATTGAGGTGACCTCCTGTGGGAGATTGTTAGATTTAAAAATCCATTGGTTAAAGTGTCGGTCACCTCAAGTATTTATATTCGTAGAAAGCTCGTAGTCGTAGTCAAGTTATGTTACTAAGTAATTAGTTAAGTAACACCATGGAGGACGGACGGTCTTTACCCACCGATGCCCGATCCACACCCGTCGGTGGCGAGTCTTGTAAGATACTATAAATACCTCTACCTCCCAAGGCAGAGGGTTGAGCTTCAATACCATTTTTTTTTGTTTCACATAGTTCCCAACTCTCTCTTTTTCTCTAGAACTCTCTCTCTCTAAACATTGTATACGCCCATATAATTGTGTTATGATGTGTTTGTGAAATCCAATAACTTACATTTCCTACAGAAATCTTGTGGAGGAAAAAATCAATCAAGGACCCCTTGCCTGGATGACTTGTAGAAGCTCGTGATCTCGCCTTAGAGAAGGACCTATATGAGAATCACAACAAAAGAAGTAGAACTACTATCTAGATCAAGAGATCGACATTAGAAAATGAAAGAATATATGAGAGAGTTTGTAAGAAGAGGGTCGATTATAATGAGAAAATGGCTCTCATTTATAAGCAAAACTTACATCGTTGCACTAATCCCTTACATGAGGATCCGTCCATGTAAACCGATGGATCCCAGGACGCCCCTAAATGGGTTATGGGTCATGGATCATGGGTCATGGGTCATAGACTTTGGACCATGGGTATCCAAGTAGATACAATGTATCTAGAAGATGCAATGCATCTAGTCAATGGGTCATGGTTTAGCTCCATGGGTTATGGATATGCTCCATGGGTATGGGTCATGGGTTATGGTTTTTAACCATCCTAATAAACTATTACAATAAATGAATTGTTACAACAATTTATATTAAATTAATATATATGTAAATGATTTACAAAAATAACATGTATCCTTATAATTTTAACTTTATAGTTGTTATCAACAAAACACAAAGAGATCGTTAAATATCAATAAACGTTTTACGATTTATTTGTATTAATAATCTCCCTTTTGTTGATGACAAAATATAACGTTATGATGATTAAAACTTAAGATTAGATGTATGTTTTGAAAGCATAAGTTTTACTTTTCTCCCTTTTGTCGAAACAAAAACGAACCTAATGAAAAAATAAAGTGTGGAGAAATAATATAATCCACGAATCACTAAATCCTCCTTGACGGTAACTCCCCCTAAAAAAAGGGCGTCAAGTGAGAAAATATAAAACCTACAAAGAAAACGTTAGTAGTAACATGCAATATAATCTTGTGATTGACGAGAAACAAGATGGAGAGCCAAGGAATGTAAACAAAGCCTTGTAATAAAATAACAAAGTGTAGTGGTATATAGTCCACATACAAACATGTAAAAACTAAGAACAAGGTTTGTTCTTTAAAATTGACTCAAAAGAAAAAAAATAGAGAAAATAGTAATATCATTCCTTCCATGCTTGCATAAGGTTAATGATGGAAGTTTTGGTGAGTGATGATGTTGATGCGATCAAGGATGTGGTTAAGTATGAGTTGCATCTCGTCCCTAATTTCCATTGCAAGTTCCCTAGTGGATTGGCAATGTTCACAATGTAAATGATGTGGGTAATGTGTATGGATGGTTTCTGGGTTAGTTTGATTTATGGGAGTCGGAAGATGTGGTGGAAAAGTTGGAAAATATGGATCAAAATCCGAAATGTTTGGAAGTGGTGGTGGAAAAGAATCTAGATGTTCTTGTAAGAAAATGGGAGCTAAAGGTGGTGAAGTTACAAGGTCTTTGTAAATTGTGTGTGGAGATGTGGGTGGTGTTAAAAAGACTAGTTCTTTTGGATTGGTTTGTTGGAGTGTTTTCGGAGTCTTAAGGAGTTCCGATAGAGTGATCTTAGGTGTAGATTTGATAGGTGATGATGGTGGTGTGCTTGTTGGAGATGAAGGAGGTGCTACTATGGAATCATTTGGTGGTGAATGAGTAGTTGGTGATGAACTTTTTGACAATAGTTTGGCTAAACAACAAGGCCGGATGCTAATCCGTGCAGTTTTTCTAGATTTGGGTGGTGGTACTATGGAAGGTGGTAGGATAAAGTTTTGGATTTCTTGAAGAGGATTGTTTGCACTATGTGATTCATCAATGTTGGAAGATCTTTTGGATAACATGATGATGATTGTTTGTGAGGTTGAGAGTGATGGATATGCAAGCATTTTGGGAACCTTATTTATAAAGAAAATAGTGCATTGTAATGAATGCTTGACCTAAAATATAGACTAAAATCTAATGATTAGATATGAATTTGAGGCATGTGATCATGAGAATACAAGCATTAAGTAACATACTCATTAGTGAAAGAGGTAAAATGATGAAAATATGAAGGTTTATAGCCAAAATGAAAAAATAGAAGAGAAATGCACCTTCGTCTCACGGTTCCGACGAATCCTTCCCTTAAAGGAACCGCCCAACGTTAATCTTGGGATCCGTGGGCGGTGACTCAGCAGCTCAAAAATTTCCTTTTGTAAACATTTGTGCCTAGTGTGTCCCTATATGCAAACCATTTGGAGTTGTGGCTATCTCGACTCCTAAAAAGAAAAAGAAAATAGACTAGAAGTGAAAAAGCATACTATTATGTGAGATAACCCGAGTGCTCCTAAATTCATTGTTGCTTAAATGAATGTACCAACACACATATTAGTTATGTGTTCCATTTAGCATTCAAAAGACATGAGATGCAATGAAACGGAAACTTTGTATTAATAATGAAAAGGTTTGTCCTAGACGTGAGAAATAGCTTTTAGGAAAATGATACGGAAGAAGTATCTTTAGAAAGCATTTCGAAAAAGTTTCTTTGTTTAAAGAAAAGTTTATCTTTTGGTTAAGAAAATAGATATGAAATTACATGTTGTAAAATAAAATTTACCTTGGGTTTTGAAAATTCCCGTATTGTTAGTGAGTTGTGTGTGAAATAGAGATCCTAGACTCAGAAACGAAGAAGGCTAATGTTTACATACCTTGTAGAGTTGAGAGGCAAATTATGACGATTGTTCCATGAGACCAATACCAAGACGAAGCAAGTTGAATTGTTCCCGCTTCAACGGTTTGGTGAGGACATCGGCTATGTTATCTTCGGATGCTACCTTCTCAATAGAGATGTCCCCCTTTTGAACATTGTCTCTTAAGAAGTGATGACGAATCTCTATATGATTTGTGCGAGAGTGCAACACCGGATTCTTGTTTAAGTCAATGGCACCTTTGTTGTCGCATATCTCGTCATCGACAAGAGGTTGGGTAGGTTTAAGTGGACTCTCATCAAATTTTATGTTTAATGACTCTTCAACCTTCATTGTTAATTTCTATAATATAACATAAGCTTTACTATTAGGAGAGTAACCTAAAAAGATACCTTCCGTTGACTTAGGATCAAATTTAGTTAGGTAATCTTTAGTGTTAAGTAGAAAACATTTACTACCAAAGACTCTAAAATGTTCTAACGTAGTCTTTTGGCCTCGAAGTAACTCGTATGGAGTTTTACCTAAAATTGGTCTAAATAAGACTCGGTTAAGTATGTACGTTGATGTATCAACGGCATTACACAAAAAATTTTGAGGAATAGATTGCTCATTTAACCTGGTGCGACTCATTTCTTGTAGGGTTCTATTTTTTCCTTTCAACTACCCCATTTGATTGTGGAGTGCGATGAGTTGAAAAATTGTGAGTAATACCATTAGCGTCACAAAAAGCTTCAAATTGCACTTCATTATCGAATTCCCTGCCATAATCCGTTCTAATAGACACTATAGGACTTCCTAATTGTCTTTGGATTTTCTTACTTAATATTTCAAAGTAATCGAACGTTTCAGTTTTATTCTTTAAAAATTTAGTCCATGTGTCCTAGAGTAATTATCCACTATGACCAAAGTATAGAAGTTACCTCCATAACTTTGAATAGCGGATGGACCAAATAAATCCATGTGAAGTAGTTCTAGACACTTAGTAGGAGAGACCATATTTTTAGCTTTGTGACTAGCATGGACTTGTTTTCCTACGTTACAAGCATCACAAAAATGATGTTCGTATTTTAATTTTGGTAGATCTCTTACTAGTTCTTTAGATGATAGCGATTGAAGAAGTCGCATATTGGCGTCACCCAATCTTCGATGCCATAAGGTCAAAGTATCATCCATAGAAGTAAGACAAAGTTTGTCTTTAGGTTCATTACCGATTTTAATGACATAGACTCCATGTTTTCTAATGCCTCTTCCTATAGTAATTATGTTTTTCAATATTTTACTACCGGTTTCACTAAAAAGTACATTACACTTTTTATCACATAGTTTTCCTATACTTAGAAGCTTGAAGTTTAGGTTTTCTACGTGACACACATCGTTAATGGTTAAAGATTTGTGAGAAATTGTACCTTTACCGATGATTTTGCTCTTGGTATTACCAAATACCACATTTCCTCCGTTGAAGGATTCATATGTGGAAAACAAGTCTTTATTACCGGTCATGTGCCTCGTGCACCCGCTATCCTTGATCCATTCATCCGGATCTAGGTTGACCTTTAAGCACACCTAAGAAAACAATTAACTCAAAAGTTTGGTCCCCATTTGTTCATGGGTCCATTAGTGTTATACATTTCATTCATATTATGCATATATGGAAAAGGTAAGAATGCATTCCATGGTGTAAAGTTTTGAAATGGAAAACCATTATGTACATTAGGATTCCATCCCATTTGATGGTGGTTACTTCTCGGATAAACATTATTAGGTCTCCTTATAAATGTGTTTGGTTTTGAAAACGATGGACCTTTGTTTCTCATAAAACTTTGATTTTGTTTTAGTGATGGTGGTTGTCTAACAAGAACGGGTTGGTTTCTTCTTATTAACGATAACAAAGTCGGTTCTAGATGAAGTGGCTACATCATTAATACAAATAAACCAGAAACCGTTTATTAATATTTTATGATCTCTTTGTGTTTTGTTAATAACAAATATAATGTTATCTTAAGTACAATTATAAAGGATACATGTTAATTTTGTAAAGCATTTACATATAACCATTTAAATACAAAATGTAGTAATTAAGCATTTGTTGTAATAGTTTATTAGGATGGGTAAATATCATAACCCATGGATCTTAACCCATACCCAAAGAGACTTGATACAATGTATACTTAGATACATTGAATCTAGATATAACCCATGGACCAACCCATGACCCATAACCAAAAACCCATGGGCAAAGAGGAGCGCTCCACGGATCCCTAGGATTACACTAGACGGATCCTTGTGGAGGGGATCCGTGGGATCCGTGAGAACAAAGGAAGAAACTTGCCTATAAACAGAGAGCCATTTCTTCATTCTAACTCACCCTCTTCTTACTAAATCTCTCATACACTCTCATTCTCTTCTAACATATAGATCACTTGATCTAGAGAGTTGTTCTTCTTTCTTTCTATTTGTGATCCTCATATAGGTCCTTCTCTAAGGCGAGATCATGAGCATTCTAAAAGTCATCCAAGCAATGGGTCCTTGATTGATTTGTCACTCCGCAAGATTTCTATAGCGAAGATCTTGTATTTGATATTTCACATATTTGTTGTGTAATAGTTGTGTTGGTTTGGTCCACCGTGCTACGGACTCGGTATCTAGCTTTGTATCGGAAAAAGTGTAAGCAACGTTGTGAAGGCTTCTCCGCCAAGTGAAGGAGTTTGTTGACATAGTCCTTGAACTCTCGAGTAGATGACTCGGGGAGTGGAGTAGGGCAAGGAACGTGACCTTGTAGCCGAACCACTATAAATCGGTTGTGTCATTTCTATCCCTTAACTTTATTTATTTGCTTGCATTATCATTAGATCTACACGTTCTCAACATCCATACGATTTCACATAATATCGAATCTAAAGTTTTTGAAATCAACATTAAAATCGGTAAAACTATTCAACCCCCCCTTCTAGTTTTCCACATACACAATTTCTACTGTTTGCATCAGCAGACCCACGGATTCCTAGTTTTACACTAGACGGTTCCCTTTTCAAGGGATCTGCGGGATCCGTGACTACAGTAGCTTTTTTTCAGTTTAATTGACGTATTGTGTTTCTTTATTTTCGCTAGTTGATGCATTATGTTCTTGAAAACCTAGACCCTATTGTTTCCTGTTTTAACACTATCTAGTATTGTATTTAGAGTATTCGTATTCATTCTAGCAATCTTGGAATCAAGATTATCAACTAGTGTTTGAATTTGAATACAAAGCTCACATTCCCCACTTGCTATCTTCCCTTTTTTAATTCAATGACTTCCTTTTCTAAACGTTCATTTTGGTTTTTCAAAATCTTGTTTTTGTTAATTAATTTTAGACTAATTTTGCAAAGTTTATCATATTCACGATGCAATGAATCATCATCTAATGATGAGCTACTATAATAGAGAGATTCGGGACATACCTCATTTGAGTATTTTGCCATGAGACAAATTTCTTCGTCCTCCTCCTCGCTCATTCCCCACGAGCCACTCATAAACGCTTTTTGTTCGTCACGTTTGGGACACTCACTAATGAAGTGATTAGGGTCCCCACATTTAAAACATGCTCGCTCATCCCTTGCTTTCTTGTCGCCTTTGCCTTCCGAACCCCTTCTTGTCGTCATATGGTTGCTTGACATATGTCACACCCCAAATTACCTGCTTTTGCGCAGAATGGAATTTCGGGATTGATCATCATAGCATCACAATCACAAGTTATATCGAACGACCTAAAGTGTCGTTTGGAAAACACATCGCTTGATTTAATAAAACAATCGAGTTTACAAAGTGTAGGTCCCAAATGAAAATCATCTTGTGCGGAAATAAGTTTGTTACAATTCAAACGATGTTTTAAAGCACGAAACCCAAGTGAGACGCTGTGTCACCGCGACTCCATGATGTGTCCACATGCATGCCATGAAGTGAATGCCTTAGATACCGAGATAAAAACATGCTAAAAGTGTCAACACAAAGGTTGAGTGAGTTCATAGAGTTTGTTTTGAAATGTAAAGCCTTTCAAAATCGTTTATGCAAGAAAGGCATTGTAATCCACCCGCCCAAGTTCCGCCTATACAAAACTTGCAACTGTGTGTTCACAACCCACCGCCAAAATGTGTATAGTTTATGTTCAAACACATGATGTCAAATGAATTCATAATAGTACCTAACTCGACGAGAACAATAGCACTTAATCAATAAAACTAGACTCAATGTATCGATGAGTCAACCGATTTAGAACATTATACTGACGACATAGAACTATAGAACATAATCAATAGCACCTAACTCAATGTATCGAGTCAACCGACATAGTACTTTATCTGACGATGTATCAAGAGTCAACCGATATAGAACTTTATACTGACGAGAACTATACCAAACAAACAAGAACAACTAATATAGTGCAACATTCAGTTTGAAACAATGATGATTATGATAGAAGTTATCCTTAAAAATATAAAGTACTTGTGAAAAATAATTGAGCATGTATCTCCCCAAAATAGTACAAAACAATTGAAAGTGGGGCTATGAAAACTCACTTGATGAATTGGTATGATGACAAGAGTGGATACATCGAAATGTAGCGTGATACTTTAACCTTGACCTATTGTGAATGATATGATACGTAATGAGTTATGATGTAATGTTATGCATGCATTTCGTATGTTATTTATACCATTTGTGAGTTTTGAAAATAATACTTATCGTCGAAAAATACTCTTTGACGCCTTGATCATTCTTAAATTACTTTACAAGTATTTACGCAAAATGTCATCCTACAATAGTTTCTTAATGGTTTATTGTGAAATTATAACTTTTCGTCAGTAAAATAATGTCGTTGGAAATTTCATGAAAGTGACAAAATGGCTTCGAAAAGCTAGTCGAAATGGTGTACGCCAAACGTTAGGAAACGAACTCAACGGTTTTGGAAAGCTTGTATCAAAATCTCAAGTTTTGGCATTTAAGTTTTATCCTAGAGGTCTCGCTCATAAAGAAAACATCGGTTAAGTAGGGTGATTTTGTCCAAATGTGGTTTAAAATGAGTTTCGACAAAGTTTAAGCAACCGAATAATTCATTACAACTCCGCTATACAAACGGTTGGTCGTTTTGGAAAATATGCTTGGTGATCTCGATTTTATTAGAAGACATCTCGTTACAAAAGTTCTACGTCATCATTAAAAATAGCCTTCAATATGGTCGTTTTGTTTACCGTAACACTTGTCTCGTAAAAATAATATAGTTTTTCTTAAATAAGAAAGTTACGGCAATTTTATGAAAACGTATATTTTAGTCGTTATAAACCGCTTTCACGTATTATACGTCCTTAGCTTCGTATCAAAGTATACTAATATATTTTTGATAAGTCGAAATAATTTATAAAGCTTAAGACTGCTTTTGACTCGTACAAAACAAAAATAGTGTGCTGAAATTTCAGAAATATATATTTCGTCGTCAAACTTGAAAAATTCATAACTTCTTCGTTATAACTCCGTTTTAATCCGTTCAAGTGGCCACGGATTCGTTTTAAAGTATATTTTCTAATTATCTAGGCCAAAAATTTGTGTCTACTGTCGGATTTTCCAGAAATTCAAAACAAGGTCAGACCACTTTTTATACTTGTCGAAAATAGTTTTTCTCGTACTAAACCTATTCCAATCCCTTCAAAAACAACTCCAAAGCTATTCTAATCCTACCATACACCTTCTTAGGGTGTCATGGGTTCCTAAACATCATCAAGACCAATCTATAACAAGGGATAAATTATAGGATGACTTATATATGTACAACTCTAAAAACATTGTTAAAAATGGTATAAATAACCAATAGTCATGCATGCTTGCTCAAAAATGAAGAAATAAATATGAAATGATAAGGAAAGATATAAAATGAAAATGATATGCTTACAAGCTACTATGATGAGGTGATTAGAACAAGGATTAACCTAAACACCCTAGGTTTTTATTTCAAAACCTTAATAAGAGTGTAATCTAGATTGTTTAACTCTTGATCTTGAAAAGTTTGATGATTTCTTCTTCCTTATGGCTTGACCGGTTTTAGAGAGAAAGAAAAGAAGAGAAAATCTTGACTTAAGACTTTGAATGATGAGATTGTGTATGTAATGAAAGTCTTTGGAGTGTAAATCTTAATATGTAAGAAAATCTACCAATCTTGTGACTCACCCCCCTGGCCGGTTTTGGGGATGTTTTCAACAAAATATATATATATATATATATATATATATATATTTTTAGTGTAGGTAAAATGTATAAGTTAAATAAGTGTAAGTTGTAACTTGTAGCTTTTATATACAATTGTGCATCTAAAGTAGTTTTAGCTCAAAATAACTTTTAATGGATCCAAGTAAAATGTATTGAGGTTATATAAATTGTAAAATACATTTCTTGCATAATTTGAGTGAACTAATAATTATCGTGTAGTTTTTAAGAAAAACATCGTAATAATATAAATTTAACGCTTTATATACAAAATATATTTAAGACACTAGGTAAGCCCAAAATATTGTTTTATAAACTAAACGTAAGTATAAAAATATGTCGGGATCATTTTGGAAGTATCGGATTAAATGTTCAAAATAATAACTTACGCGATAGCGCTTATTTAATATGAAATTTACGCGTTTATGGTGAAATGCAAAATCATGAATGAACTAACATGATACAAATGATGTTAATGAAATGTAGACTAAACTTAGTCTATATGAAATGTCCGTGATGATATGATCATGAATTCGCCGCTAAACCATTAAAGTTACGCGATTTGGAACACGTAAACCTAGTTTACGATAAATGATGAAATTGTGAAGCATGAATTGTTTTGAGAAATGACCGAAAGTACGAAAGTTGTCACATTCGCCCATCAAAAAGGAATTCATCCACAATTCGGTTCGTGTTAGTCTATCAATTTTGAGTTTGTAATGAATAACGAGGAGAGAAGTCATGGAGAAGTGTCATTACGGTTGTCGATGATTGAGAGCGTACAAAACATCGTAGTAGAGAAAAATATTGGATGAGTATCTCCGATGAGTAACACTTTGACTTTGAAATATGTGAAGATTTTGCTTACACTAAGATTTATAATAATCGCTCCCAACATAACATGATCCTCCGCATTAGACATAGTTAGCTAGGCTATGTATAATTAAGGAACGATGATGTGACGTTCGGTTTAGTTGTTATAACTCTCAATGTTTACAAGGATTTAAACCGTGTCGTTAAAACGGTCGATAAAGTAAAAAGGAAGTAAAATTCTCGTAAGTAATAACAAATCGGAAAGAAAATAAGTACGATAGATGAGAATATATTACAACGAATGGTTTAGCAAAAGTAGTACATCTTTAAGTTATAACGTTTCGGATACGATGGAAGACATAAACTTAGTACGACATAGTACATAAGGAGAAATAAGACTGTTAGTTTCCGAACTTCTTCAGTCTTCCGCGTTGTTGAAATCCTGTTGAGCTTTGCCTCCTTCTAACATGTATGCATTCCCATGAGCACCTTCAACTTGTTGATCTTGGTTTTGGGGACATTGGTTCCGATAGTGTCCTTGCTCCCCACATCCGAAGCACGTGACTACGGCTTTACCTCTACAATCCACAGCTAGGTGTCCTACTTTATGACAACTAAAGCATATACCACATGGACCATTATGATGTAGCGTGCATTGGTGGCATCGCGGTAAGTTTCTGCATAAGCTCTTCCTTTGTTGGTGCAAAGAACATAGACCCTAGCGACTTCTTGTCTTCTATTCGTTGTTGATGATGGTTAGTGTTACGATTTTGGTTGTCGTTATCATAACCTTCCGGTCATTTTCCCATTTCCTTTTGTTGTTGATGATTTGGTTATATCGTTGTTGTTATTGTGATTTCGGTTGGTGTTGGTGATGTTGCCTCTCTTTACTACTTGTGCCATGAGCTTTTGAGACACTCGAATAGATTCCTCAATCGTTTATGGGTCAAAAGAAGTCACATCACCTTGGATAATCTCGAAGTCCTTCAATGAAAGCCTCTAGTAGCTTCTCATTATTGAAACCATAGATGGGCATAACACGGCCAATTCTTGAAACCTTCGAATGTAAGTATCAATGTCATACCCAATAGTTACCAACTCATAGAATTGGTCTCCAACTTCTTCACCTCCGTGACGCGGACAAAACTTCTTTGTTACTAAACCTTTGAATTGCTCCCAAGTGAGCTTGAAAGCATTTTCCATTCCCATCGGTTGAGCATAAGAGTTCCACCACGACAATGCTCCATCAAGTAGTGTACTCGTAGCAAACTTGACCTTGCTATCATCCGGCAATTACATAACAAAACACGGACTCCAATTTCTCAAACCATCTAACCATGGCAGGGCCCCCGGTACTCTTAAACTTCGTGGGATCTCCACTTTGAAATCCTTATACGAACGACTTTTAACTCCGGACCCTCCTGCATTTCTGCGCAGCAGAGAAGAAGCCTAGCGGCTTCGACTTCCTCGCAATTCTAGCGGCTTCGGCAAGAGTCGCAGCCTCAAAGCAGCAGCAGCAGCACCACCGCTTCCCTTTCAATCCTTAAAGCATCGGCTATGTTATCCCTTATCAAATTTTGAATAGCCGCTTGTGTCAATTCGGGTGTAGCTTTCTTCGGCGCCATATCTTCTTCAAAATAAGAGGAAAGGGTGAGACGTAACAAAATCCTATGTTAATAATGAGCGCTCTAAAGAGATGTGATAAGAAATGATAAGTTTGAGGTTATTTTTCAAAATGATCGACGATTTCCCAAAAGATGGGTTATGAGGTGTTGTAAGTGCTTCAAATGTATAATGGTTTAGTGACTTAATGTGTGAATAAAGTGTAACTCGACATGTTAGTGGTGAAACAAAGGAGTGAGAGTGACTTCACCTATTTAAAGGTTTATCTCGGTATTCAACGTTATCGGTGATGAGTCAATTGATGTAAAATTGTGATAGGGAATGACAAGGAATTCTCCACATTAGAGTATGAAGAAAGAATAATGGAATGGGTATTTAAGGACATCCATGTGACAATCGATTTGAAATGAAAGTAAATAACTCAAAAATGTACGATAGATCGCATGCAAAGTGAACATGCACTTATGATGAAATGATGAGATGCTATGATGATGTAGTTATAGTCTAGGGTCAATGATGCAACCTAGTTCTCTATAATCAAGCTCGATGCCAATCATCACACCCCAAATTACATTTTTTGCAATGAATGGAATTCACGGGATTGACCGTCATAGCATCACAATCATTATATCGAACGACCTAAAGTGTCGTTTGGAAAACACATCGTTTGATTTAATAAAACAATCAGAGTTTACAAAGTGTAGGTCCCAAATGAAAATCATCTTGTGCGGAAATAAGTTTGTTACAATTCAAACGATGTTTTAAAGTACGTAAAACCCAAGTGAGACGCGTCGTCACCGCGACTCCATGATGTGTCCACATGCATGCCATGAAGTGAATGCCTTAGATACCTGAGATAAAAACATGCTAAAAGTGTCAACACAAAGGTTGAGTGAGTTCATAGAGTTTGTTTTGAAATGTAAAGCCTTTCAAAATCGTTTATGCAAAGAAAGGCATTGTAAATCCACCCAGCCCAAGTTCCGCCCATACAAAACTTGCAACTGTGTGTTCACAACCCATTGTCAAAATGTGTATAGTTTATGTTCAAACACATGATGTCAAATGAATTCACAATAGTACCTAACTCGACGAGAACAATAGCACTTAATCAATAAAACTAGACTCAATGTATCGTGAGTCAAGCGATTTAGAACATTATACGACGTAGAACTATAGCACATAATCAATAGCACCTAACTCAATGTATCAGTAGTCAACTGACATAGTACTTTATACGACGATGTATCAGTAGTCAACTGATATAGAACTTTATACGACGTAGAACTATACCAAACAAACAAGAACAACTAATATAGTGCAACATTCAGTTTGAAACAATGATGATTATGATAGAAGTTATCCTTAAAAATATAAAGTACTTGTGAAAAATAATTGAGCATGTATCTCCCCCAAAATAGTACAAAACAATTGAAAGTGGGGCTATGAAAACTCACTTGATGAATTGGTATGATGACAAGAGTGGATACACTGAAATGTAGCGTGATACTTTAACCTTGACCTATTGTGAATGATATGATACGTAATGAGTTATGATGTAATGTTATGCATGCATTTCGTATGTTATTTATACCATTTGTGAGTTTTTGAAAATAATACTTATCGTCGAAAAATACTCTTTTGACGCCTTGATCATTCTTAAATTACTTTACAAGTATTTACGTCAAAATGTCATCCTACAATAGTTTCTTAATGGTTTATTGTGAAATTATAACTTTTCGTCAGAAATAATGTCGTTGGAAATTTCATGAAAGTGACAAAATGGCTTCAAAAGCTAGTCGAAATGGTGTACGCCAAACGTTAGGAAACGAACTCAACGGTTTTGGAAAGCTTGTATCAAAATCTCAAGTTTTGGCATTTAAGTTTTTATCCTAGAGGTCTCGTTCATAAAGAAAAACATTGGTTAAGTAGGGTGATTTTGTCCAAATGTGGTTTAAAATGAGTTTCGACAAAGTTTAAGCAACCAGAATAATTCATTACAACTCCGCTATACAAACGGTTGGTCGTTTTGGAAAATATGCTTGGTGATCTCGATTTTATTAGAAGACATCTCGTTACAAAAAGTTCTACGTCATCATTAAAAATAGCCTTCAATATGGTCGTTTTGTTTACCGTAACACTTGTCTCGTAAAAATAATATAGTTTTCTTAAATAAGAAAGTTACGGCAATTTTATGAAAACGTATATTTTAGTCGTTATAAATCCGTTTTCACGATTATATCGTCCTTAGCTTCGTATCAAAGTATACTAATATATTTTTGATAAGTCGAAATAATTTATAAAGCTTAAGACTCGTTTTGACTCGCATACAAAACAAAAATAGTGTTTGAAAGGAAATATATATTTAGTCGTCAAACTTGAAAAATTCATAACTTCTTCGTTATAACTCCGTTTTAATCCGCTCAAGTGGCCACGGATTCGCTTTTAAAGTATATTTTCTAATTATCTAGGCCAAAATTTGTGTCTTGATAAGGTTTTAAAGGTACCTTTTAAGGGTCATTTAAGCCCTTATTCGATCACTTCAGATCCGTTATTGCTTAATATCGTTCCTTTTCACTTTTAGGTCTCTTGAAGGCAAAATGTGGAATGATGCTTATTTGGACGAAAAGGCGAATATACGAAGAAAATGGCCAAAGTCGAATCGAGACACTCAAAGTCATTGAAACATAAGGCGCGGCGGCCATCAGATATCTGCGACGTCGTCGGGAAGGAATTTTATGACGGGTCGAGGCGAAATTGCATGTTTTCAAGGGACGACGCCAGTTCTAAAGGAGTAGGCCGTCGTTACTCGGGACGGCCTAGATGCGCCCAAGACGGCGTCAGAGAAAGGGACGACACACAAATATAGGTGACGCCGCCGTAAGGTTTACGTGGCCAAGACGAAACCCTAATGACGGCGACACGACGGCCACGAAACATAAGGTGACGCCGTCAGATGTAATCTTATATATAGAATCCGAATTTTCGGTTTTTGAGGGTAGTCTTTTGGAGTAAAACCTAAAACCGAACCAAGGCTTTCTTGTGCAGTATTTTAGGTTCTAAACCCTATTATACATCAAGATAAGTATTTACTTCATTAATTCAATTATGTCTTTGATTATTTGTGTGTATGCTTGCATGTTCTCCATGTCCCGCTAATTTATTTGTGTGTTTGCTTAGGAATATGAAACTTAATTATTGAATATTGATTGGTTGATACTTATCTTAGTTGACTAATGATCTAGAGTGCGCTAGATTATTCGTTGTACTTAATGCTTGAAATTTCTTTGTGAACTTTAGAATATAATTATCTAGGTAATTGTAGGATAAAGTATTCAAGGACAACCGTAGAGTAGGCGCCTATAAATCACTAGAGGATTTGTAAACAAGACCCTTTGGTAATTTCAAAGAGTTAGGGAAATAAGCACGCCTATAGCCTTAGAATCACAACGCAACTAGGAATAAGGACGTGACAAATCAACCATCAATAGGAGATAATTAAGGAGTAGTAAAACCTAAGTAAACACATTTTTAAACTATCATACGAGTACACATCAATTAGACATAGACTATCACAACCTTAGCTTAGATAATTAGATAATAGTAGAGTAATCGGTAGCAATACCAACCCCCCAAATCCAATACCCGAGATTCGTACCTTTTCATTTTCTAAAAACATAAAAGATAAAAATAATCTTCCTCAACCTCAACCTTAGCGTAGTAACTTCTCACTAGCATTCCTATTCCCCAGAGAACGATATCAATACCCGTGGCTTACCCTAATTACTACACTACAACGATTAGGTTCACCGCCTGGGTGTTATAAAACTTGCTCAAGAAAAGGAAGTTTCCTTGACCCGAACGACGCGTGTAGCGTTATCAATTTTAGGCGCACACGGGAATAGAATAGCTAGTTAGTAGTCCACCTCGCTTAGGTTTCTTTGCTTGATTCCTATCAAGTAAATTTTTCTCATTTTTAGCTTTCTCTTAGTCTATCCCTTCTTAGTAACCTTTGTTCGTAACACCCATCACTTTTCACCATGGAAGGTGACAACCAACCACCACTCATCAACCCACCACCAAACAACCGCCAAGAGCCCGTACTCTTGGTGAGTACTGAGACCAAACCACCTAGGTTATAGGAACACCATTGAGCTTCCCGACCAAGCCCAAACTACGGCCTGCGATCCGACACCATCCGGTTGGTGCAAAGCGGATGTGCATTCCATGGACTTCGTTCAAGATCCAAATCAAGATCTCGAGGATTTCCTCAAAATTGTCGATTCCATCGACCTTGATGCTACTACTCGGGAGACCACGCGCTTGCGTCTCTTCCAATTCTCTACGGGACCAAGCTAGTAATTGGCTTGAGCGACTTCCGCCGGCTCCATCTCAAGTTGGGATGATCTTACTTCTCGCTTCCTTGCTCAATTTTTCCCACCGGGAGAACCACTAAGCTTAGGAATGACATCTTGATGTTCCAACAACGCCAAGGTGAATCTCTCTGAAGCATGGACCCGATTCAAGGACTTACTTCATAAAGTCCCTCATCACGGCATTGATCTTTGGCTCCAAGTCCAAATCTTTTATGATCATGTCAACTTTCCCACTAAGCGATCCATTGACCAAGCGGCGGTGGAAAACTTAGTGATCTCACCGCGGAAGAATCATGGGAAATAATAGAGGACCTTGCCTCTATGACAACGAAAGTTGGGATGACCCGTGAACTTCCCAAAACCGTCAAGGCAATCTCCTTGCCTCCTCCCGACCGTAGGATGATCGAACTTGAAGATCAAGTCAAATTCCTCATGAGTTCCTACGAGAATCCTAAGTCCTCGCGCCATATAAACAAAGTTTCCTCTTCGTGCGAGCTGTTACGTGATCCTCATAACACGCAGACTAGCACCCTATCCCGAACATGCTTCCGCTGAATACGCATCCTCGTAATAATGGAACGGAGGAAGATTCCTACAACGCCGGACCTAGGAATTTCAATGAAACCCGGAGGCATGGAAAACAAGCCCGACTTTTACTGGGACAAACCAAAGAATTCACCTCAATGATTTCGTGGCCCCACCTAACGGTCCTAACCAACAGAGTATCAAGGGATGTTGCAAAACATAGTTGCGCCCCAAGAAACCCAAATGGCTAAGCTCTCGGACCACTTTAACCATCAACAAGCCGAGATGGATAGGAAGATAGACAACTGTTGAAAGCCATAAATAGTGATAGGAAGGTTAGTGCTATCTCGACTCCCGAGCCTCGGTGTAGAAATTAAGGATCCAAGCAAGCTTATTAAGCACGTCCAATTCGTCAATGCCATCGCTTTAGTGGAACCGGATGAAACCGATGACGAAGAAGACCAAACATTTGTTGATGATGAAACACCGAGGAAGAAGATGAAGTAGACAATGACTATTTCAACAAATTTCCTACGGAAGATGAATTATCCCGCCACCCTCACTTAGTGCGTGACCTCCGTCACATGTATGTTAGGAAAAGCCCTAGAATCAAGTTTGGGAACCCTTGGAATCTTAACATACCATGTTGCATAGGACACCTTTTGTGGCAAAGGCTTACATTGATCGTAAATCCCCAATTAACATAATGACTAGCACCTATTACAATTGGATAATGAAGAAGCCTATCCCAACTAGGCAAGACCTCGATAATCCTAGTGATAAGTGTAATTTTCTTGGTAGAGTTAAGGGATTGCCCGTCTATGTAGGTAGTTTCACATTCCCTACGGACTTCATAATTGTGGAAGATATTAGCACGGCCATAGACCCTAGCTTGTCCCACGTTATTCTAGGAAAACCTTTAGTAGAAAGCACCGGATGACCTATGACCCATCGTTAGGGTAGTGCGATTCAAGGATGAGACCGACGACGTAGCCTACCAAATGCCGTTTAAGATTGAGAAGTTTTCATCACTCTCCAATGATGAAAAGGAACTTAAACCGTCGGTCTATTACAGAATGATGAGGATAGGAAAAGGGAGTAGATTATGTTATGGCTAAGCTTTTCGGGTTCTATAAAGATTGTTTGAATTTAGGACGAAATATAGGACCGAGTGGGAGAGGGTGAACTCTTAGAAAGGAGTATCATGGGACACTTCTACAACATGGAACCCCCGATAGAGACCGCCAAGAGGACGGTGATGCAAAACGTAGGAGTAGGACTACGAGTCTAGCTACAAGACTCTTAAATAAAGAAAAGCGCCGTGGGAGGCAACCCATGCTTAATTGTTTGCTTGTTAGTGTCATATATCTTTTATTAATTGTTTGTCCTCATGTTTGAATTTGTAAAAATGCTTTATTTTGTTTTTAACCTCGTCTTAATTACATATAAAGATATTTTACATAAAGGATAAGTGTAGGGAGGATTACACACGTTTTATAAGAAACGTGAACATGAGAATAACAATTAACTAAAAGATATATATGTTTGTTTGTTCGAGTCAAATGCTTGTATCGAGTCATAATGGATGTTTTTGCGAAGTTTTCCGATTCTAAAGATGCAAATTTTCCGAATTTTTCCGAAAATCGCAGACCGCTTTTTGTCGGGATAACTTGTGACGTCGTCAGATTGCAACTCGACGCGCCGAAGGAATAAAACATCGACTTACTTTTTCTCGTTTTCGAGCTACTTGTAAAATTTTGGAATTTTCGGATCTTAACTTTCAAAACAAATTACGTAAACATCCATTCCACAAGCATTATATCCTAGTTTAAATCGAGTCTTATGTATATTATTACCACGATTTTACGCGAAGGTTTCGTTTGTTTTCTTCTAGTGTGTGTTTAGTTTGTCAAGAAAAAGTTACACAAGTTTGGAAGGAGCCTTTCACGCAAAAACTCTTCTTGGAAAAGATTTAACCACCACTTTTACGGATCCTACCGAGCTAATCGGGGAGTATTAGTTTCTTTCGCTTTTAATTACCTTCTATTATCATAACTTTGATACTTTCGGGAACATTGGGGACAATGTTCGGTTTAAGTGTAGGGAGGGAAAATAAAACCGGAACTTTGAAACTATGCTTATCCTTGACTATTTGCTTTGTCCAAGTGTATTTGTGTAATAAACCATGAGAAAATGTAGGTTAGGGTAATTTTAGCCAAATTTAAATTTTTTTTCATGACATATAAGAGTGGGCCATTAGTCTTAACAAAAGCGTCTCATGGATAGGAAGTTGCATGACTAGCACAAAACCCTTTACCACCTAAATTCCACCAAAATGTGAGGATCGCCCTTAGATTAGTAGGAATTAAAGCATTCATCTTTAATGCTTAGAGTGTGAACCGTAGTATATTAGATTCTAGAACTTGTTTTGTGATGCATTCCGAGATCGCTAGTGAGACTACACTTGTGTAGTTAGGAATAACTAAATGATAAGAGGCATTAGGATAAACCCTTGTTTGATACGTAATATAATTACTTCTTCCACCTCGGTTGAGTAATTCCCCACACCCTGCGATGTACTCATCTTTAGTACACGATACCCTAGTTAACCCTCGAGCCTATCCTTTTCGCGGTTCTCGTGATGTTTCGGTTTATCCGGATATCAATGAAGAGCATTGTTTACACCCCACCCCAAATATACACCCAAATCGCTTTAGCCTACCTTTATTGCACTCACTTTTAGTGCAAATTTATGTTATCACCCAAACCCTTAGTTCAATTATCCGGTTGCTTGCATGAGTTGCTAAGTCGAGTCATATCCTTTGTATACGCTTTGGGATGATTGGGATTCATGGGAAAAGTTAAAGTTTATGAAATATAGGAAGAGAACGTTAAACTCAAATTCCCTTTGTTTGCATAATAATGTACTCCAAGTGTTTTGATCTTTTCAATTCGGGTCAAATTAGTGTTAGAGTAATAAAACTCAAGTGTAGGGATGTGTCTATAAATCCCTATCATTTTGATGTACCGTAGAGGATGGTAGAGTAAAAGTGTATGCAAAAAAAAAAAAAAAAAAAAAAAAAAAAAAAAAAAAAAAAAAAAAAAAAAAAAAAACGGGCTACCATCCTACATCTATCTTTTAAATTATGTTTGTTTATTTTCGTTGCCTAGAGTTTTAGAGTGTCGAGTCTTGGCTTAGCAACGCCATTCTTCGTATACTTGCAACATAGAGATTTTGACTATCCACCACTATATAGCCTATCCCACCAAACCCTTATTTCCTACCGTAAGCCTAACGTTACAACCCTTTAAAGACCTCTTTGATAGTCTTTCCTAGGTGCTTACGCCAAAGCGATGGAGGTTTGATCTATTCTCAAGCCTATGGTAATCTATGTACTAGGACGGTTAATGAGTGTTTATCTTCCATTTCCGATTTGTTATATTTCATATATACACCCGAGAGATGTGAGTATCCAAACACCCCATGTGAGGTGCTAGTATGTAATTCCGTGCTTGTTATGACTTTTGGGGCTTATATGTGTTGTGGACCGTTTTGAATGAATGCTTCATGACCCCTAACTTATAAATTAATTGGCTAAAGCACATTTGCTTGAGGACAAGCAAATACCAAGTGTAGGGATATTTGATAAGGTTTTAAAGGTAACTTTTAAGGGTCATTTAAGCCCTTATTCGATCACTACGTATCCGTTATTGCTTAATATCATTCCTTTTCACTTTTAGGTCTCTTGAAGGCAAAATCTTTGGAATGATGCTTATTTGACGAAAAGGCGCGAATATCTGAAGAAAATGGCCAAAGTCGAATCGAGACACTCAAAGTCTTGAAACATAAGGCGACGTCCATCGCATATCTGCGGCGTCGTCGGGAAGGAATTTTATGACGGGTCGAGGCGAAATTGCATGTTTTCGCGGACGACGTCGGGTTCTAAAGGAGTAGGCCGTCGTTACTCGGACGGCCTAGATGCGCCAAGACGGCCAGAGCTGAAGGGGACGGCGTCACGGTCATAAGGTGACGCCGTCGTAAGGTTTACGTGGCCAAGACGAAACCCTAATGACGGCGACACGGCGGCGTCACGAAACATAAGGTGACGCCGCAGATGTAATCTTATATATATAGAATCCGAATTTTTCGGTTTTGAGGGTAGTCTTTGGAGTAAAACCTAAAACCGAACCAAGGCTTTCTTGTGCAGTATTTTAGGGTTCTAAACCCTATTATACATCAAGATAAGTATTTACTTCATTAATTCAATTATGTCTTTGATTATTTGTGTGTATGCTTGCATGTTCTCCATGTCCCGCTAATTTATTTGTGTGTTTGCTAGGGAATATGAAACTTAATTATTGAATATTGATTGGTTGATACTTATCTTAGTTGACTAATGATCTAGAGTGCGCTAGATTATTCGTTGTGTACTTAATGCTTGAAATTTCTTTGTGAACTTTAGAATATAATTATCTAGGTAATTGTAGGATAAAGTATTCAAGGACAACCGTAGAGTAGGCGCCTATAAATCACTAGAGGATTTGTAAACAAGACCCTTTGGTAATTTCAAAGAGTTAGGAAATAAGCACGCCCTATAGCCTTAGAATCACAACGCAACTAGGAATAAGGACGTGACAAATCAACCATCAATAGGAGATAATTAAGGAGTAGTAAAACCTAAGTAAACACATTTTAAACTATCATACGAGTACACATCAATTAGACATAGACTATCACAACCTTAGCTTAGATAATTAGATAATAGTAGAGTAATCGGTAGCAATACCAACCCCCAAATCCAATACCCGAGATTCGTACCTTTTCATTTTCTAAAAACATAAAAAGATAAAAATAATCTTCCTCAACCTCAACCTTAGCGTAGTAACTTCTCACTAGCATTCCTATTCCCCAGAGAACGATATCAATACCCGTGGCTTACCCTAATTACTACACTACAACGATTAGGTTCATCGCCTAGGGTGTTATAAAACTTGCTCAAGAAAAGGAAGTTTCCTTGACCCCAACGACGCGTGTAGCGTTATCATGTCTCTTGTCGGATTTTCCGAAATTCAAAACAAGGTCGAGACCACTTTTATACTTGTCGAAAATAGTTTTTCTCGTACTAAACCTATTCCAATCCCTTCAAAACAACTCCAAAGCTATTCTAATCCTACCATACACCTTCTTAGGGTGTCATGGGTTCCTAAACATCATCAAGACCAATCTATAACAAGGGATAAATTATAGGATGACTTATATATGTAAAACTCTAAAAACATTGTTAAAAATGGTATAAATAACCAATAGTCATGCATGCTTGCTCAAAAATGAAGAAATAAATATGAAATGATAAGGAAAGATATAAAATGAAAATGATATGCTTACAAGCTACTATGATGAGGTGATTAGAACAAGGATTAACCTAAACACCCTAGGTTTTTATTTCAAAACCTTAATAAGAGTGTAATCTAGATTGTTTAACTCTTGATCTTGAAAAGTTTGATGATTTCTTCTTCTCCTTATGGCTTGACCGGTTTTTAGAGAGAAAGAAAAAGAAGAGATAAAATCTTGACTTAAGACTTTGAATGATGAGATTGTGTATGTAATGAAAGTCTTTGGAGTGTAAATCTTAATATGTAAGAAAATCTACCAATCTTGTGACTCACCCCCCTTGGCCGGTTTGGGGGATGTTTTCAACAATATATATATATATATATATATATATATATATATATATATATATATATATATATATATATATATATATATATATATATATATATATATATATATATATATATATATATTTTAGTGTAGGTAAAATGTATAAGTTAAATAAGTGTAAGTTGTAACTTGTAGCTTTTATATACAATTGTGCATCTAAAGTAGTTTTAGCTCAAAATAACTTTTAATGGATCCAAGTAAAATGTATTGAGGTTATATAAATTGTAAAATACATTTCTTGCATAATTTGAGTGAACTAATAATTATCGTGTAGTTTTTAAGAAAAACATCGTAATAATATAAATTTAACGTTTTATATACAAAATATATTTAAGACACTAGGTAAGCCCAAAATATTGTTTTTATAAACTAAACGTAAGTATAAAAATATGTCGGGATCATTTTTGGAAGTATCGGATTAAATGTTCAAAATAATAACTTACGCGATAGCGTTTATTTAATATGAAATTTACGCGTTTATGGTGAAATGCAAAATCATGAATGAACTAACATGATACAAATGATGTTAATAAAATGTAGACTAAACTTAGTCTATATGAAATGTCCGTGATGATATGATCATGAATTCGCCGCTAAACCATTAAAGTTACGCGAATTTGGAACACGTAAACCTAGTTTACGATAAATGATGAAATTGTGAAGCATGAATTGTTTTGAGAAATGACCTGAAAGTACGAGTTGTCACAACATATCTTCCTTTTCTTCTAAAGAACTTCTTGAAATCCCTTACCGTCATAACATATTCTTCGTCATCATTATCCAAAGAAGAGCTTTCTTCATCGCTTGAGACCTTCTTGGCCATTAAGGCAAGGGATTGTGCTTCTCTTTCTTCTCTTTTGAGGATTCAGAATCTTTAGCGATGACAAGCTCATAGACCTTTAGATTGCCTAAGAGTTCGTCGAGGGTGAGGATTGACAAGTCTTTTGATTCTTCGATGGCCGCCACCTTTGATTTCCATTTGGATGGAAGTACCCTTAGATATCTCCTAACATGATTACGACTAGAGAAGGACTCATCAAGTGCTTGTAATGATGTAATTATAGTATTAAAGTTAGCAAAAGAATTATCTATAGTATCCTCATCCGATATTGAAAATTATTCATATTGTTGAACAAACAAATCTATTTTATTATTTTTAACTTGTTGATTTCCTTGATGAGTTACAACTAAAGAATTCCAAATTTCTTTAGAGGTTTTAAGCATAGAAATTCTTTCGAATTCCTTTTTGGGTAAAGCATTGTATAAAACCATTTTAGCTTCACTATTTTTGGAAAGCTTTTCTTTTGATCATCGGTGAGTTGATCATGAGGTGTGTTTACTAAATTTCGCTTTATCATCTTTTGTAGTGGCTTCAAAATCGCCTTCAACAATGATGTACCAAAGATTAATATCTTTTGACTTTACATACGTTTCAAATCTATTTTCCAATAAATAAAACCATTAGTTTCAAGTAGTGGAGGTCGTTGCATAGATTTCCTTCTTTATAATTTTCGAACCCATTGTGATCGAAAAGTTTTAAAATACTATTTACTTTAAAACTTTTGTAAACTTAGCTCTTGATGCCAATTGTGGAAAACTAGAGGGGGTTGAATAGTTTTGCGATTTTAACTTTGTTTCAAAAACTTTAGATTCGATGTTATGTGTCTGGTGCACGGTCCCACACCCTACATGAGGAGGCGAGGAAACATGGGTCATGGTGTAACGGAGGAACATAAGCACAAGATAATAGAACATACCAACGTTAATATTTAAAAGAAAGAGTACACCATTACAACACCAGTTTTAGCCGACATCGGCAAATATATTACAAAGTTTAGTTCCCAAAATATTGCGTTCTATTACATAACGATTTGTATTGACAAGTGAAAACTTCATTATGCAAGACCTGGTAGAAAAAGCTTACTAACGATCACCTGAAATGCATGAGAGAAAAACGGGTCAACTATGAAAATAGTTGGTGAGTAAACATGTTTAGTAAAATAAGAAAACTCGTATGAAAGAGTCCAAGGTTTCGGTTATCGAAAATAGTCCACAAAGCAAAGGAATTGTATATCCACTCGGCCCAAGTTTCGCCCATACAAAACTTGCAACTGTGTGTACACAACCCATTGCACAAAATATAGCGTATCAAGTAGTCAAGTATAAGCGGTCATAATAGTTCACAATATAGTACCACAAATATAATAATTCGTGGATGCTCTGATGAAACCAAATTATCTTTGGGTGCCACTACCCAAAGTTATGTTGGGTGCCTCTTCCCAAAGATATACTGGGTGCCTCTTCCCAAAGATATCTTGGGTGCCTCTTCCCAAAGATATCTTGGGTGCCTCTTCCCAAAGATATCTTGGGTGCCTCTTCCCAAGATATCTTGGGTGCCTCTTCCCAAAGATATACTCCGAACATAGGAGTCTTTATAGTGATGCTCGAACATAGGAGACTTTATAGTGATGCTCGAACATAGGAGACTTTAGGTCAAGGTCATAACGTGTGCGGTTCAATAAGTTCAAGTAAGGCATTATTTCATAATTAAGTTCAAGGATTTGATTCAAGTTCACAAGTTCTAGTCAAACAAGTTAATAAAAGTAGTGATCAATTTAGCTCAAGAATGGTTCATGCATTTCGCCCCAAAATATAGTAAAAGCGGTAAAAGGGGATGTGATTACTCACTTGATGAATAGATGCGATGACAAAAGTGGTTACACCGAAATGTAGCGTGAATCTCAAAACTGACCTATTATGAATGATATGATATGCAATAAGTCATGATGTAATGTTATGCACGCAATTCGGATGATATTTATACCACTTATGTATTTTTGAAAACAATACTTCTCGTCGAAAATATAATCTTTTAACGTCTTGACCATTTTTAAATTACTTCACATGTGTTTACTTTGAAATGATATCCAACGATAATCATTTAGTGATTTATTAAGAGAATATAACTTTTCGTCGCAAAATAATATAATTTGACAAGTCATGAAAGTGACTATATGGCCTCGGAAAGCTAGTCGTAAAATGGTGCACATCGAGTGTTAGGAAATAAACTCAACGGTTTTGGGAAGCTCGTATGATAATCTCAAAGTTTTAGCATTTAAGTTTTCGTCCTAGAGGTCTCGTACATAAAGAAAATTAGAGGTTAAGTAGGGTACTTTTAGTCCAAAATATAGTTTAAGGATGGGTTTTCGGCAAAGTTTGAGCGACTATATTTTATTCATTACAACTCCGCTTGAAGAACGGTTGGATATTTTGGAAAATATGGTTGGCGAACTTGATTTTACTAGAAGACATCTTTTATAAAGAGTATCCTATCAATGTTAAAACGACCCTCAACATGGCCCCTAGTTGCCGTAGTATATGTTTAATAGAAAATATATTAATGTTGCTAATAGAATAAAGTTACGGCAACTTGGTTTATCGCGTGTAATTTACTCGTTACAAGTCCGTTTTTCGTTTTTATACCCTTAGCTTCGTGTCAAAGTATACTAATATATTTTCGATAAGTCGACACATTTTATAAAGCTTAAGACTCATTTTTGACTCGTAAGAGTGACATTTTCATGCTGAAATTTCCGAAAATTATTAGTTTTCGACGTCTAACTTGAAAAATTCATAACTTCTTCGTTATAACTCCGTTTTTATCCGTTCAAGCGACCACGGTTTCGTTTTAAAGTGTATTTTCTAATTATCTAGGCCAAAAATATTTACCTACTGTCGGATTTTCCAGATTTTCAAAATAAGGACAGACCCTTTTGCAAACTTGTCGAAATGAGTTTTCTCGCCAAACCTATTCTAACCCATTCAAAACAACTCGAAGCTATTCTAACCCTACCATACACCTTCTTAGGGTGTCATGGGTTCCTAGACATCACCAAGTGTGATTTATAACAAGGAACATTTATAGGATGACAATATATATAACTCTTAAAAATCAAAGAAAAAGTGGTATAAACCTCATGAGACTTGCATGTTTCTCAAATAAAATGATATGATCATGAAAATAAATATGAAATAACAATATGAATATGGATGCTTACAAGTGATATGATGAGGTTTAAGGACAAAGGGTTTTTCCTAATCACTTGAGGTTTTTATTGCAAAACCTATACAACAAGTGATACTAGTGTGTAATAAAATCTTTGTCTTGAAAAATAAAATGGTCTCCTTCTTGGTCCTTAGGTTGCCGGTCTTGGAAGAGAAAGAGAGAAGCAAAAATGGGTTTTCACTTTTAGATAATATCTTGTATGTGTATGTAGTTTAATTAGTATAATACTTGACTAGAAGAGATATTTGGCAAGAGTAAATGACTCACCCTCCCCTTGTCGACAAGGGGAGTCTTAGTCATGCAAAAATAATTTTTTTTTTTTTATAATGTATAAGTAATGTTTTGTAAGGTTAAATGAAGATAAGTGATAAGTTAAATACACATTTGATTATTTAGGGTAGCGTTAAATAAAAATAACTTTTAACGGGTCAAGATAAAATATATTATGGTCATAAAAATTATAAAATTATATTTCTTGCAAAATTTGAGTGAAATAATAATTATCGTGTAGTATTTAATAAAAACGTCGTAATTATATAAATAAGACAATTTATATACGAAATAAATTTAAAACATTGGGTAAACTCATAATATTATTTTTATAATCTTAATATGAGTATAAAAATATGTCGGGATAATTTTTGGAAGTGTCGGATCAAATGTTCAAATAATGTTTATGCGATAGCGTTTATTTAATAAGAAAATAGACGTTTAATGTAAAAGGCAAAACCCATGCATAAATTGATATGAAATGATGAATATGGAGTTTGAGAAATGACCGGAAATTGAGAATTGTGACATTCTTCCCATGTCAGAGGAATCACGTCCTCGTGATTCGATTAATGATACTATGGTCCGAACCTCGACAAGGATTCTAAAAGTTTATGCTCGTACGAACAGTCTAAATGATCATATCAATGCCCATGCGTACAGGTTCCCCATTCAACTAAGTACGTGCCCGTGATTAGATTTGATAGGGTAAACTTACCCAATATCGAACGTAGCCCTCAAAAGACCTTTAGATAGTGACTTGAGTAAACTTGTTTCTTAGCTTGACTTTCGCAACTCATCAAACAAGAAGCGTCACTAAATCAAGCTAGAAACAAGTCTTTTGAATGAAGTCTTTGAAAGATTCGCTCGATATTGGATTTGCCTACACAAATCAAATCAAATCAACAAAATACATTACAACTAAGGTCGATATTGATAGGTCTCAAATTAATCAATGTCGTGAACGTGGTAAAAATTGGAAGGAAGTTATGCACTCAAAATCATGTCGTACAGAAATAAGGTAGTTGTTCGAAAGAATGTACCCGTTACGCGTTGCGGGCTTCCTCGGTACCCAGATAGAATGCTCGACCACGTGCGGGAGGAATTTCAATGTTCTGATCTTGTGGGCCTTCTATTGCCAACGCCAGGTTTGGACGATTACCTCCTTGATTGGGTGTTCTTTTCGACTTTGGGCGGTATTGCGAAGGTGATCTAGACTTCCACACTCGTAACATGCTTTTCTCGTCCTGATTCCCATCTGTTTGAGCACTTTTGCGCGAAGTGGCCCGTCTGTCCACATTTGTCGCACCTGGCGATCTCCCAGTGGTGATAGTTACATCGAGTGCACAAAGGATGTGGACTGCGTATCTTTACGCTCCCGAGTAGTCGCTCCATAGTTCCACGGTTATTCGTTGCCTCTTGTCTTGCCGACCACGGTCTCGGCTTCCCGGTGATCCTCCTGCCGCTTTCGTCCATTGTCATTCGCTTTTGCTAGTCCTCCGGACTGATCACATCATTTGTCAAGCGATCGCCATACCCGCGGCGTCTTGCAGTGGTTGGGTTTGATGAGGTGACATCCTCCTAATTTCCGGTATCAATCCCATATATATCGGTCGATCAACTTCTCCATAGTGGAAACCATGTGAGGAACCATCCTAGTTAACTCGTGGAAGCGGATAGTGTACTTGTCGACTCTACTCCAACCATCAAGTGATTCCAAAATTCCGCTTCAAACCGCACTTCATCTTTTCTGCGGTACTCATCGGTTAATAGTTTCTTAAATGCTTCCCAAGATAACGCATTTGCGGCCCTCTTCCTCTAGTCGCAATTGATTGTTCCACCAGGTCAATGCTCGACCTTGTAGTAGACCAGCAGAGAACTCAACTTTGTTTCCTTCAGCACATTTCGTGATACTAAGCTTCGACTCAACATTCTCGAACCAGGTTAACAGTCCAATGGCACCCTCAGTACCATAAAATTCCATCGGCTTGCATGTCATGAAAGTCTTGTAGGTGCATCCATGACCAGTGTTTGAAGTACCTTCTCCGTTGTTGGTTCGTCTAGCATCGAGATGTGTTATAATTTGGGTGAGTAGATCCGCTATTCCAGCAGCGTTGTTGTTTGGATTGTCATTGTTGTTTAGGTTGACATTGTTATTCGAATTGGCGTTGTTGTTGACTCCTGAGCGTGTGTTTCTGGCAGCCATGATCCTGCAATGGACCAAAATATCGGGTTGAGTAAATGACACTCGGACGAAGGCAGATGAGGTTTAGAACGGTGGTAATGTGTTATAGTGATCGAAATATGACAGGAACAGAGACATGCTATGTCTAACCAGTCGAAAGATGGAAAAAGAGAGGGTCTAATAAGATACGGTAATGTAGACGTGAACGTAAAAACATGCTATGCATACCCACCCGACCAATGCAACTTCAGGTGACCAGACTCAAAAGACTCGACTAAACATGATTTAAAATTACCCTTCTTATCATTGCATGGTTCTTCATAAATTAGACATAGTTGATCAGGCTATGTATAATTTATGATTAACGATGCAACGATAGGACTAGATGACTCGGATGATGTTCGGTGTTTAATAAAACTTTATTCCGGTTATAGCTGTGATTTTTATTTTTGAAAAATCGGCATTCTCTATAACCTTTGGCTCGATACCAATCTGTCACACCTCACGGAGGCGGAAACACGAGTGTAACGGAAGGAACATAAGCACAAGATAATAGAACATACCAACGTTAATATTTAAAAGAAAGAGTACACCATTACAACACGGTTTTAGCCGACATCGGAAAATATATTACAAAGTTTAGTTCCCAAAATATTGCGTTCTATTACATAACGATTTGTATTGACAAGTGAAAACTTCATTATGCAAGACACGGTAGAAAAAGCTTACTAACGATCACACGAAATGCATGAGAGAAAAACGGGTCAACTATGAAAATAGTTGGTGAGTAAACATGTTTAGTAAAATAAGAAAACTCGTATGAAAGAGTCCAAGGTTTGGTTATCGAAAATAGTCCACAAAGCAAAGGAATTGTATATCCACTCGGTTCAAGTTCCGCCCATACAAAACTTGCAACATGTGTGTACACAACCCATTGCACAAAATATAGCGTATCAAGTAGTCAAGTATAAGCGGTCATAATAGTTCACAATATAGTACCACAAATATAATAATTCGGGATGCTCTGATGAAACCAAATTATCTTTGGGTGCCACTACCCAAAGTTATGTTGGGTGCCTCTTCCCAAAGATATCTTGGGTGCCTCTTTGGTGCCTCTTCCCAAAGATATACTAGGTGCCTCTTCCCAAAGATATACTCCGAACATAGGAGTCTTTATAGTGATGCTCGAACATAGGAGACTTTATAGTGATGCTCGAACATAGGAGACTTTAGGTCAAGGTCATAACGTGCACGGTTCAATAAGTTCAAGTAAGGCATTATTTCATAATTAAGTTCAAGGATTTGATTCAAGTTCACAAGTTCTAGTCAAACAAGTTAATAAAAGTAGTGATCAATTTAGCTCAAGAATGGTTCATGCATTTCGCCCCAAAATATAGTAAAAGCGGTAAAAGGGATGTGATTACTCACTTGATGAATAGATGCGATGACAAAAGTGGTTACACGAAATGTAGCGTGAATCTCAAACCGACCTATTATGAATGATATGATATGCAATAAGTCATGATGAAATGTTATGCACGCAATTCGGATGATATTTATACCACTTATGTATTTTTGAAAACAATACTTCTCGTCGAAAATATAATCTTTTAACGTCTTGACCATTTTTAAATTACTTCACATGTGTTTACTTTGAAATGATATCCAACGATAATCATTTAGTGATTTATTAAGAGAATATAACTTTTCGTCGCAAAATAATATAATTTGACAAGTCATGAAAGTGACTATATGGCCTCGGAAAGCTAGTCGTAAAATGGTGCACATCGAGTGTTAGGAAATAAACTCAACGGTTTTGGGAAGCTCGTATGATAATCTCAAAGTTTTAGCATTTAAGTTTTCGTCCTAGAGGTCTCGTACATAAAGAAAATTAGAGGTTAAGTAGGGTACTTTTAGTCCAAAATATAGTTTAAGGATGGGTTTTCGGCAAAGTTTGAGCGACTATATTTTATTCATTACAACTCCGCTTGACGAACGGTTGGATATTTTGGAAAATATGGTTGGCGAACTTGATTTTACTAGAAGACATCTTTTATAAAGAGTATCCTATCAATGTTAAAACGACCCTCAACATGGCCCCTAGTTGCCGTAGTATATGTTTAATAGAAAATATATTAATGTTGCTAATAGAATAAAGTTACGGCAACTTGGTTTATCGCGTGTAATTTACTCGTTACAAGTCCGTTTTCTCGTTTTCTATACCCTTAGATTCGTGTCAAAGTATACTAATATATTTTCGATAAGTCGACACATTTCATAAAGCTTAAGACTCATTTTGACTCGTAAGAGTGACATTTTCATGCTGAAATTTCCGAAAATTATTAGTTTTCGACGCCTAACTTGAAAATTCATAACTTCTTCGTTATAACTCCGTTTTAATCCGTTCAAGCGGTCACGGTTTCGTTTTAAAGTGTATTTTCTAATTATCTAGGCCAAAAATATTTACCTACTGTCGGATTTTCCAGATTTTCAAAATAAGGACAGACCCTTTTGCAAACTTGTCGAAATGAGTTTTCTCGCCAAACCTATTCTAACCCATTCAAAACAACTCAAGCTATTCTAACCCTACCATACACCTTCTTAGGGTGTCATGGGTTCCTAGACATCACCAAGTGTGATTTATAACAAGGAACATTTATAGGATGACAATATATATAACTCTTAAAAATCAAAGAAAAGTGGTATAAACCTCATGAGACTTGCATGTTTCTCAAATAAAATGATATGATCATGAAAATAAATATGAAATAACAATATGAATATGGATGCTTACAAGTGATATGATGAGGTTTAAGGACAAAGGGTTTTCCTAATCACTTGAGGTTTTATTGCAAAACCTATACAACAAGTGATACTAGTGTGTAATAAAATCTTTGTCTTGAAAAATAAAATGGTCTCCTTCTTGGTCCTTAGGTTGCCGGTCTTGGAAGAGAAAGAGAGAAGCAAAAATGGGTTTTCACTTTTAGATAATATCTTGTATGTGTATGTAGTTTAATTAGTATAATACTTGACTAGAAGAGATATTTGGCAAGAGTAAATGACTCACCCTCCCCTTGTCGACAAGGGAGTCTTAGTCATGCAAAAAATATATATATATATATATATTTTTTTATAATGTATAAGTAATGTTTTGTAAGGTTAAATGAAGATAAGTGATAAGTTAAATACACATTTGATTATTTAGGGTAGCGTTAAATAAAAATAACTTTTAACGGGTCAAGATAAAATATATTATGGTCATAAAAATTATAAAAATATATTTCTTGCAAAATTTGAGTGAAATAATAATTATCGTGTAGTATTTAATAAAAACGTCGTAATTATATAAATAAGACAATTTATATACGAAATAAATTTAAAACATTGGGTAAACTCATAATATTATTTTTATAATCTTAATATGAGTATAAAAATATGTCGGGATAATTTTTGGAAGTGTCGGATCAAATGTTCAAATAATGTTTATGCGATAGCGTTTATTTAATAAGAAAATAGACGTTTAATGTAAAAGGCAAAACCCATGCATAAATTGATATGAAATGATGAATATGGAGTTTGAGAAATGACCGGAAATTGAAATTGAGAATTGTGATTCAAGTAGTTTTACTGTTGCTTGAAGAATTGCGTTTGCTTGTTGCAGGAATTATTCATCAACAAATTATGTTTTTATTGCGTTAATGTCTTTTTTTAGTATACTACTCTAGTTCGATCTTTCGCGATTTCGCCGCTCAAACTGTGGGGGGTATTAGAGGATAGATATGGCTCAAGCCCGACTGTGCGTTTATGTCCATTAGGGTTTCATTATATATTTACCTACATATATCATTTCAATAAAACGTATTACATACGGGGTTTTCATCATCTTACAAATTTATCATAGAGAGGCATTTACTTGTATACCGTGCTTGGAGAAAGTAAGTGCACGTATAGGAAAAAATCGATGATGACTAACTAAAATGGACAAGAAATCCAGAGTAAGGAAACAACTAACCTAGTGGACTTGACATTTTTGGCCATCTCCTCGACAATAGTTTGGTTGCTTTATGAAGACTTTGTATCCATCAAAAAGTCGTGGGTTAAGGCTGAGTTATTACACCGTTGGGGTGCATTGAGGCACTGCGTTATGCCCCAAGTTACAGTGGCAACGCGCGTTAGTTGCAACTTTGAATAAAAAAAATTACATTCCACCCCCTTCAACGGCTGCTTCATTTGAATTTCAAAAAAATACACTTATACCCCTTAATGGATATATACGGCTATATCTAAAACACGATATAAATAACCAATTAACACACAATATTTTTTCACACTTCCACAACTCAAACTCATATACAGATACTTCCTTTCTACCAAAAAAAAACATGTTCTATCACAATGGATCCGAATAGCAGTGACGAAGAATGTAACAACTGGTCCAATGTAGATGACGAAACTGACATATACTTTATGGTGGCCGCGTACAAATATCAGCAACGTTTAGAACAAGAAGCATTTTGACCTCGTTTGAGCCATCACCATATCTACTGTGAACGTGAGGTTACCGAAGAACGTTTGATGAACGACTATTTCATTCCAGGTTGTAAGTATCCGCACATGAACTTTTGAAGAAGATTTCTTATGAGCCGCAAACTATTTCTAGAAAAATTCAAAGGTATTGAATCTTATGGAACATATTTGGCAAAAACATCTTCAACGACTACAAGAACAAGAGCAAGAGGAAGAAGATGATGAATAAGTATTTTTAATTCGTATGTTTTAAATTTCCGTATGTTTTTAATTTTCGTATGTTTTTTATTTATAACATAGTTTAATGAATGAATTATTATTTATGAGGTGATGTTATGAATGAAAATATTGGTTAAAGGGTTGAATTTGTATTTTTTTTAATTTTTTATTTTAGTGAGGCCTAAAATGTAGGGGTGGAAATTTTTGACACGACACGATAAACGACACGAACCCGACACGAAGTTAAACAGGTTTGGGTTGAGGATAAATAGGTTTGGGTCAAAAACGGGTCAACCCGTCTAACTCGTTTAAGTATTAAACAGGTCAACCCGTGAACCCGTTTAAGTATATATGATCTTAAAAATAAAATATATAACCTGGTTTTTATGTTGGATGTGGATTAAATGTATTTTGTTATTTACTTAGTATGAGTGAATTATAATTTTATACCTTATATATCATGAAAATTGAAAGTTCTAATTTAGAAATTTGTCGCATAGATATATGTATGTTATTCTTATCATAATTTAGATCATTATATCATTTTTTGCGTTTAAACTAGTTAAATCGACAAACCACCAGCTTTATTCACTGCTTGACCTATTTACTTAAATAGGTTAAATGGGTCACAAATGGGTTACACGTGTTATGCAGGTCTGGGTTAGGGTTGAGCTTCTTGACACGATTAATAAATGGGTCGTGTTTGGGTAAAGGCTATACTAACCCACCAACACGCGAACCCGAATAGGTTAATACGAACACGACTCGATTGCCACCCCTACTAAAATGTGGTGTTATGGTTGAATTATGATACGGGGTGTTTTTTGTTTGTTAAGGTTGAAATGTTAAAGCTGATGTGGCGCTGACGTGGCACCAAGTTAACTCATAACTCAATGTCATGATACCTAGTGCTCTTTGATAAGCTTGGTGTTTTTTGATAAAGGGTGTTTTTGTGTGTTAAGGTTGAAATGTTAAAGCTGATGTGGCGCTGACGTGGCACCAAGTTAACTCATAACTCAATGTCACGATATCTAATGCTCTTATTGAAACGCCCAATTTTTTTATTATTATTTTTTTAATTTAAATGTTTGATACTGTGTACATTGATAAAACTAGCGGAAGCGTATTTTCTACATCATACGGGCTTATTCCAAACGTCCGTTAAAATACTAAACTTTACAAAATACATAATGTGACTCTTTAAACTTGGTAAAGAAGTCGGTTCTTGATTTAGGGCATCCCAAACCGATAACAAATGATGGAAATGAGACGCTCGTTACCTAACCCATGAGCTACACCATTTTAACCCATTACGCCCCATTTAGCATGTAAATGGTCTCATCTTGCATACCTACAAAAATATAAAGTGAGAACGGTAAGTGTATAAGACTTAGTGAGATAACGAAACTATATTAAATCATAAACTAAACATAAGCATGCTGCTGAATAAGTATATATAGTGCTATTCTGACTACATGAATCATAATATTAACTAACTGCATAAGCACGACACTGTGATTAATTACATGATACACCATGTTACTGATCGAGTACATAAGCATACTGAGTGCATAACTGACTACATAACTAAGAACATACTTAGTGCATAACTGATTGAGTACATAAGCACATAGTGAGTGCGTAAAGCACATACTGACTGAGTGCATAAGCACATACTGAGTACTTATACTACTATATTGGTTGAGTGCATAAGCACATACTGACTAAGTACTTATAGTACTATACTAACTGAATACATAACTTACGAGCCATATAAGCATGTTAATCATCCATATAGGATGTCTGAGTTTTGATTTTGGAACATTCACTATTCTAAGGCTCGATTCTCCACTAAGGAGGTCTAAGTTCCAACTTTGTCTGGAACACATGTGTGATCACATAACTGACTATATAGTGATAGTACTAAATACATTGAGTAATGCATAAAGTACCATTCTGACTAATTTATGTTAGGAATTGGAAATTCCATAGTGAAGAGTCGGTCACCCCAAATATAATCTAGCATAAGTTAGCTCGTAGACTTATCGTTATTTACGTTATTTAGTAGTTAATTAGTTAGTCAGTAGCGTAGAATAGTTTAGAGTAACACCGTGGAGGAAGGATGGGTCTTTACCCACCTGTATGCTCGATCCACGACCGGCGGGAGGCGAGTAGTCAGAACTATAAATACCCCTTCCATCCTTGGAAGGGTGGTACTTCTCATTAATCTAACCTTTCTCTTTTTGTTTCTCTCTCTAGAAAACACCCTCTCCTCTCTTCATCTCTCTAACCATGGCTTACTTATTTAATCATAATCCAAGACCACCTGAATCATCTAAACAACATAAATATATGATCCTACAAATGGTATCAGAGCCTAGGTTACGTTGTTTTGGTGATTCGAATGGTTTTTATACGGTTTATCTTCTGCTGTTTGTGTCACGTTTGTATGCAGTTTGGTGATGTCTTGATGAGTTGTTGATGATGGTTGATGTTCTTTTTGAATCTGTTGGTAACTGATGTTATATATGTTTGTTGGTTTTATGATTATGGTCATAACATATTCTGATAACTAAGCTCTTTTACAAGTTTTAAAAACCATTGTTTGTCAACCGTGAATGATTTGTTCTATCAGTTTGGTCAAAATTTCTTGTGGTAAACTGTTTTTACATGGAAGTGTTATGTTGTCTGTGGTCAGCTTCTTCGTAGAGAGTTGTCTAACTTTTGTCCAGATTCAATGAACCTATAGAGTTTTGTTGACTTTTAAAAGTCAAAATCGAGTTGTGTGCTAAAAGGTACTGAAGCGAGTTGTTATGAGCGACTTGTCTAAATCGCTTTATTGAAAGCGACTTGTCACATGAATGAAGCGGTTTGTCAAATTTAATTAAAGTCAGTAGCGATTTGTTCATGTCAAAAGCAATTTGGGTTGGGTCAAAAGCGACTTGGTCTAGTCAAAAGTGACTTGATAGTACTATGTACAAGTTGTCTAAGTTGTTTTTTAAAGCGACTTGTGCTTAAATGATATCCGGTTTGAGATGAAAAGGAAAAGCAATTTGCCTCTCAAAATGGTTATATCATCATTCGTGTTACTAAACTGTGCTCAACCATCAAATTATCACAATCAAACAAGATTTACAAACATTTACATACACCATACAAGATTCGACAAACACCATCCAGCCAAACTTAATCACTACTACACCATACAACATTCTACATCTAAGTAACTATCTTGAATCAAGTCTACATCAATGAACATCAATCACAAATTAACAACATCAAGAATAAACATCATCAACATCATGTCTCTACATATTTCAAGATCTCAGATTTTCATGTGAATCTCTATTAATGTTTGACTTCTTAAGATCTTTCTCACATGATTAATCCATCATCGATCTATGTTTCTGAAGCTAAGCTTATTTCTTTGATATCCGATACTAAAAGAAACTGAAATATAACTATTAAGTTATCTTCTTTTTCTTTGATTCGTTGTAAACTAAAATGAAAAAGATCCGAACAAAAGTACTCGATCTCAGTTTTCTAACTTTCGTGGAACTCAAAGGTTACATCAAGACCACAGGATTAAAGCACGAAAATAGAAATCATCACGGATCCACAAACGTGTTTGAAGACCAAGCTCCAATTAAATATTCGAATCAACAAGAAATGAAAATATAACAACTATGTTATCTTTCCTTTCTTTAAATTCATTACAAGACCTCTAATATGAACAAGAAACGCAAACGAAATTTAATTAAACCTACCTGAGTATTCTTGATTGGAACTTGTAGCCATCTCTAAGGTTCAAGCCATCCTTGTGGCTGTTATATCGAGCCCATACCATCCCTGTGGCTAAGTCTAATCATGCCTCTAGCCATCCCTATGGCGAGTACATATTTTTCGTATGGTGATAAATCGGGTATGGACTGATGAGATTGATTAGATGGTTTGAAAGTGATTTGAGTGAGAGGATTTAAGACATGGGAGGCGTTCATTAATGTAAGTTGTTTTAGGGTTTGATGGTATTTTGGGATGATAGCTGTGAGTGGGGCGTGATAATATGGTCTGACTTTAGGGTTTGTGAAAGGCTGTGGTGTGTGATAATTAAGCCTTTATAACCCCGAAATTTTAGGGTAAGATTGATATTGGATCACATGGGCCATGTGTTTATCTGATTTTGTATGGGCCGTATAATAGTGATTTTGTTATGGGTCGAAACATCTTTATATGGGCCGACCAGCTTATCACTTTCTCCTATACATGGACTTTTTGTGCACTGTTATGAGAATCGATGAGTTTTGTTGAATTGATACAGTATGTTGATACATAAGTGTGGAATCATGATAGGATCACGTTGCTCTTGGACCCCGTCTACCATTATTAATAACAACTAATCTCACTCTAATTTGCTACTTTGGATTGGGATAATGGTCAAATGAGCTTCTCAAAATTGGATCGTATGTGAGATTTGTGATAATAAGTTTTGATGATGAGATTAGGTATGATGATGAGAGTTGTTGTAGTATACAGTTTGATACTTTGGGTTACACATTTCCATGGAGAATATTGTGTCACGGCATGAAGTGGTTATTGAAAATGTTGACTACGTGGTTGTTTGTTCAGTATTTCTTATTTGGATTTGAAGTGAGGTTTTTCGGGCGCGTTTACTTATTTCGTCTTCTTTCTTTCTACCCTTCCGCGAAGATGACTTGTTTGGGTGTTTATTGAGTGTGATAAAGACTTGGCTATTTAGTTCCGGTTGTGATTCTTTCTCTCTTAACTCACAACGTAACTATCACTTCGGTGTCTCACGCAGTTGAGAATACGTCAAGAGGTTTTGTACATTGGGTACACCATTTCTTCTTCACAAGGATTAGTAAAAGTTTAAGTAACAACTCTGGGGAAGTTCACTTCATGATCAAGTTTGACATATCGGGTTTACTTCACCATGTTGTCACTGCAATAGCCGACATAATGCGTGAATGATGTGTTTACCAAAGTGTTTATTGGATGGTTGATGATATTGTTGATGTTGGATAATGAACCGTTCATGAACCGCTGCATGTTCTCCTAAAACAGATATTCACCGAAACCAAAGTCGTCATAAAACATTCAAGCTGACATTGTTTACGGTTTAGTCTTGATTTTGTAAAATCCCGCGAAAGAAACTATTTTTCAGTTTAAATCATAGACTTGTAAAATCCTGTGACAATGGAAACATCCTGGTAAAAGTAAAGTGCATTTTCGGATCTATCTCTCGGTTTATTCTTGGTTTTGTAAAATCCCGCGAAAGAAACTATTTCTCGATTTAAACCATAGAATTGTAAAATCCCGTGATCATAGATTCCACCTGGAGAAAGGGAAAGTGTATTTCTGGATCTTATCTGATGATGGTTCTACGATTTCTACTTCGAAGAAAGGATAAAGGATGTACTTCATGAGATGGGTGATTGTTTGGATATTCTTCATGGCAGTTTGGTTATTTCAAAGTTTTACGGGGTTATGTGCTTTTAACCATGGTCGGGATGAAAACCATTATCATAGTTCACTTAAAACGTCAAAGGAGGCTAGATTTGAGCTTTTAACCGTAAGAGGCGTGACAACGGGTTAATTCACTATTATTTATTTGAGGTTGAAGTAAAATATCACGGCGAGTGTACTTAGTATCCGAAGGTATCGGGATGGTTGGATGAAGATTCTTCAAGATCCTTGTTCGAGTTATTATCAAAAGCGAAGACTTGGAAATCTAGTTATTGTTGGGTGACTTTTTCTTTTCTTTTACCACTTGGGGAATTGGGCTTTACCACCATAAAATAACTATCACTTTAAGGAGTTACGTTGTAGTGCTCGGTGTCACATTCAATTGTGGATTTTCAAGAGGTGATGTACGTCTTATACTTGATGGTTGGTTGGATGAAGAGTATAGAGTACTTAGAGATTAAATTGAGGATGAAGTCTCGGCACCGCTCTTTGTTACATATGTGCAAGTTTAAGTCACGAGTTCGGGTTAGTTTACTTCAGGGTCAAATTCATCATATTGGGTTTTCTCCATCAACTGTCACGACAAAGAGCCTACTGAATGATAATGGGGTGATTATAAGTTTTGCCAAGAGATGAAGAAAAGAGAGAGATTATGACGTTTGAACACAACAGTTCAAGCCTCGTACTCTAAAGAAAAGAAATGTGTATGCTTTAGTACGCATTATCTTCGAAAGAAGAGAAATCTTCTTATGACGTTTGAACACAACAATTCAAGCCTCGTTCCTTAAATAAAAGAAATGTGTACGCTTCAGTGTGCATTATCTTCGGAAGAAGAGAAATCTTCTTATTTATGACCATTCTCATTAACATGCTTCATACTTTTTCCACGCGCTTTCAGTTATCAAGTGAACCGGACTACCGATGATTGTTCTCTTATTCCACTTGCTCGATTATAATGACGATGGTGACATCATTTGCTACCTTTGAGGGGGAGAAGTGTGAATAGACTACATTTGGATGATTTTCACTTGTTTAATCAAGAATGGCATCTCCGTATGCAATTCTTGAGGGGGAGAAGAAGTATGATAATTCTACATGTTGAGTTATATTTGAGAATATATGGTCATACGGCTCCTAACTCATGTAAGAATCGAGCTTCTTCTTATCGGGACATCTCTACATGGAGTTTCTTCTAAGAGCCGTTGGTTGACATCTCTCACGGATGATGAGTTTAACGACAAAGTGCTTCCGATTCTTGGTGATTTCCTTAATGAGCATCTTCTGTTCTTGTTTGATTGGGAGGATTTTAGTTGAGGGATTTGCGATATATAAGTTAACGGAATGCATTTGGTGAGAAGAAGATGTTGACTTTCTATTCCCCAATTGGACAATCTTGAAGAAGGTCGAGTCTACAGTCGGTTCTACATTTTCTGCTACATGTTAGAAGACTAAAGACGAATTACATTTAACGATCTAAAGACTTCTTCTTATTTCGGGCATTTATTTGAAAGATTGTCAGTTTAGGGGAGAGCATTAATTGGGGGGATAGTGAATTGTATTATTTAATCCCTAATTAGACTTGCTCACACTTTTCTTCAGCAAGTTGATTCTCACAATGACTTCAAGCGATCTTCTCAATAGATTTCAAGTATTTGGGCTTATTATGTGTTCGATTACAAGCATCAAAACCGGCAGGGGAAGGAGACACGTATCTAAGCGAGTAAACTTGATGAACTTAATACTTCTAAGTGATTGAAGATATCACAGGAAGACAAATGTCATTACCGCAGAAAAACTCAATGTTTGACTCATGGCGTTTAGTGTTCTTATTCCAACTATGTGGGGAAGAGATGGAAGAGTTAGTTTCGGTGATAAAGAGGTACACAAGTGTGTGATGATTTTGATGCTATCGCAATTATCGGGAGAGATTGTGTACATTGGGACGCTCATTGTTTCACTTGAGTGCTTAATCGATGATTCGAGATATAATCACTTATTCAAGTCGACATCCGCAGAGATAGTCATCCGCAGAGATAATCGTGATTCGCCCTTCTTTAATGTTATCGGTTATTCTCTCTTTGGGCATTGGTACCGGGTTCTTGAGCTTCATACACTATCATCGGGAGAGAAAAGTATACATCGGGGTTATTCTTTAGCTATCGGACTTAATTTGCTACTTGATGGTATAAGTTTCTGTCTTGGTATATGTGTATTCGGGTTCGTGAGCTCTAGCATAAGAGACCGATCGCATCAATTCATCTACTTGGGGAAAGTGGTCTCTTGACAACTTTTGGTATGGATCGCTTGAGACTTGGTGGAATGAAATTTGAGAAGAGTTATTTATGTGGGATGATACGTTGTTTGTTCTATTGGATGATATAACCCGAACGAAGAATCACAAAGATCATTCTTAAAAGGAGCAGCAAGATCGATGATAATGGTGTGCTTCTGTGTGCACCTAGCTAAGTCAAGCTTGAAATAGAGCTTCGAATCTGCTCAACATAAGGAGTTTCGGTTTGGAGGAAGCTACCAAAGTCTCACTATCAGAAGGCTCGATTTCTCTCTTCAATTCAAGAGCCCTTGGAAGCTTTGGTGGTGAAAGTTTAAGAGATGACGATTTCTATTTTCTACAACGGGGCTGTTTGATATCCTTATCTCGGTACTCGTATCATCATCTTCTTAAACTATATCATCTTCTCTATCTGTATATATTTATCAAAAAGAAAAATACATAAATATAAAACCAACAAAAACAAAATAGAAAAATTCAAAATCTTCAAAAACCCATAAAAATCAAAAAATTTGAAAAACACCAAAAATATTGTTTTCTAAAGACATGTCTTCTGGTATCGATAACATCTACGGTCTTAGAAATGTCATTCAATAATGGCACGGGACCATAGATGAAGTTCAAGCAGGAGGTGTAAATATTCTTTTCCAAAACATGTCTCAAAATATGGCTTGCAGTTGCTTCAGACTGTAACCCGTGCTAAAACTATGGCTTGTTATTATTTCCGATAGCAACCCGTTTTTCAAAGAAGGAAAGTGCTACGCTTAAACGATTTTCAAAAATTTCGTGCACTTATCCTAAAACATATTGAGGAAAGTATGTCGAAGGACTGCTGTTCCTGCACAAATATTTTTCCGTCTAAAATTCTTCAGAAAAATATTTGCTGTATTTCAAAATGGTGAAAAATAAGTTGCTTGAAAAATCAATCGAATCGAGTTTTCGTAAAATTGAAAACTCAATCAATGACTTCAGCTTTTAAACTCTTGTAAAATAAGTCATTGATTGAGGGGAGAATGTTTTCAAATCTATATCATCTAACGAGCTTATCTAATTATCCTATATACTTAAATGTAGAACATGATAACCTACGTTGAAGGACTAGGTTCCTAGAATATGATTGTTAGGATTAGATGATTAGAGTTTGATGAACACATTATTCCCATGCCTTTACATGATCTGATTGATATGTTGAATTGACTTTTATTAGTCGATTGATGTTTGGGTGTTGTCGACCACCATATATCTGTTTGTGTTGACTAACGTATGCAGATAAGATGGTTAATAAGAATGTTCCCGATCCGGATCCTACAATATAAGATGATTGGATGCCGAATGGAAAGGGTAACTATTTCTTGGGTCGACAAATGAAGAAACGGAGCTTAATTGGATCTCTATGGAAAGTTGGCATGAAATGCAACGTAAGAGGTCTCTTGCATTAGCGAGATGGTTTTCTTCATCATCAAATGAAGAAACGGAGCTTAATTGGACCTCTATGAAGAGTTGGCATGACAAATGCAATGTCGAGGTCTCATCGCATCGCAGACGGTTTTCTTCCACCCCACAAAGAACAATGAAGCTTCTAAACCACCTAACATATCTTGTGCGGGAAAAGTAGTGAATGATACCATTTTTAAACAATTTTGAAAATATTGTTTTGAAAATGGAAAATATTGTTTTGAAAATAAATTGGGCTTAAATCTTGGAAATCACCGGACTTCATGTTATCAAATCTTTAGTCACTCAATCATCGACTACGGTCATCGATTAAGGGGGAGAGTGATTTAAAATAAAATATTTTCAAACGATATTTCTTCATAAAAGTTCCGATTTGTACGAAATTAAGTGGTGAACTAAAGATGTAATGTTATGTCATGGTATGATTTTTTCTTTAGAATCAAGATCTTTCAAAACGAAATTTTTTCTGTTCTTGTTTGAATGTGAAATTGTTTTATTTTACTTAAAGGTCTCTTAAAACAATCATACCTGACACTAACAATCTTTAATGTCTAAATATGTTCCTTATCTGTCAATTTCAAAATTAAATCATGCCACATCTTTCCCCAAAATCTTTTAAATGATTTAAATCAATTGGGATCACAAATCTAAAAAGATTTGAAATTTTTGATCGGGGGAGAGATCGTGATTTAAATCTCAAATCTGTTTAAATGGAATTGGTTTTAGTCCTTCAAAGGTACTACTGGTGGTTACCAAGGTAACGACGGTATTGAAGACAAGACGTCATGGACCCAGTGACGCACTGCACCTAACTTCCCAAGCTACTCAAGTTCCTCTTAAAAGGGTTTGTTTCATTCTCACGGGGAACCTATATTATCTATCGACTTTCTCTTAGAGATTGTTGATATTGAAGAAGGAGACCCTCTCCCTAGTCTCCGGCATAGGAACCAAATGTGCACAATTGAGTCTAGAGCCAAGAGATCATCCACAATATCTCATTAGGACACAAAAATTAATGAAGACTTGTTGTTTCACACAATGTGGAAAGTAAGTATATATTGAAAGTCCTACACATTATCCTTGTGGTATTGCCAGAACATCCGAGTGATATGTAAAAATACTCACAATGAAGATGGAAATCCTTCTAGAGCCAACATCTAACAAGCTCTTGGTGGTGACATGTGAGATCTTTTTTAAAAGATCAAGCTTGTGACAACAGGATTGAAACAATGGGGCGATTCATTATTGAATCAACCTTGGTCCAGGAAATGAATTGACGAATACTTTTGGAAAAAACGTTCGATGTGCAAATCTTATTTTCTCTAGCACATCGAATGTGTATTCATTTTCAAACACAAAAGTATCTCGATTGAAAAAATACTTTTGGAAAACCGTTCGATGTGCAAATCTTCTTTTCTCTAGCACATCGAATGTGTATTCTTTTCAAATACAAGCAAGATTTTGATTGAAAATTGATCTTTCTCATAAAACCTTCATCGTATTGCAAAACTCTTTTTTCAAGCAATACGCGATTATTTTCAAATCAATTTTTCATCGATCAATGAATCTCAATTATTTGATTCACTCACTCCGTGTTGTCTTCTTTGAGGCGTTCGGTTTGAGAACGACTAGAGCATTGCGAAACCCCGTCAAGGAGATTCTTGAATTATACCGATCACGGGCAAGTGCTTGTACCGATCAACGGGAACCGTGGGCGTGTACCTCAATTCAACGAAAGTGATCAAAGACACTTTCGTGTGTTTTATTGCTATCATTGTTTGCATGTACATTTGGACGGTTGCGGTGATCGAATTGAGAAGTCAATCTAAAGCCGCATGCTCACAAAGCATCCACACTTAGCGAAGAACATCATGACAAGTGCATATCTACATAACCCGGCTCGATATTTTTATACTATGCTTCGCTACTGCTGCCGCAAATATCATGAACCAAGAAAGCTTCCGCTACTCGATGGAAAGATGTCATGATTCAAAGTGTGATCATGTCGGTCCGAAAGTCACAACATCACATGAAGGCAACACAACAAAGGGTGATCCGAGATTTATCGTGGTCGATGATCTCAAGAAAGCTCAAGATCATCAAGATGGATCAGATCAAAGACCTCCACTGAAAGTACAAAATAATCGGACTATGAAGAGTCACTACAAAAGCACAAAGAATGCGGACATTGAAGAATTGAAGTCTACGAGCTTAGAACAGAAGACAAAATAGAATGCTAGGATTCAAAATGTAAATCATGGGGTGACCTCCCTTAGGGGGAGATTGTTAGGAATTGGAAATTCCATAGTGAAGAGTCGGTTACCCAAAATATAATCTAGCATAAGTTAGCTCGTAGACTTATCGTTATTTACGTTATTTAGTAGTTAATTAGTTAGTAAGTAGCGTAGAATAGTTTAGAGTAACACCGTGGAGGAAGGACGGGTCTTTACCCACTGTATGCCTGATCCACAGCCCGACACGAGGGCGAGTAGTTTGTAACTATAAATACCGCTTCCATCCTTAGAAGGGGTGGTGCTTTCTCATTAATCTAACCTTTCTCTTTTTGCTTCTCTCTCTAGAAAACACCCTCTCCTCTCTTCATCTCTCTAACCATGGATTACTTGTTTAATCATAATCCAAGACCACCCGAATCATCTAAACAACATAAATATATGATCCTACAATTTAGTGCATAAAGCACTTGGCGCGCCTTAAAAACTGCATAAGCATATACCTAATAGAATTTGACATGCATATATATACGCATCGCATGCCAGAAGTGCATAAAGCATTTTGCACACATTACTAAACACATATAACATTCATATATAATTTAATGTTAAGCTAAATACTTACGCTTGACTATAACATGATACTAAGCTGGGCTGGAACTGAGACTACGCTGAATATACAAACTGAGCATTAATATGGTTACAAGGTTAAACCAAGACATGATACTAAAATTGAATTAATTACTAAAATTGTACAATAACATAAACCAAGGATGAGCTATAACTTGATACTATAGCTGAACTGCTATAAACAAAATGCTGAGACCGCTATGACATATAGCTAAGTTTTCGCTATAAATAATACTGAGGTTGGGCCACAACATACTACTGAGTAAGACCAATCGGGTCTATTTAATACTAAATATGGCCAAACAGGTCAATATGATAATTAATATGACCAAACAGGTCAACTTGATGCTTAATATGACCAACGGGTCAACTTGATACTTAATATGACCAAACGGGTCAACTTGGGTTAACTTAATGCTTAATATGACCAACGGGTCAACTTGATACTTAATATGACCAAACATGTCAACATGATACTTAATATGACCCAACGGGTCAACTTGATACTTTATATGACCAAAGAGGTCAACATGATACTTAATATGATCAAACATGTCAACATAATACTTAATATGACCCAACGGATCAACTTGAAACTTTATATGACCAAAGAGGTCAACATGATACTTAATATAATCAAACATGTCAACATAATACTTATAGTAAATTACATGGATGGTCCCTGTGGTATGTCAAAAGTAACAACTTTCGTCCCTGAAAGTTTGAAGTTGCACTGGTAGTCCCTAAGTTGGTAAACAAATAACACCACCGATCCTTTAGTTTAACGGGCGTTAAGTAGGTTAGTTATAATTTACACGTTAGCCCCTTTGGTAAAAGATCCTTGCATCGTCTATCCTTAAATTTATTTACATAATTCGTCCTTGTGGTTAGACCGGTCAACGGTAGTCAACGCCACGTGTCACCACATGAGTGGTGCCACGTGTCTTCGGGTTGGGCCGGATCAGTGAATGGGTCGGTTCGGGTTGCCACGTGTCGTCGGGTCGGGTCGGATCAGTGAACGGGTCGGGTCGGGTTGCCACGTGGACCAGTGAGATGGTGCCACGTGGCATTGGTAAAATATACCACATATTTGGCTACCCCTAGGATTCGAACCTGGGATATTTGTGTTGGAAGCAAAGCTTTGCCCAACTGGGCTAAACATAGCTTCAATAATATTCCCCTAAATCAATTACATAACCTTTCCTAAAATTTAAGGGCCCAATTCAATAACAATAAAAAGGTTCCATTTAGTTTTTGGCCTATCAATTTAAATGGTTATATGGACTGTAAAAAAATATATAAGTATACCTTTGGAAAGAGCACGAAAAAACGAGACCGACGGTATTTTCCTCAATTTTTGAACCGGGCGAAAACGTATCATAATGTTTGAAAACGGGCAAAAACGTAAGAAAAATGGACGAAAATGTATAATAATTAACGAAAACGGATAAAAACATATGAAAACGGATAAAAACGAGAAAAACGAGAGAAAACGAGAGAAAACATATAAAAACGGACAAAAAACGAGACGAAAACGTATGAAAATGGACGAAAACGTTAAAAAATGGACGAAAACGTAAAAAAGGTGTGAAAACGGACAAAAACGTAAGAAAGACGGACGAAAACGTATAAAAATGGACCAAAATAGATAAAAACGTAAGCAAACGTATAAAAACGGATGAAAACCTATAAAAACGGACGAAAACGGATTAAAACATATGAAAACGTAAAAAAACGAATAAAAACGTATGAAAATAGAAGAAAACGTAAAAACTACTAAATCAAATAAAAAATAAGAAAACGATAAAATCTACCTAAAGTAGAAAAACTTTAAATTATAAACATCCGTTATTATAGAGGATAGACGATGCAACGCTCTTTAACCCAAAAGGGCTAAAGTGTAAATATATAACGAAATCACTTAACACTAGTTAAGTGATGGACCGGTAGTGTTATTTGTTTACCAATTTAGGGACTACCAGTGCAACTTCAAATTTCGAGGGACGAAAGTTGTTACTTTTGACATACCACATGGACCATCAATGTAATTTACTCTAATACTTAATATGACCCAACGGGTCAACTTGAAACTTTATATGACAAAAGGGGTCAACATGATACTTAATATGGCCAAACATGTCAACATAATACTTAATATGACCAAACGGGTCAACATGATACTAATATGACCACACGGGTCAACATGATACTAATATGACCTCACGGGTAAACATGATACTAATATGACCAAACATGTCAACATACTACTTAATATGACCCAACGGGTCAACATGATACTGAATATGACCACACGGGTCAACATGATACTAATATGACCTCACGGGTCAACATGATACTAATATGACCTCACGGGTCAACATGATATTTATATGACCACACGGGTCAACATGATACATAACTTGCATAGTACTTGAGATATAGCAAGGCATATATATACTAAACACACTTAATCTACTAAACATGTTAACTGAAAATTCGTTACTCACCTGGGCCGTATAATACAAGATGAATGATTCTGAATATGCCTCGAACACCTATATCATGATAGATGTACACGTATAATGTTAACACATAACAACTAGGCATGAATATAACATGATAATGCAACTATAAGTGCAACTAAGCACACATAAACTAACTATAATGCATAAACTCATAAATTAGTTATGGCATAAATCTCGCCAAACATGCACTACTATGCTTGCGAATTCGAGCTAAGCTAACCAAGTATTATCACTTGGTTCTATACTTTCATAATATGAATTATAACTATATGGGCTGAGAACATAAGCTATCATAGCATATAATCACCCGGGACTTGCAAAAACATCATATCATGTCATAATCATCAAAACACTTAACAACGCATTTGCTGATTTTCTGTAGCAGCCTGCAAATGCATCATTTTGACTCACTTAACTACTGAAACAAGTCATGAGGCTATTTTTCCATGAAATTATACTATTTTCCCTTTCCAAAAAGGTATGGCACGCTCCAAACGGAGCTACGTTCTATCCGGTATGAATTTTTAAAGTTCTGTTTGCTGCACATTTCAGGATCAGCCCTTTCTGTACCAAGTCATGTTTTAGACCAACTTAACTACTAAATGAGCAAAAACTTTATGAATAACAACTGAAGTAGACACCATAGGCTTTCCAGAAAGTCCAGCCATGATTCAATCCGAGCTTCTATCAATTTTATATAATTTTTCAAACATGACTAATCATTGCTGAAAATTTCAGCAACTTGTTTAGCATCATATATCACACAAATCGCATAAAGGGGTGTTTGGTTCAACTTAATAATCAACATAAACACCTCCTAAACATCATAAATTGATCACTAACATGATCCCATCATAAACACTAATAATCATATGCATAACCCATAAACACAAATCATGAATTCACCACATAATCATGTACAACACTTGCTACTCATAACCTCATACTTGTATTCATGTTTAAACATATAATTCATCACTTACCTTGAATTGGTGATAAACCTTAAGAACATGTTGAAGCTTCATAATTAATCAAACCTTCATATCCTTTGCTTCATCTTAATTATTTATTATAATCTTGCCTTGGATCATGCTTTTAAAGAGGATTCTTCAAGGTGAAGTAATATGTTCTTCCTGCTTTCTTCTTTTTTTGTGAATCATAAAATGAAAGAGAGAGGGAGGGATAACTATCTTCCCAAACCGACTTTTAGTAAGTATATAAAATATATCTGGAACTTTTTAATAGTTTGGCTATTTGTCACATTTAGCCCTCGTAGTAAAATCGTGTTACAAATTGAATCCGAACTATATAACTCATATTAGTTGCTAAGTCCCGACTACTTATATTATTAATTCCGTCAATAGTAAGACTTTTCTATTTATTCCTCTAAAATACTACATGTAACCAATAGGAATATAGATAAATCCGCTATTATTTTCTATAAATATCGGGATGTTACAACTCTCCCCCGCTTGGACTGTTCGTGTCCTCATGAACTACTGTTGTTGTAACTAAATTGTCCCCTAAATTACTTAGGATTATTTGTAAGTACTCCCCTATTTAGGTATGTATCATGTTTGTATTCTAACAATAAGACTGATAATCCACTAATAAGGATCAAACTATAATTCATTTCCTATATATATGTATCAAATTTATCAACAGGTTTATAGGTACCTGTTATCCATGTTGAAATCCTTTCACCTGGTCATATGAACTCTGAGATTTTCTTGATTATCCTCTGAAAATAACTCCATAGATCCATAATCATCTGTATTCTTGATGTTCATCTCGACTATTTTCTGAAAATATCTCAAAATTTCATAAGTTGGCGTTAAAAGAAAGGATTTATTTACCTGAATTCGCATAACTTTCGCTAAAATGCTACATCCTGAAATTCTGTTTCACAACTCTGATAAGGAATATTTCTTATTGAATGATCCGTATCCATTCTGATACGTTTTCATTTTAATTCTTTTAACCCTTTTTCTTTAAACTGCTTAAACCCAGGAATACTGAACCCAATTTTCATATCTATTCTATCATATTCTGTAGCATTTCTAAATCATAATCTTTTTCTGAGTGGTGAATCTAAACATACTGGAGTATGTAAATTATGCCTCTATAATTGCTATGTCTGAAAATGCTACTACACATGATCTAATGCAATATTCACGATGCATTTAACACATAACCGCTCTAGTGAGCGCCCCAAGATATCTCATGATCTCGATAAGTTCATGCCATATCATGTGAATATTATTACGTTGATCAGGCGTCATAATAGTCACACCATATAATCATGAACTCATCGCTATCATAATCTATCCCAAGTCACTAAACTAAAACGTATCATCTACTACACATAAGCTGATGTAAATGCTAACTACATAGTGCTATACTGGTAATGCATACTAATTTTATATGCTTACTATATCGTATCTGATTCATGATCTGCAACTTACGATATCTGGAAATGCATTATGCACTACACGACTATATCGTAAATTCATATAATCTTATATATCGCTAATCACATAGACCGGTATGCATCGCTAGACTTGTACAATTATCTCGACAATATGAACAACATATTGAATAACATGGTGAATAAGCGATAAACGTATAAACGTGCGATGCAATATAACTCTAAATGCAATTACCGAGCAGAGGTTCAAGTCTAAGCATCTCCTACTAATGGTGGATACTTAAATCTCTCAAACCATCGCTCTGATACCAACTTGAAACGCCCAATTTTTTTTAATTTAAATATTTGTATACTGTGTACATTGATAAAACTAGCGGAAGCGTATTTTCTACATCATACGGGCTTATTCCAAATGTCCCGTTAAAATACTAAACTTTACAAAAATATATAACGGTGACTCTTTAAACTTGGTAAAGAAGTCGGTTCTTGATTTAGGGCATCCCAAATCGATAACAAATGATGGAAATGAGAAGCTCGTTACCTAACCCATGAGCTACACCATTTTAACCCATTACGCCCATTTAGCATGTAAATGGTCTCATCTTGCATACCTACAAAATATAAAGCGATAACGGTAAGTCTATAAGACTTAGTGAGATAACGAATCAGATTAAATCATAACCGAACATAAGCATCTTCTTTGAATAAGTATATATAGTACTATTCGACTACATGAATCATAATATTAACTAATCGCATAAGCACGAAACCGATGATTAATTACATGATACACCATGTTACCGATCGAGTACATAAGCATACCGAGTGCATAGTGACTACATAACTAAGAACATACTTAGTGCATAATCGATCGAGTACATAAGCACATAGTGAAAGCGAATATCGATCGAGTGCATAGCACATCGAGTACTTATACTACTATCTTGCCGAGTGCATAAGCACATACCGACTAAGTACTTATAGTACTATATTGATCGAATACATAACTAACGAGCCATATAAGCATGTTAATCATCCATATAGGATGTCCGAGTTCGATTTTGGAACATTCACTATTCTAAGGCTCGATTCTCCACTAAGGAGGTCTAAGTTCTAACTTTGTCGGAACACATGTGTGATCACATAACTGACTATATCTTGATAGTACTAAATACATTGAGTAATGCATAAAGTACCATTCGACTAATTTAGTGCATAAAGCACTTGGCGCTTTAAAACCGCATAAGCATATACCTAATAGAATTTGACATGCATATATATATGCATCGCATGCCGAAGTGCATAAAGCATTTTGCACACATTACTAAACACATATAACATTCATATATAATTTAAGGTTAAGCTAAATACTTACGCTTGACTATAACATGATACTAAGCTGGGCTGGAACTGAGACTAAGCCGAATATACAAACTGAGCAATAATATGGTTACAAGTTTAAACCAAGACATGATACTAAAATTGAATTAATTACTAAAATTTTACTATAACATAAACCAAGGATGAGCTATAACTTGATACTATAGCTGAACTACTATAAATAAAATGTTGAGACCGCTATGACATATAGCTAAGTTTTCGCTATAAATAATACTGAGGTTGGGCCACAACATACTACTGAGTAAGACCAATCGGGTCTACTTAATACTAAATATGGCCAAACATGTCAATATGATAATTAATATGACCAAACAGGTCAACTTGGGTCAACTTAATGCTTAATATGACCAACGGGTCAACTTGATACTTAATATGACCAAACGGGTCAACTTGGGTTAACTTAATGCTTAATATTACCAACGGGTCAACTTGATACTTAATATGACCAAACATGTCAACATGATACTTAATATGACCCAACGGGTCAACTTGATACTTTATATGACCAAAGAGGTCAACATGATACTTAATTTGATCAAACATGTCAACATAATACTTAATATGACCCAACGGGTCAACTTGATACTTTATATGACCAAAGAGGTCAACATGATACTTAATATAATCAAACATGTCAACATAATACTTAATATGACCCAACGGGTCAACTTGATACTTTATATGACCAAAGGGGTCAACATGATACTTAATATGACCAAACATGTCAACATAATACTTAATATGACCAAACGAGTCAACATGATACTAATATGACCACATGGGTCAACATGATACTAATATGACCTCACGGGTCAACATGATACTAATATGACCAAACATGTCAACATACTACTTAATATGACCCAACGGGTCAACATGATACTTAATATGACCACACTGGTCAAAATGATACTAATATGACCTCACGGGTCAACATGATACTAATATGACCTCACGGGTCAACATGATACTTATATGACCACACGGGTCAACATGATACATAACTTGCATAGTACTTGAGATATAGCAAGGCATATATATACTAAACACACTTAATCTACTAAACATGTTAATTGAAAATCCGTTACTCACCTAGGCCGTATAATACAAGATGAATGATTCTGAATATGCCTTGAACACCTATATCATGATAGATGTACACGTATAATGTTAACATATAACAACTAGGCATGAATATAACATGATAATGCAACTATAAGTGCAACTAAGCACACATAAACTAACTATAATGCATAAACTCATAAATTAGTTATGACATAAATCTCGCCAAACATGCACTACTATGCTCGCGAATTCGAGCTAAGCTAACCAAGTATTATCACTTGGTTCTATACTTTCATAACATGAATTATAACCATATGTGCTGAGAACATAAGCTATCATAGCATATAATCACCCGGGACTTGCAAAAACATCATATCATGTCATAATCATCAAAACACTTAACAACGATTTGTTGATTTTCTACTGACACCGCAAATGCATCATTTTGACTCACTTAGCTACTGAAACAAGTCATGAGGCTATTTTTCCATGAAAGTATACTATTTTCCCTTTCCGAAAAGGTATAGCACGTTCCAAACGGAGCTACGGTCTATCCGTATGAATTTTTAAAGTTCTGTTTGCTGCACATTTCAGGATCAGCCCTTGCTGTACCAAATCACGTTTTAGACTAACTTAACTACTAAATGAGCAAAAACTTTATGAATAACAAATGAAGTAGACACCATAGGCTTTCCAGAAAGTCTGGCCATGATTCAATCCGAGCTTCTATCAATTTTATATGATTTTTCAAACATGACTAATCATTGCTGAAAATTTTAGCAACTTGTTTAGCATCATATATCACACAAATCGCATAAAGGGGTGTTTGGTTCAACTTAATAATAAACATAAACACCTCCTAAACATCATAAATTGATCACTAACAAAATCCCATCATAAACCCTAATAATCATATGCATAACCCATAAACACAAATCATGAATTCACCACATAGTCATGTACAACACTTGCTACTCATAACCTCATACTTGTATTAATGTTTAAACATATAATTCGTCACTTACCTTGAATTGGTGATAAACCTTACATGTTGAAGCTTCATAATTAATCAAACCTTCATATCCTTTGCTTCATCTTAATTATGTATTATAATCTTGTCTTGGATCATGCTTTTAAAGAGGATTCTTCAAGGTGAAGTAATATGTTCTTCCCGCTTTCTTTTTTGTGAATCGTAAAATGAGAGAGAGAGAGGAGGATAACTATCTTCCCAAACCGACTTTTAGTAAGTATATAAAATATATCCGAACTTTTTAATAGTTTGGCTATTTGTCACATTTAGCCCTCGTAGTAAAATCGTGTTACAAACTGAATTCGAACTATATAACTCATATTAGTTGCTAAGTCCCGACTACTTATATTATTAATTCCGTCAATAGTGGGACTTTTCTATTTATTCCTCTAAAATACTACATGTAACCTGTAACCAATAGGAATATAGATAAATCCGCTATTATTTTCTATAAATACCGGGATGTTACACTTATAACACGCAATGATAAGCTTCGTGTGATTAAACAATATATTAGAAAATGCTTCTTAAAAATATAAAGAGAAAATGGTTATCGAAAGCCAAAATGTATGTTCAAGGGAGTCAAGAGAAGTAAGCTTAGGTTTGCACATGTTAGACCCATTCCAATTTGAGGAATAAACCGGTTTCACTTCAAACTACTTAGTAATTAATCGAGAGATCAAACATGTAAAATCAAAGAGCTTTACTTGAATGCTACTACCGGTACAACGTCTTCCTATTTGATGTTGTGCGGTTTTCTTATTATTATTATTATTTTAACGAAAATAATACATGCGTATATATAAATAAAAGGAAATCAACAATGCAAAAACATCGAGGCCACCCGAACCATAATAACTGCAAGACAATTGTCTATCCCGAACTTTCCACCTCCTATACTAAATCTGCAAGATTAGAGCAAGGGGTGTGTTGAAGAGCCAAAGCTCTTCATTTGGGTTTCATCGGATGTCATATCATTCAACACTCTAATTTCAAAATGGGAAATGATTTACACACTTCATTTTTTTATTGAGACACTCATCCATATGCATTAAACTGTTGTGCTATCTATATAACTTGCTTTAACCAATTGTACATAGGAGTGTGTAAATCATCTCCTTTTCAAAATACTCCATCACTCATAACACAAAACAACTAAACCATTTGGGCCTTATCCACTTCCAATTTTAGTTTCTTTCCATTTTTCAAACAAACTAAATTCATTTCATTCAAGATCAGACATATCACCCGAATAGGACGAATCACTCATGTTTATTGGTTAAGATGAAGTGTTCTGAAAGAGTAGTTGTATAAACATTTGTTAAAGTAAGATAATATTTATAGTGTAAAAGTGTGTTTATTTATAAAAAAAATAAAAATAAAAGATGAAACGTTGCCAAACAGATACCTGCAACACACATTTGTGTTTACTTCCTCGAAAATTCGGCGAGCAACCAAACGACGAGTGAGCTTGGTGTGGTGGCGAGCAAGTGGCGAGAGGTGGCGGGGTGCCACGTCGGAAACGGCGAGCCCCCTCGCCACGACACCCCTTGCTCTTAGTACACAATACTACACATAGTAGAAGAGGAGTAAGGATGGAGGGTGTGGTGAGTTTTCCCTCGTCACTTCAGCTTCACATTAGCTTTTTATTTCTTCAAAATATTTTTTTTTTAATCATTGCAACACTTTCTTTTTTTGTCCATTAATTTATTTCTATTTTTTACAGTATTATTTAAAAATACTCGCAATATACACTCAACCACTCACAACAATCAATAATAATGACTCTCTCTTTCTCTCTCTTGTTTCGGGCTCGCTCTCTATTTTATTTCGGGACTCAAGTCCCGTTTAAAAAGCTTTTTGGGTTTTGCCAAATGGATGGGGTCGGTCATTCCTGCAGGAAAAGAAAAAGTGGTGATGGTCCAGTGGATTCCCGTTTACCGCACCCTATACACTAAAGCCAGGTAAAAAACAATACCCATATTGTGGCAATGTTGAGACTCTCAAATCTCAACCAAATAAGACAAAACTAACATGCTAAGCCATGATCACATAATACAATTGTTGATGAAGTTAAAATGAAAAACAACATAAACTTGCATACCCCTCCAATAGTCCAACCTAGCCAACACCAAAATAACTTCCATGTGGACATAAAAACAAAGGCACTTGAACATGCAATGCACTGTCCAAAATGTCACTGGCCAAATTTCGTTCCAGACAACCACAAACAGGAATGACAGTTTGTATTAGAACTTGCATGCTATTATAGGATCCGTACACCATTAAATCCATAAGGAGATCGCTCCTTTTGCTCTTGTAGATATCCAGTTAAACGGAAGAACTTGTACCTCATCACAAATTGTCGTAAGGCTAGAAACTTTAGTTTCAAACACCCTTTTGTTTCGAGAAACCCAACCAAATATAACATTGACTAACATACTGCTTGCCAAATCATCGTTTGCTTTTTGTGAAAATTACTATTTCCCTTCGATTTAACGAGCCTACTAGACTCGCGCGACTCACATCTTGTGCTCAAGATTGTAAAACCTCCTTTATGACCAAATACGATTCATTTTAAAGATGCCTTGGTGGTGAAATGGTACACACGCGAAACCCAAAATCTTGTGCTCAAGAGCATGGAACCTATTCCTGCAATTGTTGTCTGTTTCACGATCTTTTTTATTATTGTGAAGACTGGATTTAGCTTCCAACCCTAATTTTTTACATATTCTAATTTTTTACATATTCTTTTGTTTTCAGGTTCTAAACATGGAAACTAACTTTTGATTTTGCTACAATCTCTATGGTTGAATGTTTTCTCCTTCCGTGAGTTACTAACTATAAGCATTCTCGACAGATACTACAGTTGAGAAGAAATGGGGCTAAAACAAATTAAGCTATTGCATTACATAGTTCACATACAAACGTTATTTCATTACATGGTTGACATACCAACCCAATCAATACATTCACATTATAGCTTGAATGAAAAACAACCAATGTAAACAAAAATTACATCACCAAATACCATAAGAATACATTCACTGTGACAGAGATATACATAAATCGGGTGATGATCGCCCCTAACACAAAGAACATAAGATGAGAAAAATGAATAAAAAATATTACACCCAATCATGTAAGCTTGAATGACTCAACAAACAATTATAACCAGACCATGTGGACATGACAAAACTCCAACCAATGACCACTATAAAAATACACCTACAAACACCACCAGACCCAAGTGCAGGGGAACCGCTGACACCATCTTGAGATTTGCTTCGACCCAAGTCTTGCCGTATGAAGTCCTGCCAGCTTTCAAACAAAAAATATACTCTTCTGAGTACTCGAGAGCCACCACTGACCTACTGTTAGCAGTTGGTTTATCTTGGGACAGAAATAACCAAGAAACTGAGGGCACACAGCAAAACTTGAAAATATACATCACAAACATCAAGAGGCAGCTGAAGCCTTTTCAAGCTTTTCTTTCTCTATTGCTGCTCGTCTCTGATCAGCATGCTGAGCAACTCCATTTGCCACTGCCTGATAACGAAAATCAAGGGTCTGCGAGAGATTCTGGAACCTTGTTGGATCTGATGCTTGCATAACTACAGGATTTATCACACAAAAATAAAAATCTAAATTGCCTAGTCCGCTTTTGCAAACTGTGTAATTACCATGTGAAAGTAAATATGTATCTTACCTTTTATGGTATCCACAAAGAGAACAAAGGGATCCACATCATCAATGGGTGACTGCAATTCTTCGTCATCGCTGAAGTCATCATCTGAGTCATCATCGTAGTCATGAGCTGACCGGAATGCCTTTGCCTGAGGTTAAAAGTATTGTAACTTTGCAAGCAAGTTATAGAAGAAAAAAAGGAAAAAGAAAAGGAAGAAAAAACAAACTTAAATTGCTAAATAACTGAACTTTTACAAACCTGTGCAGCTAACTTTTTAAGTCTCAGACTATCAAATTCATCACCATCTTCTTCGTCCTCTCCCATTTCATTGTCAGACCCATCATCATCATCAGATTGCAAACCGTCATTCATATCATCATCATCCTCCTCAGGCTCTTCCTTCTCCGCCTCTGTCAAATTATCATCATATAAAAACAACCATAAGAGAAATTTGCATATTCATATCACGGAAGACAAGGTAGAGGAGCTATAGCAACCTGCTACTTGATCCTTATAGGCAACAAGCAGATCAAGTGTTGCCTTAAAAACACGCTCCAAGGCTTCCACCGGTAACTGATCCGCAGAAAGTGAAAGCAGAGATGTTAACCCCAAACAGCAGATTTTCTTATCATTCTCCCTGAAAAGCCATAAGACTGGAATATTAATAAAATAGAATAAACCTCTACGACTGCTTTTAGGGAATTCACATAACAAACACAGTTCACTACCTTCTAAAATTAGCCCGTGCGCCACTTTTTTTGGTTTGTTGCAACATCTGAAACCATAGGTTAAAGATTTCTGTAGCCACACCAAGCTTTTGCAATATGTTGAGTGTCAAAGATGCATTATAGTATAAAGCATCAGCAATCTGCATGACAATGCAAACAATATCATGATTCAGCAAGAATCACAAATTAAAAACAAAAAAGATAAAAAGATATTGATCTTAGTTTAACTTACAACTTGCATCAGAAGACACTTCAAAAACGGGCGTTCAGTCCGGCGCAGCCGTTCAATTGTGATTCTAATATATGGCTCAACCCAAGGGTCTACCTGACCCTTGCAATTCTGTAACACTACTGCTATAAGCTTAGGTGCAGGTTCAATGTCATTGTCTTCTAAGTTTTTGTCATTCATTATCTGAGATACAGGTTAGTAAGTATAGAAGCTCACCCATAAACTAGTTTTAAGAACGAAGTTAAGTAAATACAAGAACCATACATTGGAAAACATGATCCACAAACTTTGTTGGTAGTCCGGCTCCTTACAGGTAAGATAGTGAATTGTACTCCTGGATATGTAGTTGTCCAAAGGTACAAGGATATCTACAAAAAGATAAAACCGGAAAGGAAGAAAAGGAAATGAGCATGCGTAGAGCTCAATCTATTAACAAGCATATGAAAAGAATATTAACATACTTGGAAAAAAATCAATAGCCCATTCAGCCAGAGCTTCCATAAGTAACGGCCAAAGACTCCACATCTCCATGGATATTGTCGGTGAGAAAAAGGTCATGTATGATACGATTTCCAAAACTTCTTCAAACACCTCTGCAAGAAAATTTGGAATTGAGCTAGACAAAAATGAAATATAGTAGATATGATATGGAAAGATAATTATGTTTCTATCAGTGTAAAAATATAAAAACTGTTACCTTGACCATCAGTTGTTAGCATTCGGCGCATGATTGGAAGTAGAGTTGGTTCAACCTGAGCAAAAAGATGAGGAAGCCTGCTGACTGATTCGAGAATCGTGCTAATAGCACGTAAACATCCAACGGCTGCCAAAGCACCAGGATCATCAGCTTCAACATCAGCTTCGGCGGTGTTCATACACTTCCAAAATGCAGCAGCCTATATCAAGAGGAGGTTAGATTGCAAAAAAAAGTTATAATACAATACGTGAAGCACATATTTGTTTTCTATTATTACAAAAAAGGTCACATTACCAGGTTCTGACATAAGCCAACAGCATAGGGTGCCATCTCCTCACCAAACTTGTCAACAATAGTCTCAAGGGTAAACACCAAATCCTCGTTTTCAACTTCATTCATAAGCTTAAAAAACTCTGAAAATATATCATGTATTGGTGTTTAAGAAAAACCAGAACAAATTTGGTATACAAGCAAATAAAATACCAGAAAAGCCTTATTTGACATACCATCAAGTAGCTGCGGAAGAATGGGCCTGATTTCACCAAGATCTGCCGGATAATGGAAAAATTAGATTATCAAAAGAGAGAAACTACAACAGAAAAGGAATATATATGATGGGTAGTTTACCTTTGCAGGCTTCGACGAAAGAGCGCAATGCGAAAACAGAATCTACACGCACTGGAAGCTCTGGGTCACGCATCCCAGCAACTACACTGTGCAGTGCTTTGCGGAAGTTATTTGGATCAGAAAAATTAATATGCGCATATTGCCCTGCAACCCATGCAGCCTAACATTCGAAAAGAATCATTTTAGAATGAAGTTTCCAGCAAAAGACGATGAGGCAAAAAACGGAAGTTGCAGTTTACTAACAAGAAATAAACTTCCAGATAAGAATGATAATATTTACCTTTGCTCTGATATGGCCCACCGGACTGCTGAACTCTGGAAAAACATGCTGCACTAACATGGGCTCGAGTTCAGATTTATATGGTTCAGTTTGTTTCAATTTATCACACAGTGTCCCAATAGCAAGAAGTGCACCATCCTTTTGTCGGTAAGGCTTTATCTCAACGGGTGCCTCCTGGTATCTGAAATAACGATTTAATATTACTTAGTTTAAAACTTTCTGCAAAGGAACATGCTATGCATATGACTTTAGAAGACATACCTCTTGAAAATCTCCACAATGAATAATACAAATTTTTGAAGATTTTCTTTTCCCTTTTTTCTCACCAACTCAGTGACAAAGTCCATTGCTGCAGTTCTAGGACTGTAAAGATCTTCAATGATGTCTACAGCAAAGAAATAATCTCAAACAGTCAGAACCTAATTTATGATTAGACAAAAAAACACTGACAGTCGTATAGGGAAGACTCACCATAACCCTTTCTCACATACTCATATGGATCTTCCTCCCAGAGCTTTTGATCATTGTCGCTAAAGCACATAAGTGGAAATATTATCTCAAAAAGAACCACATCGAGTCTTGCTTGGAGCAGATTGTACGTAGTAGTCTTGGTAATACTGCATGCATATGGACAGATTATTATTTAAAAAAAATAATAATAATAAAATAAAAAATTGTAATCAGTATATATATATTTAGAGAGGTGCACAAAGAATCGTTTGTAATAGGCATAATCTAATAAATTATCGAAGTGACATTAATCAGTTGGCATTAATTTATATAGTTGCATCAAATTAAAGTGTGTTCTTACATTAACAATTTAACATATAGAACATTATTTCACAACCAACAGAAATAACGCTGAATATATTAACACACTTATATGCATCTAGTTTTGATACATAAACAGACGTATCAAAGAAGAGAAGAGGGTCAGGGATGAATTGCATACCTATTGCTCAAATATTGCAGAATGAGGTTGGTAACTCTGTCAGGTAAATAAGCACCAACACGGATTGCATTCAACAAGTTCAAATGACATTCTAAAATTTTCCCCGCGTAGTTTTTCTGGAAGTGTTGTGCAAAAGCTCTGTTATCCGGGTTCTGCAATTTCAAATCTCCAAACCTGTGGAAAGAAAAATCAGTGACATGTTTACAGAGTCTCAATGTAAATTAATCAGAAATATTATAGCTATGGCTCACCGAGTATACAGGCGGTTTAATATATGAACTGTCCACTTCTTTACCTTCCACCATCCCCATGACTTGCGTAAATCTGGATCCGTAGGTTGGCCTTCTAATGGAACAGGTCTCTCCAATATGTTTAAGAAAAGAACCATCCATGTATTGAACACATTTGGATCAAACAATTTCTTCGGAATCTCCAGCTAACAAGATAGCAAAACAAATTTTATTGTAAACAGAACTTTCAAACGCTGTAAATGTTCAAAATTGACACCTAAAGTTTTAGAACTTAAGAGTTTGGGTTCTTAATGACATCATGCAACGTTATTGACGCTCAGTAAAAAAGACCTTATGGGGATTTTCCAGTGCGGTAACTTACATAAATGGAAGACCAGTATATTTTGCAGATGAGCTTAATCAAATCTGCTATTTCTATTGGCGGATTTGGAATCTGAACAAGCTTGCTAAAGATATTAAGCAAATGAGGAAATGTCTCCTCAACGACATGATGAACAGGTGTCCTCTCCTCATCTGACTTGAACCTACATATAACAAACTGTAGTTACAGATAGATCACAACTAGTGAATGTATGTTGGATTCTCTCAATTGATACAGGAAGCTCAATATAGTGAAAGCCTAAATACTACCAAAACATATGAACGAAACCAAGTCGAGGAACTTAAGCGGTTCAAAGACTTACTCATATTTTCTAGCAAGAATTCGTAGAACAAACAGAGCTCCATACACTTGCTGGTCCTGTAAATTATGTGTCACCCACTGCAAAAGACCTGGCCATTGCTCAGGATAATCCGCATGTATAATTGTCTTGAGACACTCACCCAACTGTGCCCTGCAAACAAAATTGTCGGTATTTCACAACAAATGCAGAAAAGCAAGGAGCAATAGAAACAATTGCTAAAGCAACATAACAGATCTTCACCTCAACAATGTGGGAACTTGTGCCACAAAAACAAGAATGTTCTGCCTCACCAACTCTTTATCACCCGGAGAAACCTTGGATTGTACCTCTACATTCCCAAAGTTTAAACGATAAGAAAATTAAAATGTAGTTGCGTTATACAAAATTGTTGCATCCATTATGCAATTTATTCATAAGCGTAAAGAATTTAATGTATTGATCCATAGTATATTTAAGAGGGAAAGTACCGGGATCATGAGGTGCCCAATTTTCTGCGATAAAATTCTTAAAATGAATGCTCGCAACCTGCCGCACTGCCAAATCACAGTTTCCATCTACAATGATCTGAAGCAGCCTCACCAAATGCTGTGGTGTATACTGAAACTGAAAAACAAAAACATTTCAATATAACTCCCAAATTTAAGCAGGCAGTTCAATTCATCATCAACGCAAAATACCATCCACCATAACAAACCATTCTCAATAACTTTGTAAAATCGACAACTCAAACCCAATAGCATTTATCATTTAAAAGGACAATACCGAAGATAACAGCTACAAAAATATTAAAATCAAAACTAACAAAGCAGCAGAAACTTTTTTGTTTTGGGCAACCTTGGTTTCCGACAATGGGATGCTTTACAGTATATTAGGCTGGAAGGCAAGGTAAGGGTGTACTCACCTTACACATCAGCGCCACGTCAGCTTTCTCTCTCCTCTCTCTTCCACTCACTACCACTCACCTTTATGCGGACAAAGGACTCACACCCACTCACCTTAACTCACAATTCATTTTTTTCTTTTTACTCTACAAACCATACGGTTTAATAACATGCACAAATATCAAATAGGTGAAGTGGTCACCTTAATGTGTCTTGGGATGTGAGACTCTAAGGTGAGTCAAAACATATGGCATGGCACTCACGAGGTGAGTGGAACACTCACCTTGCCATTCACCTTACCTTGCCGAGTAGTCTTAGAGAAAGACTCAATCTGCCCCATACCCACCGCCACATGGACAAACCGGGTTAAGCCCTCTCCATTTTTGGGAAGGATGGCGTGGCCATATCAGGGATGTTTGCACCAAGCAGGAATTGAACTTGAGACCTCTCACATGTTTAGTGATGATAGTCGCAAGCCTTTACCACTAGGCCACCCCCAGGGTGGTTAAACAGCAGAAACTCGTAAATTATCAAATTAAGAAAATAAATAATCTGACACATACACATTAAAGCACAATTTAAATCGACGTTGAAAACGCAACTAATACATATTACACAGCTAACAAAACAGCAAAGCATTACGCGAACAAATACTAATTCAAATACCAATTTCAACCGCAATTTCGACTAAAACTACTAATACTTAATTCAATCCATCAAATCATAATTCATCAAATTCAAACTTAACAAATACATCACCAATCAAATTACAATGAATATAAAAACTGGATGAAAATGAACCTTATTGAGATTATCTTCAGCAGCTTTACGTTCAGCTGGATTATGACTAAGAGCTGATTGTAAAACAACAGCGAGGCTTTGAAGATCCATTTTTTAGGGTTTACAATGAAAAACTAATGAATAAAAGTGTGTCTGTGTGTAGATGATTAGGGTTTAGACAACAGCAGAGCAGACTTATATTTTTTGTTTGGTTGACGGAGAGGCGCGTCTATCTCACGCGCTGTTTAAGGTAGTAACGTTATGTGAGAGTACAAAGTGTGTTTGTTACTTTGTTTAGGTGCTTTTGGAACATGGACTTTGGTTCAATAAACATCAAAAATTCATTTTTTCATCAAAACAATAAAATAAATTTTCACATTCGTTTTTAAAACTTAAATATCTCACAAACTATTAATCATTAGACGAAATTAATCATATCATCACGACAAGCATAAAATTACCTTTAATTTGATATCACATATCATATACTTTCGACAAATTTTTTTTCGACTTTTTTTTGTTGGTTTAGGGTTTACAGTTAAGGTTTAGGTTTTCAGGGTCTAGGGGGTTTGAATTTTTTTGGTTAAGCTTTTTAGGGGTTAAGGGTTTAAGTTTCTTAGGGTTTAACGGATAGGGTTTAGGTTTTTTTGATTTAGCGGTTAGGGTGTAGGGTTTAGGGTTTAGGGTTTATGGTTTAGGGTTTTAGGGTTTAGGGTTTTTAGGGTTTAGGGGTTAGGGTTTTTAGGGTTTAGGGTTTGTAGTTTAGGGGTTGTGTTAACACAAAAGAGTATTTTTAAATTCTTCATTTATAGTGTAATATATCGAAACCCGCAAAAAACGATAAAAAATAAGTTCGTCGAAAGTATACAATATTATATCTCTATAGAAAGATAATTCTATTCTTGTCGTAATGGTATAATTAGTTTTATCTAACTATTAATAGTTTGTGAGATATTTGCTTTTTAAATATAAAGGTGAAAATGAATTTAATTAATTTGATTAAAATGGATGGTTGAGATTGATCCATTTGATCTTTATTTTTTATGTGATCTTTATTGATCTCACCCCTTGAAACATGTTACAGCAACTATGTGTTAATGTACGAATCTTTTTAACTGGGATTAGTTATTTCATGTTCGGTTTTTGGTGAGTGATGTGTTAAATTGTGAAAATCACGAATGTCATCGTTTTATGGCCTGGACCCAACCTGGTTGTATGGGTTTTCTATGCCTTCTGGGTTAGGAGCCATGTAACTACAATTGCTATTGAAAAATGTTCTAAGGAAACAATGTTGTTTAAGAGCAGTAGGTACAATCGTGCCTTGAGGTGATGTCATGAGTAAAAGTGGTGTCACTTCAATACTTTTTCGTATAACACCACAATCCATTACAACACAAAAAACACCTATCTTTGATACAAAATAGCGTCATGGAGTAAAAGTATGTCATGGGTCCACATATACTCCACTAAAGCTAGCCCATTGTACCTAGAGCTCTAAGTAGTGTATTAAACGTGAATAATATGTTTAATCGGATGTGTCTAGTTCAAGCTCCGATTTGAGACATGTTAAAGTTAGGAATGTCAATTTCCAGAAAAGTTTGTGGTTGGTATCAGCATTTACACGATATGTTTAACTAATTACGGAGTACGTTAAAGATATAAACTATAATTTAGATATTAGTTTTTTCATTTTGTGTGTTCTCTTATTATATAAAAGATTTTTAACCCACAATTCAACTCGAGCATGAGTTATTTATTCAAACACATTGGAATGTTGATGCATTAACCAAATGTTTTTTTTTTGTGTCGCTATGAAATTTGACACCTTTTAATTGAAGCGTAACATGAACTTGTGTGATGATAAGGATTGATTTATGACCCGACTAGACTTTGAAAATCACAACTCGATGGAGAATCTCAAATTAGTAAGTAACAGTAATAGGTTGAGGTCGTTAGGCCGGAAATCACGAATGGTAGATTTTAGGTCGCGGGAGAGTGTTACAGTTACATATGTAGCTTCTTGCGATATGACATGTTATAACGGGGAATTTAAAGGGTACTGATCTTTTTGCTAGATTTTTAACTTAACTCAATCATTTTTATCAGCCGAATGTGTGAACGGCCTAACCAAGTTGAATTATTTCGTTTTGATATGATTTTTGCCTTTCTTTCTAGACACTTGTTAAAACGGGACATTTGCACGAAATGTATTGAAATAGAAGAATATTTATTTGAATCCCGATAAAGAAATTGATAATCAAGGAATCAACTAAACGTCGGAAGACAAACCATTATTCAACTAAGAATATGAGAGTATAACTTAACCAAATATAAATCTCAAAATAATGTGCAAAAAGTATTTGAAGATTTAAAGTCATTCAACAACTAAATTAAGTTAGCATATTGAAACTGACACATCCATTACTGACTAGGAACAAATAAAGTTTGTCTACTATTATATTAAAATAAAATATTACGGAGTAAAAAAAATGGAAATTGTTTGGAAGGACCAAGTTAAATATTTTAATGGGAAAGCATACTCACCACCCAATTAAATAATTAAAATATTCGGGCGTCGTCGTTTGGTGGAGAGTGGCTAGTGGCTGCAGCTAATATTTTCCATAGGGGTTGCGAAATATTCAAATACTTTTTAATACGTGTGGATACGTGTTGCACGTGCAAGATATATATAAAAAATGTTTAATACGTGTTTCTAGAGTTTAAATTTATAGTTTAATGTCGCATTAATGTCGTTTGATAACGTATAAATTACCCATTTATTGAAATGAATTTATACACCGTCTAGAAATATACTTGTTTTAATTTATATCAATTCCAACCAAATTTATGTCCAAAAACTATTTAGTATAAATTAGGGGTGACGGCCAAACCGACCAATCAAAAACCGAAAAAGAAAAAAACTCAAACCGAATAACTCGGTTCAGTCGGTTCGGGTTTCGAGCCAAAAAGCAGACAAAAATCGAATCGACCAAACCGACAAAAACCGAAAATAAATATCTGGCAAAACCGAAACCGAAAAAAGTCGGTTCGGTTCGTTCGATCCGGTTTCGATCGATTTGTCGGTTCGGGTCGGTTTTCGGGTGGATTTGCTCAGCCCTAGTATAAATAAGAAACCAACTTTTAACTTATTCAAGTAAGACGAATGAAACGTTTAATGTAAAATACTAATTATTCACTTATTTTAATTGTGAATTATATTATTAAAAAAAAAAAAAATAGAAGAATAAAATTGAAAATTCGTGACCGGTTTTTTCCGTATTAGTTTAGTATGTTATTGTTAGTTTCATTTTTGCCGTTTAATAATTATCCAGATTAAATTTGACCAGAATTGGTGTAAACTGATTACTATACGACACTACATAGATTAAGTCCTATATTTAAACAAAGCTCACTATTCACATAATGGCTCAAATCATAGACAAGCCCAAATGCCCCCATCTCATCATCTCTTGTCCTAGTTCCACTTTATATATACCACATGATATAGGAAACTAGGGTAAACAAGCTCTACACGAAAACACACACTAGACGACCTCCAGCTCCTTCTCAAAAAAAAAAAAAAAAAAAAAAAAAAAAAAAAAACGCTTTTTTTCCCTCTTCTACGAGATAAGATAAAGGTACCGGTTGATGTTATTGTTACCCCATTTATTTGAACATTTTCCTTCTTACGGGTCCTTGCCATTCTACACAGGAAACCCCGAGCATCCGACCTCCACTACCCGACTTATACTTGTTTCGCATATGATACGTGAACATGGCGCCATCCGTGGGACATGGCACAAACAAGCTCGTTTTGCTTTTTCGCGTCTCGATCTGTTAACGGTGATACTCAACTTTTTCAGGTTCTAAAATCTCATCTTTCTAGTTTTTTGAACTTGTTTATCATAAAAAAGTATCATTTAAAATAGTTTTATTATTCAGCCATGACTATACTTCATGCTATTAAAATATCTTGTCATCAACTGATTGAGATAATAGATCTATAACAATAAATCATAGCATGGCCTAGCTTTCTAGCCTTGTGATGCATGATTCGGGGTGAAACGACTTCCTTTTCAACGAGCAAACTTTACAACTTACTAGGCAGTGTACCTAATCGTTGCAGTATAGCATGGGCAAGCCCAGGGGGTACATACCATTACCAGCTAGTGAAGGATGCCAAGTTTTTTTCTAAAACTGGTTGTCAAAAGGAACGTGTAACAAAACAATGAATACAAACTCCAAGAATATTAACCTGTTGGTCATGCCATGAATATTAACCAAGGCGACAATTAGTTTGAATAGCAGCACTAACAGTATGCGTAGCAGCAGATGCCTCATGAACCCAGCCAACCGTTAAAGTAATTTTACATTTGTGTTTTAGCAATTTACGTGGTTAAAATAAATATAATAAACACTTACATATGCACAAGGTACAAACATTAAGTGCACTACACTATTAGAGTTGACCAATGTACAAAGAATTGTACATGTCAAATGTAAAATATTAGTTGGCATGTGTGCCACAACTAGTTGCCCAATGCACTAAAATATTTGCCCAAGGTTTGTAACTAGTTGCCCAAAAAAATGTAGCTTTGTGCACAGGAATTGTTTGAGTATAAGATAAGCTTCATTAACTCAATAAGTAATAAATTCAAGTAGTGCCACTTGAGTACACGTATTACTAATAAAATTTGACTGAATGCAAATTAAATCCATTCAACCCCCACCCCTTTTTGCATACATTACCACTTGACTAAAAGTACTATAGTAGTTGCCATGAGTACACTATTTAGTTGCCCAAAGTACTATTTGCTAGCTATGAGCTAGCAAACTAAATCATAAAAAGTTAAAAAAGGAAAATACTATAAAAAGCAGATTGTGTGAGTACTTATTTGGGGTTGTGATCCACTTGTCCATGGGAAACAGACAATTGTCATAACTTGTTTGTCAGAATTTTTGTGTCTCGATAATAGATGACGATAACGGTTGCGTTTGCTGATTATATATGTAACAAAAAGACTTTTTGTTATCTCTATTAGTGAGAGTCTTAGAAAAACAAACATAACAAGTATTCCAAGTTTCTTTAGTCTAACAATGTCTACTGGCATGGTTTTATGTGATGAATTACCAATGGTTGGTGGTTCAATGTTGTTAAAAGATATTACGATTGCGTACTATAGGGGTGAATTGGATGCTGCTTTACGTGATGAAGCAGATCATAGGAGGAAAGCTGTTGAAATTAGGGCCCGTGTGAACCGTAGACAGCTAATGATAGTGGAAGTGGAGCTTTTATGCGGGTTAGATTGTTCGTTGCCAATTATTAATCACCTCATAAGGATGCAAAATGAGGATCTGGCTGAGAGTTCCAAACTACTACTTTCTTTGTTTAAAAAATATGACCGTATTAAAGAGCTGAATGGTTTCATTGAAAAGTTGGAGTCAATGGAGATTTGATGTGCTATGTATTGCTTAGATTGGAGTTGGTGCCTTTTGTTTATTATGGGATCGTTGTTATATTTTGGAGTCACTTATCTCATCCTGTATACTCTGTGTATGTCATGTTAACCTATGAATGTGATCCCTTTTATGTTACTAGTATATATTTGTGAAATGTTACTAGTATATATTACTTTGCGTAGTTATTCAATTGTGTTCGACCTAGTAAGTCACGTTACAAAAAATAAAAACTTACTACAAAAGTACTAATATTGCCTCTTGACATGTACCGGAAAAAAATTATTTCATTAAAAAAGTCATAATGTGGGTGGGTACTTGTTTGGGGTTCGGACCAACTTGTCAATGCATGGGAAAGAGACAATTCTAATAATGTATTAGTCAGAATTTTTGTGTCTCGATAATAGCGGTTGAATTGCATGCTTATTTATGTATTAAAATAAGCCTTATTATTTCATTAAAAAAAAGATAATTATAACAGCACAATTGGGGATAACGCACAAAAATAGTTACAACTACTACAAGTGTTACAACTGTTACTTTGTTACAAAATAAATTCGATTCAGTTGGGGATAAAAACTCAATTAAGTGTTACAACTGCTAGCGCAAAACACAGTTTAGACCCACAAACAACATAATTCACAAACCCTAACAATCTGCTGCAATCAATTTCGAAATAAACAACAATGGCGCCCAAGTCTTTTGCTCAAACTCACAACATGGTTGCGTTTTTGGAAAAAACAAAGGAGGCTACAAGGTTTGAACAAATTATTGATTTCCTGAATGTACACCCACTTAGGTATGCTCTCACTGTCAAACCTGTTATATACGTTTCTTCTATCAAGCAGTTTTGGTCTACTGAAAAGACTATAACTATTGGTGAGGAAGTACAAATCCATGCTAAGGTAGATGGCATGCAGATAATTATTACTGAGGCATTAATTAGGAGAGATCTTCTCTAGATGATCTTGACGGTGATGAGTGTTTGGATAATGCTACCATTTTCAAACACTACCACTTTAAGGGTATGGAGGTGAATTAGGAACAAAATTAACATTTTATAAAGCACTCTTCTCCCACAATGGAAATTCTTGATCCATACCATATTGCGATTGCCTAAGTCCAAAGACAACTTCATGGAATGGGTTTAGTACAAACATAGCATCTTTTGTGATTTGTGTAGCTCTTAATGAGAAATTCAATTTTTCAAAAATGATATTTGATGGTTTAGTCAAGAACTTGTTGGATAAGCATGCAAAATATTATATGTATCCAAGGTTTTTACAACTGCTATTGGACAACTATTTTGAGACACCACCCAAACATTCAAAAACTTGGCCTGTCCGTTGTCACACTAAAAAACTTTTGACTAACATGAGAAGACAGGGCAATAATTTTGATGGGACAGTAACACCATTGTTCTCTCACATGGTGCTGCTGCCTCAGAATTTGGGTGTAGGATAAGGAACTCCCACTGAATCCCAACACACACCCAGACGAATGGCTTCAACATCCTAAACCAAGGGAACTTCAGATGAATCAAGTTTCAATGGAACAAGTTCTGATGATGGACCCAGCCAACTGGAAAATATGGGGATCTTTCTGGTCATGGTAGGCATGAGATGAGGTCTACACACCTAAATGATTCACCTCACTCAAGAGTTAACACACTTGGAAGTCAGGAGAGCAGTCTGAAAGTAAATCAATTGATGGAAACTTGTGAGCAACTATGTAAACATGTATCTGAATTAACGAAGAAAACTTCAGCACAAGATGCATCTATAAAATATTTGAAGAGGAAGGTTAAGCTGTTGGAGAAGAAAAAGGCAGGTACCGCAAAGCTAAAACGTTTGGTGAAGGTTCGAAAACATCAGGTAGTTGAGTCATCTGTGGAAGAAGCTAGTGGTGATGATGCGGAGGATGCATCCAAGCAGGGGAGGCGTAACGAACAAAATGCAGATTTTTCAGTTGATATGGATGTCGATGGTTCAGGGGAGGTTGCTAAAGCAGTGGAGAAGACAGTTGAAACTAATAAAACTGTTAACGATGTTAGTGCCTCATTTGAATCCGAACAAAGGTATGTGTGTCATTACAGTCATTACAGTTCTTAAGTATGTTCATATGTAAGTGCATTGTTTTCGCTTGCCTTGACTAGTCCGTAATTGTACAGAATGACCATGATGGATGTGGATGGTTCAGGGGAGGCTCCTAATGTAGTGGAGAAGACGGTCGAAAGTAATACAACTGTTCAGGATGTTAGTGCCTCATTTGAGTCCGAACAAAGGTATGCGTGTCATTACAGTTCTTAAGTATGTTTATATGAAAATGCATTGTTGTCACTTGTTGTGACTAGTCCGTAATTGTACAAAACGATCGTGATGGATGTGGATGGTTCAGGGGAGGCTTCTAATGTAGTGGAGAAGACAGTTGAAAGTAATACAACTGCTCAAGATGTTAGCGGCTCTTTTGATTCCAAATGAAGGTATGTGTGTCCTTACGCTTCTTAAGTATGTTCATATGTAAATGCGTGGTTGTCACTTGCCTTGACTAGTCCGTAATCGTACAAAAAGATCGGGATGGATGTCGATGGTACAACGTAGGATGCTAATGCAACAGAGAATACAGTTCAAACTAATAAGACTGCTCAAGATATCAGAGCCTCTTTTGGTTCCAAATTAAGGTATGAATGTCATTACTGTTCTTAATTATGTTGATGTGTACATGCATGGTTGTCACTTACCTTAACTAGTCCTTAATTATACCCTTGCCTTGATAGTGGTGAAGCTGTTTGTGTTGTCCCTGCTAAACATTCTAGTGGCAGTACAAATGTGGAACCTGTATCTGCTGCCAGTACATATAATTTTGCTGCTTGTTTAACAATACCAACGATTATATCCGAAGTAACTCATGCTTGTAGATCTATTTCGGACGTGGCAACAAGAATACCAAAAGCGACAGAGATTGGTGACGAAAGTGAAAAGGTTGTGAATGAACTGGGTACGACAGTTGAACATGACAATATTGGCGAAGATGTTAGTGTTGTCATTGATAAATAATTTTCTGCAAGTGGAAATGAGGAGTCTCCTCCTGGTGAAACAAGTCAACCTCAAGATTTTACTAATGGTAGTCATATGACTACAAGCGTTGAATTGCCAGTCAATAATGATGTTGCCAAAGATCTTCTTGGGCCTATTACTCATGATGTAACAACAAAAAACACAACGGTGAAAGAGACAACTGATGAAGGTGGAAATGTTGTGAATGCAGTGCATAAGACAAAAAGCGATGTAATTGGTGAAGATGTTAATGGTGACATTGCTAAACATTCTACTGTCAGTAAACATGTGGAGCATGTTCCTGCTGTCAATGAAGAAGTTCATGCTGCACCCACAACAATTATGAATGAAGGTACTGCTGCTTGTACATCTGTTTGTGCTGGTGCTACAGTTCAAACTGAATTTGCTATTGGCGAAACAATTCAACCTGAAGATGTTACTAATGCTAGTGACGTGCATACAAGTGTTAAAGTACCAGTAATGAAAGAGACAGGTGATAAAAGCGAAAAGCTTGCTACCACAGCACTTGTCCTAACACGTTTGAAGAGCGCAAGGCCAAATGAGATATGAGTTACAATTAGAGGAGGAAGTGCTATGCAAGCTATTATTTCTACTGATTCAAATGTCGGTGCTTCTGATATAGGAAATCGTACGTTGCTTGAAGGACCCAACGAAAAGGCTTTATCTAAAGAAGAACAAACGAAGTCTGATCACGAAATAGCTGCTAAGATGCAGGATGACATTTTAAATGAAAAAAATAAAGATGATAAGTCTTTCAATTGGATGCAGATTTAGCTGCTAAGATGGCTGTTGAAAACTTAACTGAAAAAGCAACTGTTGTTCCCTATTCACTATAATATAAAAACAGTTTAAGTATTGTAAACAAGCTAATAGTGAATCAATGACTGAAACGATATAAGTAAAACAATGAGAGTAATTTCAACATCATATTTTTATTAGAAATGAATCAAAGAATCGTTACCCTAGTACTTGCGGAACAATACTAGGGATTGAAATAACAAAGTGTTGTAACTCCTCACTAAGCTCGAAGCTAAGTCCGAGCACAACTACACCGGAACCACCGAGCTATCTCGGGGACAAAGTTGTATTTGGAGGGTGAAAGATGGCTTGTGTGTGTGTGTGTGTTTTACAATTCACAAGCTTGATCTATCACTCCATCTCTTATACTATTTATACAAGTATGAGTTTTAACTCTATCCTAAGTGACAACCGACAATTTGAGAAGACAAAATCTTGATGTATTTTGTCTCATCTAAAGACTATATTAGGTAAAGAGACAAAGCCACTTTCTACTTGTCGATCTTGATCTTGGCCCTTCGGGGAAAGTTGACTTATTGAAGATAGGTACTCCATCTTTATCGCTTCAAGCATAATCGTTTTGTCCGCCCATTCTTGATCTTCATAGTCTTGGTCTTGATTTCGGTTTGTCTTCGGTGTTTGTAGTTGGTGATGAGTTTGAGGATTTAGTGAATTATTGTCATCACTCATTGAATCCACCATATTTTCTTGACTCGATCTTCACTCTTTAAGTTCCGCCTTCTTCGGTGGAGAGACTTCTTCTTCACCTCATCTTGAGTATCACGAAGATGGCTCATTGAGAGACTATGCACTCATTGACCGTTAGTGTTTATGATTAAGCACTTAGGTTATTTTCTATTCAAATCCTAGATTAAGGGGTTTGGGTATTTAATGAACCCTTGGTCTCCCCTATTTGGATATACAAATAGCCTAAGTGGTTGATCGATGTAAGTGAGCAAATGGCTTCTTCACACCGAATGTACTAATGAATACAATCGGGAACACCGAGTTTAAACAAAACATACATCTTTTATTCATCACATTACATGGTTCCTATCACTAGTACAAAAGATAAAACAAAATGATGTCGGTCAAATGGATTCCTAATGCTTCAAGCTTTACTTTCTTGGTGATGAGTGTTTCCTGTCGGGATGCTCTCTTATCTTGGCGTTTAAGTCGACGACGAACGGCGTTGGCGTGAGTCACGAATTTGAGAGGCCATGTATGTAGCTCGGCATTGCGACCATACGTGTCGATCAATGTCACTCCATCTTTGAAATGTTGGGTTTCCATAGACATCAATGTAGAACGAGACCTCTTCGGGCTTGTTGGGAATTATGTGAAAGTCTAGATTATCTTGATATTAATGCGAAGTGTTTCTCTTGAAGTGAAGTAGATTCGCGAAGACTTATTCTCAATGAAGAATAATAGTGATTAGTTTGATTCTGGAAGTGTTTATTCCGTGTTTAGTTTATTTAGTGTGGATATACATGAGCTTTATTAGGAAGTGATTGTGTATATCTTATTTAGTTTTATGATTATCGTTTCTTGGAAAGCGGTTTAGCGATATTATTTAGGGTTCCTTATCTATAAAAGGAACGCATTAGAAAGGTTTATGTATCGATTGAAAAACTTCGGTTTTAGTTAATATAAAGATCCATAGAGGATCAAGAAGTTCTTAGTTATTTACTTGTGTTTATATTCCACGATAAACATTAGTTGTAGAGATTGTCTTTTATGGTGCTTGTGATTACATAGGCATACATAGCGATCCATGAGCTCAAGATCTATCAAGGTCTTTGTCTGTTTCAACAAGTGGTATCGAGCCTCGTGAGAGTCTCTACGATACTAAGGACAAGCTTTTCTAAACACCCATACAACCATAACAAAAACATCATGCACGGTTCAGAGATCGTCTTGAACTCACCAACAACCAAAACTCCACCCATCTGCGAGAACTAAGTCATCTAATAGTAATGCTAAGTTTCCTTACCTTAAGAGGAGGAATATGATCTTTGGGCTATGAAGATGCAAAGCGGATCTCCAACATTGATTGGAATCTATGGCGGTGATTTTGAAGGAACAGTTTGAAGAGGACTACCACGGATCTTCTTTGGTAATATGATGAATGTTCCTCCCAAAGCTGCTTGAAGAGTTCTTTGGCGATTCGAGAGAGAAACAAAGGTCGAACTATTCTTACGCAAGCTATTCACGAGGATCACTTGAGTGATTTTCACTTCATGGAAGATGCCAAAGATATACGGTTAGCAATTAAAGGCGAAGTTCGGTGGGAATGAGGAGTCGAAGGCGAAGAAGTCGATGCTAAGACAACAGTTCGGGACTTTCGGATCTCAAGAGGAAGGAATTCACAAGGGCTATGATAAGTTTCACAAGATCTTAAGTCAGTTGAATCGACTCAGGCTAAGCGGATAATGATATTTGTAACTCTAAATTTACGAGGTCATTACCTCCTTCACAGCTACATGTAAGCATAGCTTTAAAAGCTAAAGGTGGTTTGGACATGATGACCTTTGATGGTGTATAACAAACTTAAAGCTCTTGAACATGATGTTAGAAGCCCTTTTCGATCATCTTCTCACGCTAGTCAAGCTGCATTTATTGGAGCCTCTACTCCAAAGTCAAGCTATTTTCAAGCTCATATCCATCATCATCTAATCTTTGCTCCTTCATCAAGCTCTCTTCCTAGATCCGGTGGAATTATGGAAGATGTTCTTGGATCTTTCTTTCTTGATTATGATCCTCGTGAGGCGGCTTATGAGGATTTTGATCAAGTGGACCCACTTGAGTTTGAAGAGATGAAGTGAGATGGCAAGTGGCCATGCTTTCCATGGATATCAAGACCTTTGGCGCAAAGGCGGTAGGCGGTTTGGATTCAAGGGCGTGATCCGACAAGGTTTGATAAAGGAAGGTTAAATGCTTCACATGCCAGCAGATAGGTCACTTTTCTAGAGAATGCAAAGGCGGGAAAGTCTGGTGATGAAGTACGATACTCTACTTATCGGTGATCGGAAGGATGCGAGGAACTTCAAAGGATCAAGCTTGCATTGGTCACTCTTGATAGCAATGTGGTGGAAGCTACATGAGGGTCGATAATGATGGTCGATAATGTTGGGTTGATTGCGGTTGTACTTGAGGAGGATAGGCATGATCAGTTGCCTTGATGGGCATCTCTCGGTACAAAAGCTGTTTGTTTGGTTGTAGTGGCGTTATAATGAACTCGAACAAGCTTATGATATTATGGAACCAAAATATAATGAATGCTATGTGGAAGTAGAAGCTTATAAGCAGGCTTTAAAAACACTAGAAAGACAAAAGGTTTGGTTACAAAAGAATGAAATAGCTTATGGTGAGAAAATAGGTGTTTTAGAAAGAGATCTCGAATGTGCTACAAATGAATTAAAATGGTGCGAGAAGTTAAGAGCGGATGTAGAGTCGGAAAATCTAGAGCTTAAGGAAAAACTTAAGGAGGAAATTGCTAGGAATAATGAGTGGATGATGAATGGTAATAAGTTGGCTAGTCTCATTTATAGCGATCAAGCTCCCAATTCTCGATGGCTTTAGGTTTTAAGAAATATGTAGGTCTAGAAGCTAGGGATGACTGCGTAGAACTACACGGTGGCCTAGCTAATTTTGTGAAAGAAGGTGACCTACATCTTTGTTCGTGGACCAATTAGAGGTGAGCACATGCCCATTGACCTTTCCACTATTAATGACTTTGATGGATCACACCATACGTATGGCAAAAGTCAAAAGACTTGCGGGACCTAATACTTCTACTAATGACTTTGTCTCTTGTGTTAACGATGACAAGTCCTCCAGCAAGGGTCTCAGTGTGATTCAAATGACAAGTCGACCTTCCCAAGTCTTCACCTGCTGCACCCAAGACTACCAATAAGCATGATAGAGTTCTTTGCCAAGAATGCCCTTCCAGGCAGTTGCCTCGAAGACTTGCTTTTAATTCTTTGCATAATATCTTGTTAAAACAATTCTTTTCATGGTTTTGGTTTGAATACTACCTTGTAAGAATACTTCTTTTGGTTTGAATAAATCTTCTCTTCAGAAGAAATGTTTTGTGTGTGGAAGTAAATCTCATTTGATTAAGGATTGTGATTATCATGAGCAAAGAATGAGTAGGAGTGGTGATTCTAGGAAATCTAGACCAATGTGGACCAATGTTAATGATATACCACCTTATGTTCCACAAGCTGTTAACTATAATACTTCTTTTCCTTGGAGAAGATCTTTTGGAAAACCATATGTTCAACCAACCAGTGAATATTTTAAAAATGGTTTTTGGCCTAGATATGTTAATCCTATGACTGATGGGAGAGGGTCTGGGATCTTCTTTGCATCAAGACCTCGGCGAGTTGTTCTTGGAATAAGCGAGACCTAAGTTTCATTGGAAACCCAAGAACAATAGTGGATCTTATACTTCTCGTGGCACAACTCATATGATCCACAAGGCGAGGTTCAAGTCGACAATGACTTGAGCCTCCATAGTGTACTAATTCTTTGTATATTTTGTTGTTGTAGGATCATCCCATAAGCATAAAGATGTTGGAATTGTTGGCGGTGGTTGTTCTAGAAGTATGTCGGGAAATAGGGACATGATGCATAACTTTATACCTATTGAAGGTGGAGGCAATGTAATCTTTGGAGGAAGTGATGGACTAATTACGGAAAAGGGACCATCAAAACACCTCAATTTGGACTTTGAGAATGTTTATTATGTCAAGGAACTTCAACACTTCAATTTGTTTTCGATATCACAAATCGTGACACTAAGAACAAAGTACTCTTCACAGAGGATGAATGTCTTGTCTTTGTCTAAAGACTTCAAACTCCCGAAGATACTTCAATTCTCTTGAAGGTTCTAGAAGTCATAATCTTTATACATTCAACTTAACTAATGTTCAACGGTGACTTAACATGTTTGGTGGCTAAAGCATCGTGGATGAGTCCACCAAATAGCGCAGACGGATGGCCCGTGTCAATTTCAAGACCATCAACCGACTCTCTAAGTCGGGCCTTGTTCAAGGTCTTCTGCCAAAGTATTCACCAATGATCATAAGCGTGTTGCATGCGACAAAGGAAAGCGACACGAGCCTCTTACAAAGGTGTTCTATTCTACAGTAACCATTATTTACGAACCTCTTGATTGCTTCATATGGATCTGTTTGGTCCAACTAAAGTGAGAAGCATTGATCATAAATATTTTGTCCGGTGATCATGATGGTTTTAGCAAATTTTGTTGGGTATTCTTTCTAAGGACCAAAGATGAAACTTACGAGATATTGAAAGACTTCATTACCCTTATTGAGAATCGGTTGAACAAAAGGTGAAAGGAATTAGGTGTGATAATAGTGCGAGTTCAAAATGCCATTCTAATAGAACTACTGCGGGTTAAAGGGAATCAAAGGGACTATAGCACTCCAAGAACCCCTCAACAAAATGGGGTGGCGAGAAAGAAAAAATAGAACCTTAATAGAAGCTGCAAGATCAATGCTAGCGGACTCTAAACTTCCTACCATGTTTTGATTTGAGGCATTGTTGTACGACTTGTTATGTACTCGATAGAGTGTCCATTACTAGACCACATCTTAAAACACCATATGAACTTCTCTTTGGAAAAGTTCACATTATTCATTACCTTAAACCGTTTGGGTGTCGGTGACAATCTTGAATACCAAAGTGATCCTTTGGGCAAATTTGATGAGAAAGGCGATGATGGCTACATTGTGGGGTGATACGCTCATAGTAAGGCATCTGAGTTTATAATGTATCTGCAAAGAAGATTGAGGAGACATTGAATCGGGGTATCTTGAAGACAAGCCTAATGTTCAAGGCCGGGGTCATGTTTGGTCATTTGATCTTGACTACTTGATTACTTGGGTTATGCTAGACATAAGGTGATCAAAATCTGATTCGAAGCATCTCAACTCCTAATCTGAGACACTTTGGATGCTCATTCGGCGGTGGGTCGATGATGAACAACCCATTGTAGTGCCTTCCTTCTCTCCTAACAATTTTGTAGGTAACACTTCAAAGATTATCTTGATGTGGGTGAAGATGAATTCTATTATCTTTGAAGACCTTGCGGTTGAAGAAACAAGAGTATCTGACCAATTTAGATCTTTGAGAGGAATGTTGAAAATAGTACAAATGAAGCTCTCGTGAAACTTCAATTCTGCGAAGATAGTTCTGTTTCTCCTCACCTCTCCAATTGGTGAAAGACATGGTGACACTACTCCTAGTTTACTAAAGTGTCATGAGATCTTGGTGAACCTTATACAAGGTTTCCCGAACCTTGGATCTTGGTCATCATCTACCTAAAGCGGGCATCTTCAACACACCTTCCTATGATCGACTTTGAACCTCATGACTAATCTTGATTCTTCCATTGATGTCAACACCACCACTACTACAAGGATCAACAATGTTCATCCACGGTCTAATATTATTGGTGATCCTAATACTGTTAGAACAAGAGTGCGTGGCGCGTTCTAAATATGGACGGTGGCTTTTGTCTCTTATGTTTCAAATCGTGGAGAGACAATCACGAGACTATCAACATTGTACATTTGCTTGTTTTCTCTCACAAGTGGAACCAACCGGTGTTACTCGGGCTCTTGAAGACTCGAGTTGGCTTGAAGCAATGCGAGGATGAGATGCAACAATTTCAAAATCGTGAGGTTTGGATATTGGTACCACTACGATGGTAAGTAAGCTATTGGGACAAAATGGATTACGAAAAATAAGAGATGCTAGAGGTGTTGTCATTAAAAACAAAGCGGGTTAGTTGCGGGGTTATAGACAAGAGGAAGGGATAGATTATGATGAGGTGTTTGCACCGGTGGCAAGAGTTGAGGCTATCTGGTTTTCTTAGCTTATGCATCCTATATGGGCTTTATGGTCTATCAAATGGATGTTAAAGGAGCCTTCTTGTATGGTGAAATTGAAGAGGAGGTGTATGTCACTCAACCTAAAGGATTTGAAGATCCGGATCATCCGAATCATGTATATAAGGTGGTCAAAGCTCTCTATGGACTACATCGGGCACCCAGGCACAGTATGCTAGGCTCTACATTCTGTTGAAGCATGGTTCTGAAGAGGTGCAATTGATAAGACTCTTTTCCTAAAGAAGAATTCCGCGACATTATTCTTGTGCAAGTCTATGTGGATGACATTATCTTTGGATCCACAAAGGAGGCTTGGTGCGGGGAGTTTGAGGAGCTTATGAAGGGAGAGTTTCGGATGAGTGCAATGGGAGAGATGACTTTCTTTTTGGGTCTTCAAGTTCGTGACTTGATGGTATCTTTATCGGTCGGGACAAATATGTGAGGACATCTTGAAGAAGTTTGGTATGGAGGTGCAGGACTGCTACTACACCTTATGAAGCTCAAAGTCAAAGACCAATAATGAAGTGATCCACTGTGAATGTTCATTTATACGGGTCTATGATTGGGTCTTTGATGTATATGACTTCGGGCGATATTACTTTTCTTTGTGAGTGTTTGTTCGCGACATCAAGTTACTCCATGACTTCCCATCTCAATCTTGTTAAGAAGATCTTTAAGTACCTTAAAGGCCAACCTTTTCTAGGTCTTTGGTACCTAAAGAGTCTCCTTTTAAGTTGGAAGCTTATAGTGATAGTGACTATCTTTGGTGCTAATCTGGATAGGAGGTCCACTGCTGGAGGTTGCCAATTCCTTGGAAAGAGATTGATTTCTTGGCAATGCAAGAAACAAACTATTGTGGCTACCTCATCTCTTGAAGCGTAGTATGTGGTCACTGCTAATTCTTCGTGGACGAGGTTCTTTGGATTCAAAATCGGTTGTTGGATTATGGGTATAATTTCATGAACACAACAATTTTATTGATAATCAAAGTACCATATGCATTGTTAAAATCCGGTTTTCACGGTCGAACAAAACATATTGAAATTAGGCACCACTTTATAAGGGATGCATATGATAAAAATTTGATAAATGTGGTCAAAATTCATCACGATGATAATGTGGCGGATCTGTTAACAAAAGCGTTTGAAGGACCAGGTTTCAACACCTTGTGGTCCATATTGCATCTTAACCCTTAGCGCAAAGTTTAAGGAGGCATAAACCTCGGGGAGGCATATGCCTCGGGGAAGATTTATGTATAACTTTGCATTTTGCTATGTAATTTTGTATATTTGATAGATTTTAACTAACTCTAACTTTGCTAATGTAATTTTAGTGTGTTCCTTTGTTGGTTTGTGTATGTTTACGTGTTTGTTTTTGAGAATGGTTGTCCACGATCGGTTGAGATATGGTCATGAAAGCTTAAGGCGGTTTCCTTGAATTCATTGTCTTTGAAGTGTGCTATTTGTTTCTCACGAAGTTGAAATCTTGAAGTTATATGATTCAATCAAAAGAAATGCGAAGCAAATAGATCATTCATTCATTCAAAAGCAGTTCTGACTTCTGATTACAGTACTAGCAACATCAAAAGCATCTACATGATCTAATAGTCCTAATCTATTACATATCATCTATTCCAACATCTAAAGATGAGCACGATGAGTATGGTGCTCACATCTTTCACACTAATAAATTATTGGATATCTGCGATCGCTTCATCTTTTGGCACTAAATCTTTGGCTATGCCTTTTGAAAGCATAACCAACTCTAACGGATGCTAAGGATCAAAATGGAGGATGGATTGATGAAAGCGAAGAAATTTGAAGGCGATTGTGGCGAGAGATGAGGCGAAAGATTTTCATTTATGCATCATCTACTCCTGCAATCATACATCAACTTACATCATTTTCCTTTTCCGTTCCTCGATACGATATGTGATGATGCACCAAAACATGATGCAAAGACCAAGCACCACCTTTCTTCCATAGGAAGTGGGGGATTTTGGCCCGTGGCCTTCGTTGAGCCTAGGTCTTTGAGGGTTGGGAGTAAGATGTTCCCTCATTATAGGATTCATCGAATCTTGACGAGATATACTTGGTTTCTCAATACTTTCATCTTGATGAGGAGAAAGGGTGACTTCTTTGGTAGTGGATATGGCTTTGGAAAATAGTGAAACCATGAATTGGTATCTTCACTAGATGATGAGGATGATGATGAGGATGTTGTTGTGAGATCTATGATCTCGGGTTTAGTACTCATGGTTATTACGGTTAATTTTGAAGGATTGAAGGATTTAGGGTTTGAAATATTATTTGGGGATTTTTGATGAAAAGTCTATGTGCATTGGGATTGTTTTATAGCCGGGTTCAGTGGTAAGAGAATTAATGCGTGTGGGTGAAGCAGGTTAAAAGATATTCTTGAAGCTTTGAGAGTAAGTCTTACATTTCTGGCGATTGTTCTACTTGAGTGAGAATGGTTCTCATTCTACCGAAGTTATAAGTAAATCCGAGTAAAGTAGAAGTCGCGTCATCCTTGGTCAACCTTGACCAAATTTGGGATATTTTCTATTTATTCTCTCTGCATAGTTTAGCTCCATAATAAGTAATTGATTATTACTTTCATTAAAAACACTTCCTTTGTGCAAAATCCTAACCCAATCTTCAAAAACTCTCATGGCGCTTCAATTCAAACATGATCATAATAAGGTTGCTTTTCTTGGATCCGCTCGAGGATATGAACTTTATAGTAGATGATTTCTTTCTTACTAAGATCAAAGATTGTATATGCATTGGCGCATTCTCCGGATGCTATATATGAAACTTTGATTACTCAATTTTGGGCGTCGGCGAAAAGAGAGGTGATCTTGAGATAGTTGCAAGTGTTGATGGACAAGTATATGTGGTGACGGAGGAGGCGATCGAAGACAACTTCGCTTGGATGATGAGAATGGTGTTTATCATTACGATTCTACGATGGTACTTGAAGGACTTAGAGCAATTGGATATCAAAGTTCGAGGGACAGATATGTGGTTGAAAACAAGCTTTGTCCTATGTGGAGTTTTTAGTTCATACGTTGCTCGGTGTTTGAGCAATAAATGCGGAGGATGGGATCGAGTTTTCGACACAAATGGGATGTGGTATTGTTTGCTTATCTAAGGGTTTGACTTATAATTTCTCTAAGTATATCTTTGATAATATGGTAGAAAACATAACTAGGAAAAAGGGTAAGTTTTAATGTACCCTAGGTTCTTACTGAGATGATATTGAATGTTTCTACACAAACCAGGCTTTTCATCCCATAAGTGTTTTGACCCCTAAGTTATTTGCTACAATGAGGACCAAATTTGAAGGACACATTTTCCTTTGTTAGTTGCAATGCTACCTCGGAGAATGAGGCCGATAATGAGCTTAATGTTGTTGTACCTTCTTCCATTCCTCTTGATGGAAATCTTTCGAGTAGATGGTGATGAGGTCCTTACATTGTTCTTTGAAGCATCTATACCTTCACAAGACCATGTTCTAGTCCGGCAATTATTCAAGTTCCTATTGAAGAAGTTCGGGATCAAATTGATGAAGTTCGAGTTGATAATGATTGCCTACACCAAGTCTGTTAGGACTCAATTTGAGTGAAGGATGTTCTAATGTTGATCGAGGTTGATGTTGCTCTAAGCAGGTTAATGAAGTTCCAATTTCACGAGCAATCGGATGATGCTTCTGGGATCCTATTTCACTTACCTCATTATGATCTAGTGAACAAGCTTACTGGTGAGGTGGTGGTCTTAAGAAAGAACTTACGAAACCAAGTATGTTCTTGGTGGGAAGATTGTGGAATTGAGTCTAAAGTTGAACACTTGGAGAATTTGCTAAGTCGGAAGGGTAAAAGAGATGTTTGGTTTCTTCGAGGAGGAGGTGAAGAAAATCTTAATGAATCTCTTGATATATTAGGCGATGTGGCACTTAAATCTAATGTTTCTTCTTCTATTGCTAAATCTACACGAAGAAAGGCGTCTAGTAAGGAGCCTATTCTATATACTAGCAAAGGCGAAGACATTCTTTGGATAAGGTATCTGTGACACATCAAAGATGCTAAATATGAAGGATGCATCTCGATGGTTTAGTGAAGAGGTTACTTCGATGGTCAAACTTCATCTATGCCGAACATTCAAATGTTTCACCTTGATAGATGATGAAGAGGTTTTTCTTCTTTGGTAGAATGTATAAATTGAATGCTTCTCACGAAGTTTCTCTACACCGAGTTGAGGAATTGTCTCAACCTATTTCCTCGATGTGGGTTTGATTGTTTCTTAGAAGCTCGCATTGGTTCTGCTGAAATTGGTTCTGTGAGACATCTTACGAGAAAGGGCGGGACCACTGTGATTGATGATTTCTTGAAGTCGGTAAAGTGACTAAAGAACAATATCAAGCTCAGTGGCTTGTTCTTGATTATGAGAATATCCGGAAGAGTCGTGTTGTGGCTAAATTTCTTCAAGATCGGTATGCTTGATTTGTCTCTGAAAGAAAGTTAGAGCTTGATGCATTCTTTCCTTCGATTCTTGATGATCAATGGGATGGTTATATTTCTCAAGGTGCTTGATCTGATCTAGCAAAACTTATCTTAGGAGATTCTTTTAATGATGATGATTTTGTGGATAAAATGGTGGCACTTGGTAATCAAAGGAAGAAGGAATCTCTGCGCGAGAGAAGAGCCCTTATTGATCGGAGAAATAAAGCAAAAGAGATAAACCTATGTTGCTCTCGAAGAGGAATTATATGAGGAGAGTTGTGAAGAATCTTTGCTATGTATAATTACGGTATGACTATGAAGCAAATCATGACTTTATCGATGATGCTTTAATTAGACGATATCATATGGTTATGAAATTCTCTTGGTTCTACTTCTTCTTCTAAATTGGCAAATAGTGCTTCAATATCGATGTTCCTACTGACCAAGAGGCAGAGCGATTGAAATTGTGGATAATTTTGATGATGTTTTGCCTTGGTGGTAACTCCGGTTGTTTCTTGATACAACTTCTCGATGATACTCCTTCTTACGATAAGGGTGTTTCTTGAATCTTCTTTGGTTTCTTGAAATGTTGTCAAGTGTGGAGTTAAGTGATTCTCGATTCGAGGCGATCTACAACTTGATCTTGATAACATTAGCGATATGGGAAAGCGAGTTTGGTTACAAGTTACGATAGATTGGCTAAGAAACATGAAGCTTCAAGGAATACTAATTTAGATCTTGGTGATGAATCAACATTTATTGAGGTTGGATCTGTTGAAGTTTTTCTGAAGGTAATCATGTGGTTTTGGTTAATTGGACGGTGGTAAGCTTAACAACGTGTATAAATTTGGATAAACAGATTATTGAGTTCAATTTCTTGAAGGATATTCTTCATTTGGTGAATAGACATGATTTGAAGATCTTTGTATGAACATGTCATTCGATATTATAAGTTTCATTAAATAGCGGTTCTACGGTTTATATTTGTTGGGTGATCTTGAGTTATGTTTGATTACGATTCTCCACATGGTAAAGGGTATTCTATTTGGAAGAATTCTCATAAATGGGAGATTGAGAGTTGGAGATTTTATCCTCGCTTGTGTTCGGGTAGTTCGGACTACATGTGGGATGATTTTGTGTATGCTATCGGATAGACTTTATCCTTTATCGATACTTTTATGGAAAGATTCTTTGAGACACAAGTTGGAAGTGCCTCTAATCAGGTTGGCAATGATGACCTTCATGCTACTCAATGTGTTGGTTTGATTAAGAATCAACTTCTATCACATAAAGGTTCATCTTGATTGTAATATTTTGTAATATTTGTTTTCTTTCTTAGTTAAAAAAAAAAAAAAAAAAAAAAAAATGCTTTTGGTTTTATCTAACTTTTCTTGCAGGTTTGTTGTATATTTTTGGTTATTGACTCACGATATACTTTGGGTATATCAAAGAGTTAGCTAGTCCAAAGTGCACACTTTGGTAAAGACACATCAAATGTTGATAGTGTAATGATTTGCTAAAAATCATAGGGTATCAACCACCTATGCTTTATTCTTTGAGTGTTGTATGGTTTCAATTCACCATGGTATATTCCTATTTGGAATCCAAGAATTGGCTAGCCCACTTGTATATGGCTTGTGGTAAAGGCGGTGGCATTCCATATTTGGTTCTCAATTCACCAATTCTAAGAATTGACTAGTCACGAGCAAACGGCTACGGTAAGACATTTCAAATCCGTTTATATGGTTCTTTGGTTTGCCCATAAATCGAGATGGTTATCGATGTACCATAGTTTACGAACTTAAGCATTGGCTACTCCGGTGAGTGATGGCTATTGGTAAAGAGACATCAAATCCATTTATTTTCAATGATTCACCTCTCACGAGTTAACACACCGGATGTGATGAGAATAGTATGAAACTAATCTGTTTTGATGTACCTTTTGTCATTTGTTCTTTGCAAAGATATGGAGTTCTGCGTTTCTTCATCATAGAGATGTTCTTTAGATTCTTTCTGTGTTGCTATTTTTCGTGTTCAATCCTCCGATGTTTGTAAGATCTATCAAGAACCGGAACTTAACAAGTCAAATTCCGGTTTAGGGAGGATTGTTGGGAATTATGTGAAAGTCTAGATTATCTTTGATATTAATGCGAAGTGTTTCTCTTGAGTGAAGTAGATTCTCAAGACTTATTCTTTGAAGAATAATAGTGATTAGTTTGATTCTGCGGAAGTGTTTATTCCGTGTTTAGTTTATTTGGTGTGGATATACATGAGCTTTATTAGGAAGTGATTGTGTATATCTTATTTAGTTTTATGATTATCGTTTCTTGGAAAGCGGTTTAGCGATATTATTTAGGGTTCCTTATCTATAAAAGGAACGCATTAGAAAGGTTTATGTATCGATTGAAAAACTTCGGTTTTAGTTAATATAAAGATCCATAGAGGATCAAGAAGTTCTTAGTTATTTACTTGTGTTTATATTCGATAAACATTAGTTGTAGAGATTGTCTTTATGGTGCTTGTGATTACATAGGCATACATAACGATCCACGAGCTCAAGATCTATCAAGGTCTTTATCATTTCAACAAGGCTTTTCAATCACCGACAGTTCACGAACTTTACACCTTGAGCGACTCCTGTTGCATTCGACTCGAGCACTTTGATATCGATGGAACTCAACCCTCTTTCTTTTGCCTGTGATGGCGAGGTTGAGATCCTTGTGGTGCGATTAAAGCGCGGGTTGAATCCCGGTTGTCTTTGGTGCATCTCGATCTTTCATACCTTTTACTAAGCATCTTCATCGACTCCTTAACCACCGCATTTTGCTTCTTTTCAATTAATGGACCAAGTTCATCGAGTTCGATGATCCCAAAGTCGGTGAATTTTAGGGATCATGAACTTCAAAGTGTCTTTTAGCATCCCCAGCAGATGTTCATTGCGGTGGTTTAGACTTGGGGATGATTTTGACATCGATGATCTTCTCGGCGACCTTCTCTTGTCATTGTCTAGTTGTAATGATCAATTCTTGCTTTCACGATGGGTGCAACTTTCTTGTTCTTTTCTTCCAACTGCTTTCTCATTTCGACCATCTTAGCGACTGGCGTCCTTGAACTACATCTGCTGACCTTTTCAAGCTTCTTAGGATCAATTCCTAAATTCTCGGCTTCTTGACGACAACTTTTATCGATTGCTTCTTTGCTCTTCTTTTCCTCCTCGGCTAGTTTACTGTTTCCTTTCTTCATTTGCAAGATAGGAGCTTAAATTTGTTGTGGTGTGAGCGGTATTGATGTCTCCAATCTTGTAGGGAATCTTCTCGAGCTCGGAGTTTGCATTATGCCTTTTCCTTTTCTGGCACGAGGAAGATGATGATGCTACCGATGGTGGTGTTGTTGTTGTTGTTGTGATGGGTGTAGCTGTCATAGCCATTGTTGTTGTTGTTGATGATAAGGGTGGGATTGATGAAATTGATACATTTGGGCCGGTGGTGTTGGCTCCCCTCAATGTGAGAGGAGGTCTCTTGATGGTCTTCTCCCCTCAACTATTGCGGCAACATCGGTGAGAGCAAGAGTTGGCTCGACACCTGGGAGTTGGGTGGCTTGACTTTTGAAGGCTTGGTAGATTTCGGTGACCATAGCCTTGATGTTAGATGTATCCTTTTGAAGACCGGTAACCTTTGTTTCAGTTAGCTTGAGAAAGTTCAAAGCGGTCATCGTGGCCCAAGATTCCAAGCCATTGATGAGGAAGCCTTAGCTAAATTGGTCACTTGAGCATCCAAAGAGCCCAGTGTTGCACGAAGAGGCGAGCAGAAGATTGAAGACCACGAACATTGGCGGACTTTAGCATAGTGATCGATTCGATGAGGTATGAGGAATTCTTCAAGTAAGCCTCGGTAGCCTCCGGCACTTTTGAGTTGAGTCTTGGGTCTTCTTTGAATAGAGTCCCCGATTTCATCAATTTTTGTTCCACAACCACGAAGATGTTTGAGAAACTTAGCGGTTATCATCAATCTATGAAGCTGCTCGTACATAATATCTACGTGCTCATCGGTGTTAGCATTGAAAGTGAGCACATCGGATCTTAGATCGGCATAACTTGCGGCGACTTAAGTATGTTGATCCCACGTGTGTCGGTGACCCCAATCTGGCTTCCTTGAAGCTTTGGTGATCCACATAACGATTGCCTCTGCATCGGTGGAAGAGTGTTATCAAATCTCCGAATTTTCGGGACATGAAGATCTTGAAGAGTCGAGTCATTATCTTACATTTGGAATGGTGACTCTTTAGACTTTTGTGGATCGGTGAGGCTCTTGTGTGATTAAGCATCAACGTCCACTTCTTCTCCTGGCGATAAAATTTCATCTTCTTTGTCGACTTGTTCTTCTTCAAAGAATATCGGATCGGCGACCTCGACAACGATTAACAATGTGGGGTGATGGGTTCCGTGTCGGTGGTGGTATATTTCCTATGAGTCTTTGTCCCCGTTGACCCCTCGAGACAACGGTGGGCGTTTCCTAGTGCCTTCTCGGAGTCGAGATTGGTGGTGGGTTCCTTATCGTGGGTTGTTCCTTTCCTCCGAGTCTTTGTCCCCCGTGACCCCGAGACCTTGGTGGGTATTTCCAGTGCCTTTGGCGGTCGATGTGATTATATCCCTATCGTGGGTTGTTTAGTTCCTACGAGTCTTTGGGATCAATCGGTGTGCCCTCGGACAAAGGTTGTGATTTACTAATGTTATCCTTGGGCGTAGTAGGCGCTCCCGTACCGGGGGTTGTATGTTTCCTACGGATCTTGGGGAGTAGTAGTTGGGACCAAGGCGATTGTGATGTATCGGTGTCCTTCGTTGTCACCGGGGTAGATGATGATTGGGCTCCGGTGGGTGTCGGATCGGTCTTAGGTATTCTTTGCCTTTTGGCGGTGCTCGAAGCCTCGGGGCCTGAGACTTGGGTTTGGTCTTAGTCGATCTGAGACTTCCTCTTTCTCTTTTAGGAGCGGGGTTTGGAACCTTTGAATCCTCTCGATTGTTCTGACAATCATATGGGCCGTCAATACAATATTAGTGACTTGGGATGGGTCCTTTTGAAAATTTGATTGACTCAGGATGCTAGGTAAAGCACAAAAATTTTCTTCCTGAGGATAATTGCAACCCAATAACACTTGCAAAGCACATAAGACAAACCTAGGATACGAAATGTATTTCGTCCTAGTTTCTTTCGATAGCAGTTCTGAGATCACTGTAAATGATCTCCCCAATGTCGACATTGACCCCATTCATCAACAGTATGCCATCATCAACTGAATAGAGTTAACTTGTTTAGTTGATGAGTGGTTCCCACCGAGAACCTGAATCACAAATGTGAACAGGATCTTCCAAGCCGTGGGAAATGAGTTTTTGGTGACTGGGGTCTTGTCCAAAAATTTTGGATCCAAAACTATTTGTTTTAACCCATCCTTCACTGTGGTGGGTTCAGGATGGGTGACATAAACTCCCTTGTTGTAGTCTAACCTGTTGAGGTGCAAAAGGTTTTATAATCGAGGGTGGTGATCTTTCCCCATTAAGCAGGTGAACTTAATGAGATACTCCACAGGTGGTCTTAGGTCTGTCTCATTAGTTCTTGGTGTCGGTCATAGGCCATCTGCGGTAGCCCAAAACTCCACGAGGAGATTTTGGTATACAATTGAGGACATTTAACAAAGGCCTCTTTCGTTGGCGATTATACAAAAATTTCATAATGTCCTTGTAGGTGGGACGGTTTGAGGATATTCAAAATTGCCTATGACATTATTGGTTTTAAATTCAACATTGGTAAGATCCCCTACCCACTGAGGTGCAAACTGGAGAGATTGTGTTCTAGCCATTTTCATTAGAATACTTTTTAGGGTTTTGAAAGAAAGTTTGATCTAGAACAATCAAAGAGTGTTAAATATCTCAAGTTTGTGATGAAAACTTTTGTAAATGTTTCTGAGAGGAGTTTTTTGAGAAAAGATTTGAAGAACACAAAGATTTACGGATTTGAAAGAGATTTTGTGAGTTTTGTTAGCATAAATCTTTTGTGTGTGTTATAAGGATTTTGTGAGGGTATTTATAGAGTGTTGAGAGGGTTGTTTATGCATACGTGTGGATTTGTAAAGTCGGTTTTGAAAATGTTTGAATTTCCACATTTAATGCCACCCTCCACTACCATGATAAAATCCGTTTTCAAGGAAGCTTGATTGCGATGTCTGATAAAGTGCACGTTTGCAATAATAAAATATCCACAGGATATTTTATGTGAGAGGAGGCATTTAATGCCAAGTGGGGTGAGGTAGGTGTTGAGAGACCCTTGACATGGATGACAGTAAGACAAAGAGACATATATTCCTATATTAAATTGGCATGGTTACTAACCTAGGACATTTAAGTAACTGATACTTGGAGCATTTAGTTACTCATTCAATGCTCAATATCAACTGTCAGGGTCCCTGAATGAGTCTTACTCATTCAGTGAGATGGTTGTTTTGGATTATGTTCAGGGATGATGGAACATTTTAGAGAAAACTTACTGAGATTGGGATTGGTTTCGAGTTCTTGACTTTCAATGTCTAGCATTCCCAATTGACTTTCGATCTCTGAAGGTAGGTTCATCTAAGGGATTTGGTGAAGATATCGGTAAGTTGATATTCGGTAGGGATGAAATGAAGTTCAATGTCTCCTTTCATTATGTGGTCCTTGATGAAATGATATCGATATCAATGTGTTTGGTTCTTTGGTGAAGGGCGGGGTTGTTGAAGATTGCAATAGCCTTGGTGTTATCACGGAAGATGGGTACCATTTTGTAATGGATGTCATAGTCATTTGAGTTGACTTTTCATCCATAAGACATTGGCACAACATCTGCGGTGACCACATACTCGACTTCGGTGAAGACATAACCACCGATTGTTGCTTTTAGCACTCCAACAAACCAGTTTTCCTCAAGAAATTGATAGGACCACGAGGTACTTTTTACATCCATGTTGCAACCTTGCATAATCGAATCGAGTAACCTTTTAGATCAAACCACGAGCACTTTGGATAATAGAGTCCAAGACTTGGGGTTCCTTTAGGTACTGAGTATTCTTTTGGGCTGCGGTGAGGTGGGATTCTTTGGGATTGGGTGATATCTTGCTATTAGGCAGTGAAAATTGAATGTCGGCAGTGGAAGCGATAAGATACATCGATGAGCCAACAATCCCTACGAAATGGGTTTGATTGGTGATTTGCCGGTGAGGTCGGGTCCAAGGTTGTTAGGAGGGACCATTGGTGTTTTCACAAAGCACGATTAGATATCTCATATTTCTTCAAGAGATTTCTTATGTATTTCTCTTGGTGATGGAATTCCTTTATCGGTTTTCGATTTGTAGTCAAGGAAGTATGTGAGTTCACCCATCATACTCATTTCAAACTTCTTTGTCATCGTTTTTCAAGCTGTTTGCTAAAGTGTAGTTTGTTGAGCCAAAGATGATGTCATCAACATATACTTGGACTAGTATCATATCTTGTTTTGTCCTATAGATAAACAATGTGTTGTCTATCTTTCCTCGACAAACTTGTTTTGAATCGGGAAGGTGAGAGAGTTTCATACCATGCTTTGGGAGCTTGTTTCGATCCATAAAGGGCTTTATCAAGCTTCGAGACATAGTCGTGAATTCACTACTCTCAAAGCCGGAGGTTCTTGAGCGTACACATCTTCCTTGAGTTCACCATTTAGGAATGCACTTTTACATCCATTTGATAAACTTTGAAGTTCATGTAGGTAGCAAATGCAAGGAAGATCTGATGGCTTCCATTCTTGCAAGGAGCAAATGTCTCATCATAGTCAATGCCTTCTTGTTGTTGTAACCTTTGGCTACAAGTCGGCTTTGTTTTAATAGCGATGGCGTTTTCATCGGTTTTGTTTCGAAAACCACTTCATTCCTATGACTATGACATCACGAGGACATTTGATCAACGTCATGACCTTGTTTTATCAAGCTGTTGAAGTTCTTCTTGCATGGCTCGAACCCGGCTTGGGTATTTTAGAGCCTTAGTGACACTCTTGGGTTCTATTTCGACGGTAATCAACATATAGACACTCATTTCTTTGAAAATTGATTAGTTTAGCGACCATGCTTCTTGTAAGCATGACCTCGGTGGGTTCACCAATGATGTTTACAAGCTCGATGTCACGAGATTTTGTCCACTTACTTTGTGGTCTAGGATCGAGCTTGAAGAGGTCCTGGAAAATCGGGAGTAAGTTCGGTGCAGAGAGCCACAGAATCATTAAGAACATCTGTTGAGATGTCTTGTTGAGTTGGGGTCCTTGAGTCACGGGTTCACGAACATTTGGTTCGATGTTACCTATCCCGCGAGGGGCGATTGATTTTCAATGAATTCATTGATTGTTAGTGCAGGAAGGTTGTGAGGTAAGACATAATATGAGATGTCGGCATCGACTTGGTATAAGGAATTGATTTGATGTTATACTCATCGGGAGGATATCTTGATGAGTTATCAATTCTATTTCCTCCAACGAGGTGTTGGTGAACTGATGCTTCGAGCTCTCATCAAAGGTGACATGAAAGGTTTCCTCAACTTGTTGTCTCCTTGTGTTAAATACCCTAAAGGCTTTGGAGATCGGTGAGTAACCTAGAAAGTATCCATCATCGACTTTAGCATCAAACTTGCCTAGATGATCCTTGTGGTTATGGATAAACACGGACATCCAAACACATGAAAGTGGCGATATCGAAGTCTACCTTTGAATATCTCATATGGGGTTTTGTTATGTCTTTTGACAATGATTGACCTATTTTGAGTGTAACGAGCGGTTTTGATTGCTTGATCCGAAATGCTTTGAGAGGTGAGCCATTTAACATGGTTCTTCGACCTCAATGAGAGTTCTATTTTTCCTTTCACCACCCCATTTTGTTCGGGGTGTAAGGAGATGAAATTTTTGGGAGATTCCTTTTCATCACGAAATTCTCAAGCTCTTCATTTCTGAACTCAATACCATTGTCGATTCGATTTGTTTAACTATAATATCATTACGGTTTTCAATGTTATTGATGAATGACATTATAGTGTCATTTGCTGACTCTTTTAGAAAGAAAGTATACCCAGTGTATCTTGAAAACTCATCACCAATGACAAGTGTATACTTCTCATGCTAGATTGATCTAGGGTGGTGGTCCAAAGAGATCCATATGCGGGAGGTGAAGGCGACTTTGATTGAGAAATTTTGTTTTGTTTTGAAAGATGCTCTTTGATGTTTTCCTTTTTCATAGGTGAGCATGGTTTGTGTTTTCCAAAACCGGTGATGGTAAGCCAAGGACCTTGTTTTGTTTTGCTAACTTGTTGATAATTTTGAAGTTTAAGTGAGAGAGTCTCTTATGCCATAGCCAGTTGACAGTTTCAGTGGCTTTGGCAAAGAGACAAGTTCCATCTTCGAGAGTGTTGACATGTCTAAGACATAAACATCATCCCTTCTAGGAGATATTAAAACAACTTCTTTGTTGGCATTGAAAATGGTACCTTGTTTGTCATTGAATTGCACAATGTACTTTGCATCACGAGTTGGTGACAGCGATGAGATTGTATTTTAGACCATTGACATAAGCTATTCTAGAAAACTATTCCATTACGGTATATTGAACCATAACCTTGGTGGGACATGATGAGTTATCACCAAATACTACCTTGGGTCTGGTTCCTTTACATACTTGTGCGAGATACTCCTTAACACCGGTCATGCTTCTTGAGCATCCACTATCTAGATGCCGAGATAGGCTCACTGGCATGTCTCTGCACAAGTAGTAAAATGGATTAGTTTCTCTTCTTGACCCCATACATACTAGTGGGTTTGGGCCTAAAGGCCTATTTGAATTTGGCAATTGACTCATGGTCGGTGGTTGAGTGCATTGTGCTACCACAGGTTTTGCATTTGGAGGCGAGGATGACTCGGTGATTACAGGTTGCTTGGAACTTCTCCTTGCTTGGATGACCTTTGTCATCTTGAGATGTCTCATGGTGGATTTCCGCAAATCTCACAATATGTGTTCATGAGGCAGTCATCGGGATGATGATCATTAAAGCCACGGTGTAGGCAAGGATGAAAGGGTTTTGCTTTAGACTTTTGAGCGATTTAGAGGTTGAAGCATCACGATGACCAACTTTGGTGTAGTTGCTTTATTGAGAGAACTTACGTATTGTAAGTGATCGAAGTTCTGTGATCATCCTTTTGCGGATCATACAAAAAGGATTCTATAACGATTGTCGGTGGTATGGTGGTATAGTGGCATAGATCGACTTACGCTTGGGTTTGGTGTTTGACTTAGACTTTGAGGAACGAGAGGGCGACTTTGTATCCTTGATTGATTCGGGAACTTTTCAATGGACTCCATTTTTCGATTAGCTTCCTCACAAGTTCGATCGATTCTTGAATTTGGTCGACTTGATTGGGGACGAGAGGATGTAGAAGTCTCGGTGGGGTAGATTCTTGTTGAGTTGGTTTTGATGGTCTTTTAAGGATGGTTCTACCAAGTCCGGACCTTTCTTTTGGTGAGTGTGGATTGAACTATAATGGAGTAAGCTCGAGCTAGGGCGGCACCACGAAGAGGTTCGAGGGGTGGGCGGTGCTTGAGATTTTGCTTCAGACTCAGAGATGTGTTCAATACTACTAGGCACATCAGGAAGTCCAAGCATGCTCTTTAGAGCTTGACTTTCATGCTCTAGAATTCTTCCAGAATCGAAATTAGGAAGCTTACTATCATGATTAACCCGTTCAATCCAATCACTGGGCTTGGGAATAGTCAACACATTGGTAATCATGCCACCAGACACAAATGATTTGGGAGATTGGTCTTTGTTTTGAGAGTCAGGGAGATGATATTCACCTATGACTCTCTTTTTGCTACTGGGAGCTCCCACAGCATCAAAGACTCTCGGATTCTTAGCAGTCCAACTAGCAATGATTTCCTTTTCTTTCTTAAGTTTTTCTTGAAGAGCTTGATTTCTTTTAACTAATTCAGTGTTTTGAATTTGCAAAGTGATAGCCTCAAGCTTATTTTGTTTTAAAAGAAGCAATTCATCCCTACACTTGTTTAGTTCAAAACCTAGCTTGTTATATTTTGAAAAAAGATTTAATCGTTGCTCTTCTACAAACTTAAGATCGACATTGATATAGTTCATATAGGACTGCTAATCAGAGTCATCATCCATAGAAAGTAAAATATTTACCTTCTTCATTGTAATGTTGACCCACTCTCCATTTACGGCATGATTTTTCCCACGGCCGACTTGTCCTCTTATGAGAGAGCCATCGGTGCAGCGACTTGCACCATTCGTCATCGAGATGAGGTGCTCTTCATCCCAATCGAAGACTTGACAACAAGACCTTTGTTTTACCACCGCAGTTTAACGGTTTGTGTTGTTTACGAGGGTGAGGCCTCAAGCAATGCTAGATTAGCTTTGGCTTTCTTGTATTTAGATTCAAAATCACAGTTTTGTTTTTATCATTTGTTTTGAAAATTTTGATGAGACCGATAGATTTTGGTTGAAATTTGCTAAAGCACGAAGGCGATTAGACCCTAATGGTTTGTAAGAGGGTCCAAAATTGTTTTGAAAAGCAGTCTTTTGCAAAATGACCTCTTTTATGACACTTAAAGCATTCGGTGTCTTGATTGCTTTAGCAGTTGAAAACCTTTGTTTCTTTTATAAACCTTGAGAGTTAGCAAGAGTGCCCTTTCACGAAATTGACGTTCGGTCATTTAGGTACTCTCACTTGATCTCTCATCGGGCTCATCATCTGAATTTTCTTAGAAATCTTGAACCACATTGTTAAAAAAGCGGTTGATATTGGTGATGAGGTGGTGGTGGGGACTTCTTGACTTCACGAGACTTATTTAAGTCGGTATCATCATTGATGAGGTTTTCCTCATAGACAAATTTCCATAAATTTCGGGAAGCTCAAGATTACGGATATTATTAGCATTCCTAAGTCCACGAGAGAAATTCAACCACTTTTCAGGCGGACTATTGACAAAAGCAACATTGATTTCATGTTTGGACAACTTAACACCATCATTTGACAGATTCATTTAAAAGAGTTTTATGCGGGTGTAAGTTTGAGACGAGTTTACGAATCCTTAGCCTTGAAGGTGTTATACTCAAGTTTCGGTCCATTATCATGTTTTACTTGGTATCGGATGGGCCTTCATGGCTATGAAATAGGTCATCCCAAGTTTGTTTAGGCGTAGTACAACTTATAGCGACTCCATAATATCATCGAGGAAGACATGATATGATGATACTTTTGAGTCTTTGGTCTGGTTGACCACTCTCTCTCATCACGAGTCCATTGAGCTTGAGGTTTAGGAAAACCTTTAGCGATCTTTGGGATAAATGGACCTTCATTTATACACTTGATATAATAAGGTTCCATCGATCAAATATCAAAGCATCGCTTTATCCATTTGTTAAATTTACCAACTTCAAGTCTATGGGCCTTGGTGAATAAGCTCCACCTTTTTGTCGACTAGTTGGGGTACATCAAATTCGACCATTTTAGGATCACGATTTAAAAATGTTGAGAGCGGCTTAAAAATAGTTTTATAATCGACCTTGCTCGATACCACTTGTTGTTCCCTATTCACTATAATATAAAAGCAGTTTAAGTATTGTAAACAAGCTAATATTGAATCAATGGTGAAACAATATAAGTAAAACACAGAGAGTAATTTTCAACATCATATTCTTATTGAAATGAATCAAAGAATCGTTACCCTAGTACTTGAAAGCGACTAGGGATTGAAATGACAAAGTGTTGTAACTCCTCACTAAGCTCGAGGCTAAGTCGAGCACAACTACTATGAACCATCGAGCTATCTCGGGGACAAAGTTGTATTTGGAGGAGTGAAAGATGGCTGTGTGTGTGTGTTTTACAATTCACAAGCTTGATCTATCACTCCATCTCTTATGCTATTTATACAAGTATGAGTTTTAACTCTATCCTAAGTGACAAGCGACAATTTCGAGAAGACAAAATCTTGATGTATTTTGTCTCTGTTTAAAGACTATATTAGGTAAAGAGACAAAGCCACTTTCTACTTGTCGAAGATGCGATCTTTGGCCCTTTCGGGGAAATTTGACTTATTGAAGATAGGCACTCCGTCTTTATCGCTTCAAGCATAACCGTTTTGTCCGCCCATTCTTGATCTTCATAGTCTTGATCTTGGTTTGTCTTGATGTTTGTAGTTGGTGATGAGTTTGAGGATTCGGTGAGTTATTGTCATCACTCATGAATCCACCATCTTCTTCTTGACTCGATCTTCACTCTTTAAGTTCCGCCTTGCGGTGGAGACTTCTTCTTCGCCTCATCTTGAGTATCACGAAGATGGCTCCTTTGAGACTATGCACTCGATGACTGTTAGTGTTTAACGGATTAAGCACTTAGGTTATTTTCTATTCAAATCCTAGATTAAGGGGTTTGGGTGTTTACTGAACCCAACAACAACAGCTGAAAAAGACCATTGAGGTGTTCCCAATGCAAAAGGCAGAGCAAGGGTTCAAAGGAAAAGAAAGGCGGATGTTGTTGCTAGAGATCAAGCTGGGTTGGAAGATTGGCATTTCGCTGTAGCTACAGCTCAAGCTGATGGGATACTGGCAAATAGGATGCAGGATGAAGAAATAGAAAGCCTAACACGTGAAAAGGCAGAATAAGCTCTTGAGCGAATAGTTGAAGAAAGGCTAAGATTCTTCAGGAAAAAGATAGCAGAAGAAAGGATGGTGAAGCCACCCACAAAGAAAGACCAGAAAAGCTTCATGTGTCACTACTTGAAGAACATGAGACCGTATAAACTAGATACCTTGCAGAAGCTATCTTATGATAGAGTCAAAGAAATTTTTGAAATGTGGAAAATGAGGAATAATAAGTTCACTCCTATTAACAAAGAGACAGCTCAGAGAGATGAAGGAAGTTCCAAAAGAGTTGTTGATGATTTAGAGCAGGATCAGTCTAAGAGGCAGAGGATTGATCAAAACCAACGGACCGATAGGTTAAACAGTTTGATGGTGCTTGATACGACGGGACAAAGGATTGGTGCAGTTCATCCGACAACAACATATCCTGCAGTTAAAATTAATTTCACACATGATGGCACTATAATTAGCATCACGAGGTCTGACGGGGTTGAATCTACATTTAACACCTTGGGTCACTTGCTACATTTTATTGACAGACAAGATTTGGAAAGGGTTTGGAGATGTGTTAAAGTTGGCTATGAGGCAAGGCGACCCACAGATAACCTAGGATTTGCTTTGTGGTATGGGATGAAGTGCATGTTTGAGCCCGATAGAGAAGATTTTCAATGGAATGAAATAGTGGTCAAGAGTTGGAGATTGTACGAAAACTATAGAGTTCACGTGGTTACTACGCCGACATGTTATTTGTACATGATGGATGATGCAGATTACCCTCTAACACCAACTCTAGCTTCTAACATGTTGTTTCAGAAGCTGACTACAAATAAAAGAAGTGAAATGGCATATCGGCTTGTTGAAAAGATTGAAGGAATAGCGCGTATGTAAACTTGAATAATGTAGCCGTTTTTAAATTGAAACTTGCATATTTTGGACGCAAATATCAACTTTGTGTGTGTTTTTCAAATCATCTATATTCAAAAAGTCCCTAAAATACAAAATGGTATTTGCGAATTAAAAGGTTGACTAGTTAAAGTAAAATGTAAATATTAAAATGTCGTGACTCACGGATTGTAGTTTAAATTTTAAAAGTGAAATTTAAAGCGCTGATATGAATGTTTGATTTCAGTTTGTCAAACGTGCATAAGCAATTTTTTCCAAAAGCAACAACAGATTTGGAAGCTACATTTGACCAAAAACATGTATATACAGACATACCAAACTTTCTGTACAAAAACTTAATTGACATAGGGTATTCAACACATACATAAAAATACAACCACTAAAACAAGTCTACAACAGCTGTGAGGGAAGATCGGGGGAGTTTCAACAGCTTCCTAGTGAACTCCCAACTCTTATTGATATTTTCATAACCATCGTCACCCAAATCGCTGGCCCTGATATGCATTTTCTTTAGCGATGTGGAACAAGCAAGTATAAACTTTATTATGTGTAATTTATTCTCTGATCTAGGAAAGGATCGGAAAAGCACAGTCTGAATCTGCCCATGGCTGAATGTGTTTGTGTCTAAATCTAATGAACCTTGTTCCAAAGGTAAAACTCTAAGCGTGTATGCAGCCTGGAAAATCAAATAGTATTGAGATACAAAAATATGCCAATTTACGAATGTTTATTTGATACGTATGAAATAAAGTATTACACTTACTCTGGTTTCCAGCATTTTTAAGTTTGGAGATCCTCGAATCATTTGGACGATGAGTGATACGATAACAGTATCGCCAAAATCGACTCCTTTTAGATTCAGATTAACGAGGGATACAAACAGAAAAGGGACATTCATCCTGGAATGACCATCCCGCATCAACTACAACAGGTCGAATTTTGGGTTAGTTTTAAAGATTAAATGTCATTAGTGTTACACACATCTTTAACATTGTAAATTTAGAAGTGTAAAACTCAAAACGGTCTTACCGTGCAATCGTCAAAATCCAATGTAAGGGTCTCAAGAGATGGAAGTCTTGTCAGGTGAAAGATATCGGATGCTGTGATTATCGTGACAACATTCGAAATACTGAATGACAAATGTAATTTCTTCAAATTCCTAAGACTTGCAATATTCCATAGTCTCATCCCGTTTGTACTCCGCCGATCCATTCTAAGAGACTCAAGTAAGGGACAACCAACAATAAAATCCCAAACTGTACCGGTTAGAAAATTGACACAACACAATTCTAAGCTCAATAAATTTGGAAAAGTACTAAAAAACACCAAACTAGGAAAAGCACAACAATGAATTTCAAGATGTTTCAACTCTATAAAAGAGTAAAGTTGGTTTGGCAATGTAACTGGTTATCCATACCATTTTCTAATTGTCAGGTCCTCAATTCCTTGCAGTGCCAAAAACATAAGCCAATCACGAATCTCTTCATAATTCAAGTCTTCCATTCCAGACAACGGTTTGGGATCTACAGAGAAGACAAACTTTTTTATGGGACCCGTAAGCTGATTTAAGAGTCTAGTAACATGACTCCCATCAAACTTAGTTGTTAAATAATAAATCCTCATCAATTATGATTTCGGTGAGCAAAGTCCACTTAAACCTCCAGTTTGTAGATAAACTAGAGGTGCTCATCGCTTCTTTTATTGGCAACTGATTCAAAATGTTACTGATCACTATATTTGTCATGTTGCTAATATAATCTCTCATATTGGTGATAACATTAGCTCCAAATGACATGGTTTTGAAGGAATTTTTGTTGGTTTTTTGAATTCTCGACATGAGCCTTTGGATAAGGGTTTTTGATTTGCAATTGATGGTCAGAACGAGAGTGTGTTATTATGATCATTAAATGTGGTTGTTGGGTTGGTTTATTGATTTGCACGCCCAAGATACAAGCTTTTCAAATTTTGTCTCTAAAATATTACGTAGCGGTATATTTAAGTAAGCCATGGTAATATGCAGTGGCAGACCTTAGTGCAAAACTAAGGTAGTGCCTTCCAATAAAATAGTTAAGGCGAAAACTAAGGGCAAAACCTATTACACGATCAATGTGTTGTGACGGGTCAAGCCGGGTCGGGTCCAATTTAACATAACTATGTTAATAAAACGATAAATTCAAACTCTTTATAATTAAGTCAATATAATTGCCTAATTGTTAATACCTTCGACTACATTTTTATATCAATGTACGAAACTATTTTATAGACCATCACTTATTTTAAAAACATCAACATCTTCACTTTGACGTAAGCACGTAACGGCATCAGGTTATCAGATGTGTAGAGTTACATTGATTTGAGGTGATTATTTTGAACTTTATGCGACATTTCTAAAAGTAAAAAAATGCTACACTGCTTTTATGCTCGATTACTTAAATTAAATATCTCAAATTATAAAATGAATTGGTTGTAGGGGTGAAAGCAGAACTTAAAACAAAATATGGCCATAAGAATAAAGTCAAAAGTACTTAGGATCCGGGTCATCTTCTCTACCAAATAAACATAACCTCATAACCTCCATGAACATAACACCTTAAGATTTGTTTTCAGTTGTTTCTTTACTCTATTTTTTGGTCTCTCTTTCTTCTTTTCCAGATGTAAGGTGGTTCCTAATCTAAGTTTAAGGTAGGTCCCAAATTTTATCAACACATAGCTTATGAAGGGTTTCGATTTATAAGGTGGTTCCCGGGCACCACCTTAGTATGGTATAGGTCTGCCTCTGCATGGATGGGATACAAGTGTCTATGAACCTACTATAGGAGATAGTCCGAGATTATATGATAACTTGATGATTTTTTAGGAAAACACACGCTAGTAGTATACTTACAACTGCTAGTTATTTTTTACTACTGCTAGTGATAGAAGACATCAAGGAAATGATGCCACAGTCGTTAATGTTGTTGTGTATGGGCGTGTTTCTGCTGCCCGTGTGTAGGTGCTGCTGTTACCATTTTGGGCCCGAATAGGCACATGCTAGTTTACAGCTGCTAGTAGTATAGTCACAACTACTAGTTAATTTTACTATTTCCAGTGATAGAAGACCTCAACGAAATGATGCAACAGTCGTTAATGCTGTTGTGTATGGCCGTGTTTCTGGTGCCCTTGTGTAGGTGTTGCTCTTACTATTCTGGGCCTGAATAGGCACATAGTCGTTTAATGCTGCTAGTAGTATACTTACAACTGCTAGTTAAATTGTACTAGTGTTGAATGTTAAAGCTGTTTTTTGAAGTGTGAATAGTCACTAGTTGGTAGTTATTAGTAGCTTGTAGAATACGAATTGTACAACTAGAAGGACTCTTTGGTTTATAAAAGTAGTTCATAGGGAAAAGAAGTTGCCCTAAGTACAACAGTTAGTTGCCAATTTGATTTTTGGAAACAACTGCTAGTTACCCAGATTAAATAAACATGGATAATGGGATTACAGAACAGAGGAAATAGTAAATACGTTGACATACAACGTTTCATATAGACAACCTACTACTTATTATGATTACTACATAATTATAAGTTTAATGGTTACATATTATATAACCACTTGATTTATAATATTCATCGAGTACGAAAAAGCTAACCACTCCATGCTTCCTTCCCATACAGATAGCGTACTAAAACCACAAAGCTTCATTCACATTAAGCATGATCCCTAACTTCAGGCGGACAAGCCTATTTAAAATGCCCTTCATATATCATTAACAAAATAAAGTGATAATGTTTAAAAGGAAGATCAATAGAATGGTAAGTTAAAAATAAAACATACTATACACAGCACGCTCTGTGTGATTTAACAAAAGAAGAGATTCTTTGTATGAGGCGATTTAGAAAGATCCCGCATCTCCTAACATTTACATGGTGACAAATAATTAAAGTTCTTTATTGTACACAAATACCGAGTGACCCAAATGATTGCCATTGTACGCTTCCACTATTGGAGCCTGATCCTTTGTAAACCCAAGAAAATGAACCAAAACTAGGGTAGGGATGGCGAATAGCCTTCTAAATGATCTTATGGAAGAACCATTCATGTCCAACAACCATCCACAAAACAATGGCATATCTTCACCAATGATCATCCTAGAAATCACTAGAGAGGTTCCAAGATCGGAAACATAGAATGGAACTGGGAGTTCATTTTTTAAAATCTGCGATATGTCTATAACTTTAAATTGGCTGGTTACCAAATCAAAAGAAATCAACATATAAATCTTGTACATAACACCGTCCTCATTAGTTAACCTTTCACTCCCATTCCAATAGATAAAATGACCCACAACTGCCTGAGTTTTACGTTTCAATTTGATTGTTTCACGAGGGGGTGGAAATTTTCAAGGCGTGTCCACCTTAACGAGTTCAAAGAAAAGTCAGACACATACCAGAAACCACTTTGAAAAACAGGATAGGAGACCTTCACGATTGTCGGGTCAAGAGTGTCCGGACGGATGCCAAAACCAAAACAAATCCTTTGACATTCAATTTGATGCGTGTAAAACGGGACAAGTACTGCAAGTGATTTTTTGATTGCCGGGTTCCAAATAACAGACATTAGATTAGAACCATAAACAAAACACGAAAGACCATTAGAATTGCCAATTGCAATCATAGATGAAAGCATTAAATCTGTATGAAGTACCGTAGCGATTAGATGTTCATCTAAAGCTAACATAAAACCTTGGTGACCCTGATCGAATGTTAGCGTAAAAAAACACTCATCATTATGACGAACACCGTAATTAAGGATGAAGCTTCCACAATCAATACTAGCCTTCCATAACTTGCAAACACTATGTAGCTGGAGTATAGACTTAGGAGGTAGCTTACGGATGATATCTAGTTGAACATCCAGTGGGATATTGTCAGACATTTTGTTAAACAAAAGCAGAAAGATTGGGATAAAGATATGAAGTGAATAGACCAAAAGAAGAAAGAAAGATTTTGTTAAACAAAAGAAGAAAGATTTGTATTGAAGAAAGATATTGAGAATAGAAGACATTAAAGGACATGTACCTTGATGTACTTTAGGGCAACCAAATATTAAATTGTGTTATATACCAAATATTAATAAAGTATATATAACCCATATAGAATTGGTTTGCAAACCATAGGCCTTTTTTGTGTATGTGCACGGGTATTTAGAAAATAAATGTCATTGAGTTAAAAAAAATATAATCATCGACTAATATATAACACAAGTAAAAATACCTATAGTAAAAGTTGAAAGAAAAATACTTCACAAGTCAACATTTGACAATAATTATGGGTCTAACGGACATTAAGGATCGTACCTTGAAATACCGCTAACAATGTTTGTATTCAACCTTGTGCTTCCAGAAGTATTCAAGCATCCGTTCACGGTAAGCTATTTGTTTGAAGAGGTTCGTCTACTTCGGAGGTGGTTACGAACAATCGTACAAAGAATACACACCCATACTTCCAATTGCCATATACGTCGATTGTTGTGGGACTTTTGGACACTGGTATGTGATTATATAATCCCCCAGTTATATGCCCTTACTTTGCAGTACCCCAACCTTTGTTAGGTACAATGTAAGCTGTTTTTGTAACTTTCTCCTCAAACCTCGCCACCACCGTGCACTTCCTCCGGCTGACCCGAGAGTGTCATAAAAGTAAACAGCTCCAGTGCGGATATGGAGCACATCGAGACACCAGTGTTTTTCAATTTCATTCACGGGAAAATACACTTAATATATAAAACAATTGCAGAATATTATAAGCTGTTTATAATAGTACTACTATATGTACAGTAAGAGTCTGCCAAACTGACCTTTTCAACATCTCGCCAAGCCATAGGGTATGTTTTGCCATCTGAATAAGTGGTAGGCATATTACCATCGAGGATTTGAGTGCAGAAATTACACCCTGCCAAAGCCCAATCTGCATCGGCTGGTATAAACAATCACATCAAATCAACCCATACATCCAAGTGCTGCGGACATATAAAGCAAATCAAAACTGTTAATATTTGGTTCCTAAGTAACAAAATGAAATAATAAACATGTGTAGTAGACCAGATAGGCATCAGGTTTACTTACTAAGTCATTAAGCCACCCGCCGGTGCAATCTTCAATACATGCCAAGGTTACCCAAAAATGCCTAGAAGCAACAACGGCACCGGAGCCCCAAGGAAACCTATAAAGTAATGGTTTTTAAAGCTTTAAATAGTTGTGAAGGTAATCAGGCACAATAACCTTCTTCTTGTTGCATTTCGGGTGTCGTAAAAGTTCCTAAACAAAAAAAAAATATATATATATATATTGAATAACATTAACCCAATGATAATGATGTTAATGGATTAACAAACAGAACTTACCTCTACAAACGGTTCAATTGTGACTAACTGGACCCGTTTTGGGGTTTCCGGATGATTCCTAAAAACATACTTGAAAAATAAGCAGACAAACAAAATATATTCGTTTCAGTTACAATTTAACAAGGTGCTTTACATCTGAACAGGCAACCGGGATAATAGCCTCGTTAATGACACCGTGCGATCTTGTAAGACGGCAGCAAGGAGAAGCTGATGTTTTTGATAACCCATTTGGCGAATTGACAGACCCAGCCAACTTCGTATAATGTTTTAGAATGCGCTTTTGTTTACTGAGGTTGTCGTTCAATTTTACTCTCTTTCTTTTGTTCATATTCTTATCGGAGAAAAGTTCTTCCAACGGAGGTTTGTCATTAGGACCTACCACATTTGCAAATGACACTTTATTGGATTTAACCTGAGATTTAGGGGCTTCGGCGTCTTTCTTTGTTGGTGTTTCTTCTTGGCTAACCACAACAACATCATTGTTACCGCATTGAAGGCCAACAAACGAATTTTTCTCAACCACATCCCCTTCTTGATCGTCACAATCTATTAAATCTAAAGACGGAACACACAATGTTTTATCGACGCTTTTGTTGAAATTATCTTCAGAGGAAACAGGTCCCAACATAGGTGTGTCATTTTGGCCTACCACATTTACATATGGCAGGTTGTTGTCTTTAAACTCAGATTTGAAAATATAGCATGTTTAAAACAACACATTAAAATCTTTTATTTATCGGCGTTGTTTTACTAATAATGTAGGTACCTCAACAACTTTGTTGGTTGGTGTTCCTTCTTCTGTCTACACACCAACAATATTGTTAACGGATTCAGGTTCCCCAGCCAATTGTTTCTGAACCACCTCTTGCTGTTCATTATGACAATCCATTGCATCTACAGAATTATCACCCGAAAGTTTATCGTTGTTTATGTAAGACGACCAATCGTTACCACAATCTGGTTCCTGATGAATTTTAAATATGTATACATAAGTAGGGACATATGTTATACTTGATATTAAACTGTAAGTGAAAGATAACATACAATAATGGGGTCACCGGGTGTTTTATTTTCCTCGTTAGGTGCAACTGGTTGAAGTTGAGTACTACCTTCACCTCCATATTCCATAGGAGGACATGTTTGGGTCATGGCACAAGCTTCTACAAGAATCCCAAGGTTACATGGTTGCGTTTCTTTAAGCCCATCATCATTTTCAATGTCTGTTGCATGGTCCGCATCGACGACCTTATTCCCGATAGGGCCTAGAATATGACACGACATGGCCTGCAGTGACCAATGTTTGATATAAGTGTAGACCCGAACGATTATTTGGGTTTGGTATAAACATTGGAGGCAAACTGAAAAGTAAATACAAACCTTCGGATCATCGGGATTAACGTCATAGTCGTTTGTATTTGCACAACTTTTAGATTGATCCGGAACAAAGGCAGCATCATTATTAAGACCCAAAAGTTGCTGTACTTTTGAAAGTCTGCTTTTCACAGTCGTAAACACATCAAGTACAACCGGTGTGTTTCTGACCGAATGAATGTCATTTTCTATCATCAAAAGTTTTTTTATTCAAATCCACTAACTCACGAAATAGAGCCCCTGTTGAAAGAGTGGTCCTCGTTTGTGCAACATTTAAAGAAGGTGGTTGCTCAATGTTGAAATAAAGTGCGTGTTCAGATAACCCCTGGCTTTGACTTTCCATGCTCATGTGTAAATTGAAATCGTCAGCGAATTCATTTGAATGCTCTGCGATCTTCGAGCGGCGTCGTATGCCGAACAGACAAACCATCTATAAATTAGGCGCGGAAATACACCACGGTTGCTTCATTTAAACGTTGCGAGAAAGTTCAAAATGGGTGTTGAATCCTAACAAACAAAAATTTACAATTACTGATATTGTGAACAAAATTAGGTACAAGTTAGTATAGTCTGCATTGTAAGACTATGTGATGCCTACCGGTCCAAAGAGATTATAACAGTCTGCTTTCCGAAACTTTGAAAGTCCTGACCAAGCAAGACCACGTGGAATGACCTTATTGTATGTTAGGTCACCATAATATAACACAAGTATCAATATGTATGAGATAGAGAAGAAGGAGGGATGATAACAATACACACACACGTATGGATAAAGGTTATGCATAGGAAATTGTATAAAGTGAACACCCAACCTTCAAATGAGGGTTTACAAGACCTTTTATAGGGGAAGGGAGCTAGGGCAACACATATAGTCCCTTCCTTCCTTATTGGGCTTTTGCATATGCTCATGGGCTTTCTACATGAGCCTAGCCTTAATTACTAACATAAAAGCCTAATTAAGCAACCTATTACATATTAATGATTAACACTTGAAATATAAGTTAGGAGTGATTCCAACATTGTCTTTCACCCACCAAAGTGAGCTTTTAGGATAACTCTCCAAAATCCAAATCTGTAATAGCCATAACTGTCATCTTTAAAACTGTCTAGTTATGCAGTTATCGTTTTTGAAAATGTTTCAAGGTTTAACAAAGTAAAGGTCAACTGTTTAGGATGAAACAATATCTTTATGATTACAATTACAAAAAAATCACAAACTAAAAAGTGTTATAACATTGTCGTAATCTAAATTACGGGTAACTTTTATATTACTTGTATACAGAACAAAACACCAGCATTTCATAACAATAAAACAACAACATTATTTATAGGTACTTTTCAAATCAATAAGTAATAGCAAAACAAAATAGAATCAAAAGCTTTTAATAACCTGTTTTCTAAAGAAATATGTTATCAAAGTTAGATACACATATATTCACCCCAAGGAAATACATTCCAGGCTTCAAAATCGTCAACCAAGGTCAATAAGTGATTATGGATGCAATTCCTGTCTTCTTTTCCCATAAACACCAGGTCTGCAACTACCAACAGACATACCCTAACAGTATCCTTATCAGAAAGAGATAACCACCTTTTCCATATTTTTTTCCATCATTAAGAAGTTCCAAAAGATCAATGGCATGTACATTTGTTATACCATTAGTCTTTTTTTCAGGAAATACACGATCACAAAATGCGCTAGATCGTTTAATCGGTTTTGAAACTTTTCCAAATCAAAACCCTGTTATCAAACAAAATTCTTTCTGGCCAAACCTTAACGAATGATCCCCAATTTGGAATGTTAGTGGAGGGGAATCAGACGAGATGTTAGAAACATATACCTGATGTTTCAAAATGTAATGCATTAGAAGACAGTCATTATCGCACGACTTTATATCCAACCATGGACCAAAAACTGTTTTCCTGAAAAACCTTTCGCAGTTATCGTTCTTTGACAAACATATTTTAATATCTGGAAGCAACTTCAATGTAGAACGAACTGCGATTTTATAATTGTACAACTTTAATTTAGTCATACAGAATTATACAGTAAAATTAATTAGGGGTTAGAGGGTTCTATGAATAAGATGTGGTGTGTGAGCGTGTGAGCGTGATGTAGAAGAAGATGTTTAATTGTAGAAGCTGTTAATTTTAGAATTGTAGAAGAAGGTGTTTGATTGTGTGTGTGTGCGCGTGATGTTGTGTGAGTATATGTCTGAGTTATTATTATTAGTTTTTTAATACAACCAGTGTAAAATGACCATAATATCCTCGTGTATAAATACAAGTTGCCCAATAATATATAGTTACCTGAAAATACATTTTGGTTTCCCAAAAAACAATACCTTACAATACATGACAAATACTTTCAAAATATGTACTTGTGTCATAGCTTTGTCGGACACGTGACACCCCATGGTTGGCTCCAATAAAATCGCTGGGAAACTGGTCCATTTTCATACCGCAAAAAAGCGTGGTCCGGAAAGTGATTAGCCTCAGGGCGCCGGGGGCATTTGCCTTATTTTCCCTAAAAAATATGGTACGAATTTGTCTTTGTGGTGTCAAGTTTATGGTTAAATCCTAAAGTTTATTACAGTTAAGTTATTATATCGATTTATATCGAGATTTTACTAGTTTAATCTCATCCTTTATGGTCGGATTCAAGTTTTGGGATAAGATTTATGTTTTCAAGGTTTTCAGATCTGAAATATATGGTCGTACTTTTTGCTCGCAAAATTGTCTCACAAGGATCAAAAGGCTCGCAAAATACTAGGGTTTTGCTGTGATAGCAGTTATGAAAGTAGCTTGCAACAGCTGGTTGCGAAGATCACCTCAAGTATGTATAAGCATTAGAAAGCTCGTAGTCTTAGTCGTTTAGTTATGTTTAGTAGTTAGTTAAGCAATACCGTGGAGGACGGATGAGTCTTTACCCAATGTATACCTGATCCACAGCCCATAGGTGGCATATTTGTAAGATACTATAAATACCCTTTGCCTCCCAAGGCAAAGGGTGGAGCTTCATAATATTATATAACTTTCTCTCACTAGAAGTTCCCATCCTCTCTACTTTCTCTATCTAAACTCTCTCTATATTCGAACCAAGCTTGGCGTGTTTGTGTATTTATGATAACCAATATGTTACAATTGGTATCAAGAGTCATGATTTGATCATCTACTTTGTGTGTTCTTGAATTCTTGATTGGTTATTCATAAGTTTTGGTTTGAATGAGTTTAGAGACTTTTTCACTCTTTTGATCTTATTTAGTGGTAAAGTTTGGATTTTGATTGTACTTTTGTGTTTAGGATCATCATATTAGTTTAGTTTTTGGTTTGGAAGGATTGATTCATCTTGGTTGTGGTGTTTTTGATTGATAAAGTAAGGTTTTTGGGTTTGTTGTTGGATGCGATTTGAGTCACAAACCTTAGTTCTTGATTGCGTTTTGATTGTTCTTGATTGCGGTTTGATCATTCTTGACTGCTTTTTGGTTACTACTCGTTGCGATTTATCTTAGTTTGGATTGCGGTTTGATAGTTTCTAGATGCGATTTGACTGAAAAGTGCTGCGATTTGTTTGTTTTCACTGCGTTTTGAGTTGGAAAGGACAAAAGGACATGTAGTGGTTGTACTATTGAAAGTGAAGTTTTGTTCTTGCGTTTTGGTCTTATGCATTTCGACAGGTTGCGATTTGTCAAAGACTGCATTTTGTTCCTGCGATTTGTCTAAGACTGCATGTTGTTCATGCTATTTGTCAAAAACTGCGTTTTGTTCATGCGATTTGTCAATCCTGCGTTTTGTCTCTTGCGACTTGGTTCACTGCGTTTTGACCTACAACATTTTGATCTAGTGCGTTTTGACTAACTGCGGTTTGACATTGAGTTTTGACCTAGTGTGTTTTGTCACTTGAAATTTGACATTTTGAGTTAAGTTCTATGGTTTCCTCTTGATTTAGTAAAATCCCACGAAAGATTCTATTTCTCGGTTAAATCAAAGAGTAGTAGTAAAATCCCGTGTACTTAGTAATCATGTCTACTGTTACAGATGACGTTCATGTTGCTGGGTCCGATACTCGCCCTCTGATAAGGTTTTAAAATGTACCTTTTTGAGGGGTCGTTTAAGCCCTTATTTGATCACTTTTGTATCATTATTACTTAATATCGTTCCTTTTCACTTTTAGGTATCTTGAAGGCAAAATCTTGGAATGACACTTATTCGGACGAAAAGGCGCGAATATACAAAGAAAATGGCCAAAATCAATAATCGAGACACTCATTTCGCCGAATCGAGGACGCGTCGGGTTATACTGTGGCCGTCGGAAGATGTTTTTTGACGATACAAGAGCCAAATTGCTTATTTTCAAGTGGCATCGGGTTTTAAAGAGTAGGCGTCGCAGCTTAGACGGCCTAGATTTGATCCAGGCGGGTCGAGGCTCAAGGCGGCGGCATCACGGACATAAGCGCGCCGTCACAATGATAACGTGGCCAAGGCGAAACCCTAATAATCTGCGACCCGGCCACAAATTAAAGGGTGATGCCGTCGCATATGTAATCTTATATATAGAATCCGAATTTTCGGTTTCAGGTGTGTAGTCTTTTGGGTAAAACCTAAACCGAACCAAGGTCATCTTGTCACGGTATTTTAGGGTTCCATACCCTATCTTACATCAAGATAAGTGTTTTACTTCATTAATTTAATTATGTCTTCCTTTGATTGTGTGTATGCTTGCATGTTCCCATGTCCCGCTAATTTACTTGTGTGTTTGCTTAGGTAATATGAAACTTAGTTATTGAATATTGATTGGTTGTCTCTTATCTTAATTCGATTGACCTAATATTGCGATAGGTCATCCGTTGTGTTGTAATGCTTGATTAATCTTTGATGAACCTTAGTTTATAATCGCCTAGAGTAATTGTAGGTAAGTCATCCAAAGAATACCTTAGAGTTAAAGTTTATAAATCCTAGAGATTTTGTAGTCATTAACCTTTGGTAGCTTCAAAGAGTTAGGGATAAACGCACACCCTCGACCTTAGAGACACAACGCAATTAAGAATAAGGACGTGACAATTCAACCACCAATAGGAGATAACTAGGGAGTAATAAAGCCTAAGCAAATACATTTTAACTATCATACGAGCACACAACAATAGACATAGACTACTCTCACCTTATTTTAGATAATTAGATAAGTAGAAGTAATCGGTAGAAATACCAACCCCCCAAATCCAAACCCCAAGATTCGTACCTTTCTATTCCTAAAAACATTAAAAGATAAAAAAATAATCTTCCTCAACCCCAACCTTAGTGTAGTAACTTCTCACTAGCATTCCTATTCCCCAGAGAGCGATATCAATTCACGTGGCTTACCCTAATACTACACTACAACGATTAGGTTCCTTGCCTAGGGTGTTGAAAAACTTGCTCGACAAAAGGAAGTTCCTTTGACACCAAAGCCTGTAAGCGTATCACCCTCCTATGCTTGGATATAACTGATTATGACTCTTGGGTGCAGAGAATTAGATTGTACTGCTTGGGCAAAGAGAATGGTCATAACATCATTCAGTCAATTGATGAAGGACCATTCCAAATGGGAACAGCCAGAGATAAACTTGAGGTGGTGTGATGGAGCTGCTACTGGGTATGGATAAACCAAGGACTTATGATGATCTCGGTGATAAGGAGAAGAAAAGAAATGATCTCGACATTAGAGCTTCTAACATCGTACTTCAAGGTCTACCAAAGGACATTTACAAGGCGATCAATCACTGTCACGAGGCCAAAGCGGTTTGGGATAATGTCAAGATGCTTCTCTCTGGTTCAAAACTGACTAAGGAAGATAGAGATTCACAGTTTTATGATGACTTTGAGAACTTCAAGATGAACCCAGGGGAAAGCATTACAGAGTATCATGTGAGGCTTCACAAACTTATGAATGATAGGAGAAACATCAATATGACCATGCCAAACATCCAACTCAATTCCAAGTTCGTAAACAACATGAACTTGAATGACACAGATTTGTTACTGCTGTGAAGTTGAACAAAGGACTGAGGAACACTAACTATGAACAGCTGTATGCCTACTTACTTCAACATGAGAAGCATGCCACATTTGAGCATTTGATCTTGGAGAAATTCCACTCTAATACTGCTGCTACAAACTCTTCAAATGACTCAACTGCATTTCTTTCAAATGTGAGGATAAGTACTCAAGCATCACAAGTCATAAAATCCTCTCAGAATCAAAATCAGATTACCATACCAGACTCATGATTTACCCCAACTGACATGTTGATTGAAAACCTTGCAAACCAAGTGGCTCTACTGGTTCAATAGTCCAGAAACTTACTTCCCCAAACCAACAACAAACTTAGAACCTCATCTAATCTACAGAATCAAGCCACAGTGGAAGATGGAAGGATTGTGGTTCAGAATGTGCAAGGAAGGCGTAATGTGAATCCATGATATATTGCACGGGAATGTTGGGCAGAGGCTGGTTATGTGGGTGCTCAAAGCGGAGGAAGGATTGTAGTTCAGGTCAAGGAAAACCGATTAAGTGCTACAACTGTGGAGGATAAGGACATATTGCTAGGAACTGCAATCAACCGAAACGTCCACAAAATGTTGAGTACTTCAGAGATAAGATGCTGCTGATGCAAGCTCAAGATAGTGGAGCGGTGTTGGATGAGGAAGAGTTGCTGTTTCTTGCTAATGGGAATGCCAAAACATATGATGCAGATGTGGATGAACAACTAGTATATGATTTGGTACAGAACAATCCTAATGTCTTCTAGGTTGCTGATTGTGATGCTTTTGACTCTGATGTTGATGATGAACCAACGACACAAACCATTTTCATGGCTAATATTTCTCCAATTGTCTCATCACCTCCAAGGATTGTATCATATCAGAGGTACTAAAACTATATGATATGGTTGATGAGAAAAAGATTCCCAATGAAGTACAATCAACAGAAGTCGTTGAATTAGATAATGAAAATATAGGTAATAGCAATGTTGTCCCATATGATCAATATGTGACGCACGATGAAAGTCTTGTTGTACCAAGTGGTGCATCTTCTGCCACCAATGATGAATGTGTGTTTGATGAATACACTGAATATGCACCTAGTGATTCCATGGCCACTAAGCTAAATATTTATAAGGATCAAGTTGCCATCTATGAACAACGTGCTAAATTTGAGCTGACCACCCGTGAGCAGGAAATGGATAGCCAAATGCGTACATTAATCACTAAAAGTAATTTAAGGGAAGAAACGTTAAAACAAGAGTTAAATTCCTTACAAGAGAAACTTAATAAAACTGTTAAGAAAAAACAAGAACTTCAAGAAAATGTAAAAGTGCTTAAACATGAATTCAAGGAAAAAGAATCAAAACTTTTAAATGATTTTTCCAACCTTAAAAATTTGAAGAACAAACTTGAAAACAAGTAGTACGTACAAGGGAACACCATTCATATTGCTCACATGATCACTAAGTATAGAGTATTAAGTGATAAACACAGTATTAGCCTTGTAGAAGTCCCAAATTCTGCGTATCTTAAGAAAGTGATAAGGATTTAAAACATATATTTTTAGGGGGTCATTTAAGCCCTAAATTGACACATTTTATATCCGTTACTGCTTAAAATCGTTCCTTTTCACATTTTAGGTCTTTTGGAAGCAAAGTGCTAGAATGAAGCATATTTGGACGAAAAAGAGCGAAAACATGAAGAAAATGGCAAAGTCAAGATCAAAGGCACTCCAGCAGACTTGACGGCGTCCCAACCAAAGGGCGACGCCATCCCTCTATAAAAGACTTGATCAAAAGGGCACGCGATGGCACAACGGAATTTCTGGTCCTAAAGCCTGATGGCGTCACACCTAAACTCGGGCGTCACTCACTAATTTCACACCGACGCCCAAGATCCAAGATTCGACGACGTCATTCTTTCAAGACCCGGCGTCGTCACACATCTCAAATGACGCCGTCCCAGCGATGACTTGGCCCAAACGAAACCCTAATGGCGGTGACCGGCGGTCACTAGGAAAAACGGACGCCGTCGCGTTTGTAAATCTATATAGAATTCGATTTTTGAATTTTAAGAGGTAGAATTTTGGAGAGCAAATCCTAACTCGATTGTAGTCCGACTTGGACAGTATTATAGGGTCCCATACCTATTTTACATCATAAGATAAGTTTGTTTATCCAATTTATCATATGTCTACCCCATGTTCAATTGATTGTGTGTTTGCTTGTTTAACATGTCTAGCTAAATTATTCTTGTGTTTGCTTAGATCTATGAAACCTAGTTATTAATTGTTGTTAAGTTGTCTCTTGTTTTATTTGGTAGACGCTAGAGTAAGAAAACTGACTTCTTCTTTCATTGTTGCGAGCTTGAACGTCCTGAATAGCAGAAAGCCTTTGAGTGCACATTAGGCCATTCGTTGTGTTTATTGCGTGAAGTGTAGCTTTAGGATAGTAGTGTATTCGGGGAGATGCTATTGCACTTGCCGATCCCGGATATTCTAAAGGAGAGTTGCAATTCATAGAACTAGGGAATTAGGAACCACCCTACGACTAACCGGAATACAACGCACCAATTAAGATAAAGAAAGTGACAATTCAACCGACCAATAAAAGATATCTAGGGAGTAATAGTATTTAAGTGAACACATCTTTAATCATCATACGAGCACACCTCAATTAGCATAATCTATCCACTAGTTAATTTGAAAATTAGATAAGTAGTTAAAGTAGTAAAATCGATAGAAGTACCAACCCCAATCATATACCCCAAGATTTTTACCCTTGCTTTCTAAAAAAAACTTAAAAAAGACTAAAAAGAATCTTTCTTAACCCCACCTTCTCATTATATATCTCTTTCTAGCATTCCTATTCCCCTAGAGAATGAAATCAATTCCCGAGGCTTACCCTATATTACACTACAAAGATTAGGTCCACTGCCTAGAGGGTTGAAAAGCTTGCTCGTAGAAAAGGAGATTTTCACGACCCCGAACCCTGCTATCAAGTTTTTGGCGCCGCTGCCGGGAAATAGAATAGCTAGTTAGATTTCTATCTCGTTTAGGTCCACTCGCTTGATTCCTATCAAGTGAGATTTTTTCTCTTTTTCATTAGCTTCCTTGTAGTCTATCCCCATTCTTTGTGTTTTTGTTCGTAACCTTGTCACTTTTCACCATGGGTGAAAATCCACCAAACAACAATCCACCACCACATCAACTACTTCCACTCAACCAACCACCACTTGACCCTCCAAGAGGCCGTACTCTTGGTGAATACTCTAGACCGAGCCATCAAGGCTATAGGAACATCATTGAGCTCCCACTTCAAGCTCAAACTACGGCCCTGAGATCCGTCACCATCCGGTTGGTGCAAAACGGATGTGCATTCCATGGACTTCGTTCCGAAGATCCTAATCAGCATCTCAAGGATTTCCAAAAAATTGTTGATTCTATCGACCTTGATGCTACCACATGGGAGACCAAGCGCTTGCGTTGATTTGTGTTCAAATGTATATATAACAAATATCCAAATACCAAATGTACGCGATAATCGACAAATCAACCCTTTAGGAAAAAAGGTTAACGTGCCAAAACTCACGAATGTGATATATGTGATACCAAGATCAAAGATGATTACCTAGGTCGTGTCCCAACGAGGAGTGAATTGACGGTTACGTTTGAGGTTCGTTATTAAAATGCTTGAATAGTTTGAGATTTTACGTTTTTGATTACGTTTTCTAAAAATTAAAGCACAAGAAAGTAAATAAAGCACGTAAACAAATTAAATGACTAATTTAACAACTACTAAACATGAGAAACACTAAAACGATGCTAAATTACGTTTTAAGGTACTAAAACTGAAAAAACGCGAAAACCCGGAAACATCCAGAACTTCAAAAGTGAAAATATTGCAAATTAAAGCCTACGAGAGCAAAACTAATTTTCCTACATTCTAAATGACTAAAAATGATTTTAGAAAAAATCCGAGTATTTTTCCGACTTTTAAATTATTTATTACGAATTAAAAACTAAATTAAACTAATTTAGTTATAAAAAATACTAAAAGTTTTTGGAAAACTGTAAGAAAATTACAGGACATACTATGAATTAAATTTGATTTAAGAAAAATAAAAAGGCTGGTAACTGCTTTTGAAGATAAACACTTAATAAGCTAACAAGCTCTAAGGATTACAACTGAGAAGGGCTAATTAAATATTTGAGTAGGGAAATATAGGCACGCAACAAATGGGAGCAGAGATGGTTATGATTGTGGGTGTTGTGTCTGTGAGGCTAGAGACCAGGGTTCGACCCTGGTCTTTGGCTTTTTGAAAACATTTTAAAAAAAAAATTCTTTTCAAAACTTAAACATATGATCAAAATAAAGATTTTTTTTTATAAAAACAAACTTTATGAAAAGGCTCAAATAAGCTGTTTACACAGCTTATGTCCCATAGTTACACAAACTTAAACCAAACACCCCTCAATTCATATTATGAGCACAAATAAGCAAGGATAAGCAGAATTTAGATGAGAAATAAGCTAGCATGTACTACATTAAACTACAATAAGCCAAATACAAAGAAATAAAACTAAAAAGTATGGGGAATAAGCAGTTTTGGCTAAAAGCTAATCTAAGGGGAATCCTAAGCTTATAAGGACTAATAAGCAATTACAACTACCCAAAAAGCACTAATAAGCTAAATACTAAGCTAACTTAACCTAAAGCAACTAATAAGCCCTTAATGAATCTAAATAAGCCAGACTAAACACTAATAAGCACAAAAAAGGGCACAATCAGCTGTGTGGACTGCAGGGCAAAACAACATACTGGGCTTTTTGAAGACAAAATAAGCTATCCTAAACCTGTCTAATTCAGGAATTAACTTAAATCAGGTTGAGTACACGCAATGAAGAACACATAAATCTCATTTCCCACAATCTTTGAACAGTAAAATGTGCAAAAGAAAACCTTTGAACATCATACTGTTGATGTTTTGCTGCAAAAGTAATGACAGATGTTTTGTGTGGAAACCATTCTAAAAATTTGTTTAACCACTAAAACCAACTACACTAATAGAACATTTACTTAAACAAAACTATTTTAGTAACCTAACATGGGTCAAAATGGATTTTGACCCAAAATCAATACTAATCCAAACACCCCTTAAGGGGCAGAAATTGTATTTAAAGAGGGTTGGGACATTGAAATTCTTAAGAACAAACATTTTGCACTTAAACAAAAGCTCTGAGAAGCTTACAAAAGCTTATCTAAACATTTAAACAACCATGATAATGATAATAAAAAAGAACAAATTCTAGCATAACCTTCATTAACTAAAAAAGAGAATACAAACTGAGAATTTAAATGAGCTTAATTTAAAACTTAAATTAAAGACAATACATAGAATTTAAATTGCTGAAAATAAAAATGAGGACTAGAACTAAAGAATTCTAGACTAATTTTCTCAATTACAAGTCTGCCTATTTAAACAAAAAAACTAAATGGTCTTTCCTCTGTCTTTCTCTGTCTTATGTGCTTTGTATGTGAGGAGAGATTGAGCATTTGTGCATCTGTGCTTCTTTAACCATCATTATAGCCATTGATGTGAACTTGGTGCCCATTTCTTATCATCACAACCATCCAATTTCTTTGTTGTCTTGGATTGCCAAGGTGGCAAGGGAGACATGTGAAGGATTCTTTTTTTCTTCTGGGTTGAGAGGAGACAGGAGGAGGGAGAGGGGATGGGTTAAATTGGCGGGTAAAGGAGTAATTTGGTGTTCAGGCTTTTGACTTTTGTTTGGCAGTCAAAAGGGAAACTGCGTAAAAATAAAAAATAAAAACAGGTAAGGATATTATGGGTTGGGTGGTTCATTGGGTGAAAGGGGGTTCAAGTGGGTTAAAAGGATTCATATGGTTTAGTTGGGGGTTCAAAGGAGGATTATTTTTGATAAAGGTTAAAAACGAAAGTATTTATATTTTAGTATTTTTAGGTTTTTATAGAAATTTTTAAGAATGGTTTTTAATAAAAATAATGGTTTTTATAAAAAAAAATGGTTTTAAATAAAAATGGTTTACAAAAAATGTTTAGGTTTAATTTAAAAAAAAGTTTTTAAAAGGGTAAAATGGGAATTTTGGATTTTGGGTAATGGGTAAAAGGTAATTTTGGGTTTAGGGTTCGGTTTCGAGTCTGTTTTCCCAAGCTTACTCCAAAAACACGCCCCGAGATCCAAAAGTATATAAAATCCACTCCCGGCTCCGTCCGTAATGCATTTTTCCATTCCGAGCTCTTTTTTGTCCGTTTTTGCCCTTTTTTCGATCCCTTGTACCTGAAATACATAAAAAACACATTCCAAGGATATTTGTAATATAAATGGGTATATGTAAGTGTTTTTAAATATTTTTATTGGTTTTACAGGCTTAAAATGATGAGTAAAAGGCCACTCATCATCCCCCCACACTATCAATTGCTAGTCCCTAGCAATCCGATCATATAAAGTAATGAAAGGATCAAGAATACCAAGAATACCCCATTTCGATTTTTTATTCAATGCGAGAAATTTAAACAAGACAATAATAAATAAAATGCTTGATTTTCAAAACATGGCATCACGGAACGAGATTCACACAAAATGGGTGTCTCCGGGGAATTGTAATCGTCATCCTCTTTTTGATACTCTCAAACTAAGCTTAAACTTATTGTGCAAACATTTTTGTAAAATGCCAACACTACTTATATTAATAATCTATGTAAGTCGAGACTTAACTTTTTACTCCCGCAATTCATAGAATTTAAGTGAGTGTGCTCATTTTCAAAAGTTTGATCATTGAAATCGACCTTTGTTATGGTTGTTATCCACTTAACTAAAATATTAACTCACCGGAAACTACGAAAGTCTAAGGATCGAAAGGGCCTTTTCCATGTAGCGGCTTTCTTCTCAGCACATCCCAAACCAGTTGGCTTTAGGTGACCGGGCTTTTGACACCTCACAGAGAATAGTATCTGAATTAGCGAGAATTTGATTCCAAAGATTTATGAGGCTACCGTTAAGTTAATACTAAAACCTAAATGGATAGCAACCGACGATGATTTAGAGATTCTAGATTCAAAAGTGAGATCACTCCATGTAGCGACTTTCTTCTCAGCTTGTCCTTTTAAGGAGGCTAGGTTTTCATCCTCGAGAATAGTATCGGAGCTTTCGGGATCTTTGAAATCAAGAACTTTCAAATTACCGTCAAACTTTTAGACAACTTTGACTTATACTAGTTCAACTTCCGATTTAAATTTAAGAAAAAACAAGTATCGCACATTTATTCATAAGTAACATAATACTTTTATTCAACTCATATTTTTCATTTTTTCATTTTTCAAATCTTTTTTCACTTCTTTTTCCACCTTTTTTTTTTTTTTTTTCCTGCATCATTTTGACGTTAAACTTGTAATTTTACTTTTGCATCATTCAAGCAATATTACTCACTTTCATTTTGCAAGATTATTCCGATTTTAAGAAAGTATGCTTTTTCAAAAAATTAAATAAAAAGTTGAACTCGGACTCTAAATCAATTTTGCTTAAAAACCTTTTTATTGTAACAAGACTATTTAAATGTTTAAAAGTTTGAAAACGAGCACGTATTTTAGTCTGATTAGTTATCTTCTGGGAGAAAAAGCCATAGATTACTTACATAAGCTATAAAGAGAACCAACTACTCTACGCTTAGCATTTTCATTTGCACAACTCGTAAAAACTTAGCCTAAATGTTGAGAGAGCAGCTAGATCAACACTCTAGCAGAGTCAGGATTCCCCTTATTCTAGCCTAATCAAGACTAAACTACCATTAACACTAAAGCATTAATTCATTATTTTTGTGCAAAGCACTTCTTTTAAATGTAAATACTTAACTTAAGACGATAAAATTTTAAAATTTTGGTCAAAGCAGGGTGCTAGGGTACTAGAAGGTACAAATGTGATCAAAACTAAGCTTGAATTCCCCCCACCCACACTTAGAATTGAATATTGCCCTCAATATTCAAAGTACCGGCCATTATGCCGACACTATAGAACGAAAAAAGGTAATACTACTAGCCAAGTGTGGAAGCGAAATATTTTTTCACAAAAAGGATTAATAAGATATCCCTAGATAATCATTAGCAAAAAGATCGGATATTTGGCAGCTAAATTGAAAACAGGCGCATCAATCATCACGATCTACGGGAATCCTGAAAACAAGAGAAAACAAACACAAACAAAGCACAGTAGAGGAATTCCCCCACACTTAGTTGTTAGAAGATATAAATAAGTCAGAAACATGGGTTGTTGTAGAGAACTAGAAGGGGGGGTTGAATAGTTTTACTGATAAGGATTTAAAAGGTACACTTTTGATGGGTCATTTAAGCCCTTAATTGATCACTTTTGTATCCGTTACTACTTAATTTTGTTCCTTTTCACTTTTTAGGTCTCTTGAAGGCAAATTGCTGGAATGACACTTATTCGGACGAAAAGGCGCGAATATACGAAGAAAATGGCCAAGGTCAAGAATCGAGACACTTAAGTGCTTTGGGCCCAGGCGGGATGGCGTCACGGCTTAATAGCGACGCGTCGTGACACACCTTGAGACGACTCAAAGAGCAAATTGCTATTTTACAAAGTAATGACATCGGGTTTAAAAGAGTAGGCGTCACAACTCGAGACAACCTAGATTTGGATCTAACGCGTCGGAGGTTGAAGCCAAGCGGCGTCACGAGCATAAGGTGATGCCGTCACAAAGTTGACGTGGCCAAGGCGAAAACCTAATGGCGGCGACCGGCGGTCACAATTAAAGAGTGACGCCGTCGCATATTGTAACTCTATATATAGAATACAATTTTCGGTATTTTAAAGAGGTAGTTTTGTGGAGTAAAACTTAATCCGAACATAATTTGTCTTGGGCGGTATCTTAGGGTTCCATACCCTATTTTACAACAGGATAAGTGATTTACTTCATTGATTCAATTATGTCTTCAATTGTTTGTGTGTATGCTCGCATGTTTTCCATATCCGGCTAATTTACTTGTGTGTTTGCTTAGATCTATGAAACCTAGGTATTGAATTTTGATTGGTTGTCTCTTATCTTAATTGTGATTGACCTAGTATTGGGATCGGTCATTCGTTGTGTTTTTAATGCTTGAGTAATCTTTGTGAACATTAGTTTATAATCACCTAGAGTTATTGTAGTCTAAACATCCAAAGATAACCTTAGAGTTAGTTTATGAATCCTAGAGATTTCGTAGGCAATAACCTTAAGGTAGACTTAAAGAGTTAGGGAAAAACGAATACCCTACAACCTTAGAAGACACAATGCGTTAAGAATAAGGACGTGACAATTCAACCATCAGTAGGAGATAACTAGGGAGTAATAGCATCTAAGTAAACACATTTTTTATCATCATAAGAGCACACAACAATAGACATAGACTACACTCACCTTAGTTTAGATAATTAGATAAGTAGAGTAATCGGTGAAATATCAACCCCCAATCCAATACCCGAGATTCATACCTTTCCATTTTCTAAAAATATAAAAAGATAAAAATAATCATCCTCAACCCCAACCTTAGCATAGTAATTTCTCACTAGCATTCCTATTCCCTGAGAGCGATATCAATTCGAGGCTTACCCACAATACTACACTACAACGATTAGGTTCACTTCTAGGGTGTTGAAAAACTTGCTCGACGAAAGGAAGTTCCTTTGACCCGACAGCGCGTTGTGCAGCGTATCAAGTTTTTGCGCATTGTCGGGGAATAGAATAGCTAGTTAGATTTTCACCTTGTTTAGGTTTTCTTGCTTGATTCCTATCAAGTAAGCTTTTTTTCTCATTTTTTAGCTTCCTCGTAGTCTATCCCCCTTCTTCGTGACCTTTTTTAGTAACTCATCACTTTTCATCATGGAAGGTGATAATCAACCACCACTCATCAACCCAACACCAAATGGCCAACCAAGAGGCCGTACTCTTGGTGAATACTCAAGACCAAGCCACCTAGGCTATATAAATACCATTGAGCTTCCCGACCAAGCCTAAACTACGGCCCTTCGATCCGACACCATCCGGTTGGTGCAAAACGGATGTGCATTCCATGGACTTCGTTTCGAAGATCCTAATAAGCATCTTAAGGATTTCCTTAAAATAATCGATTCCGTCGACCTCGATGCTACTACTCGGGGAGACCACGCGCTTGCGTCTCTTCCAATTTTCTTTATGGGACCATGCTAGCAATTGGCTTGAGCGACTTCCTGCCGACTCCATCTCAAGTTGGGATGATCTCACCTCTCGTTTCCTTTCTCAATTTTTCCCACCGGGGAGAACTACTAAGCTTAGGAATGAAATCTTGATGTTCCAACAACGTCAAGGTGAATCTCTCTACGAAGCATGGACTCGATTCAAGGACTTACTCCATAGAGTCCCTCATCACGACATTGACCTTTGGCTTCAAGTCCAACTCTTTTATGATCATGTCAACTTCCCTACTAAGCGATCCATTGACCAAGCGGCCGGTGGTAAACTTAGTGATCTCACCGTGGAAGAATCATAGGGTATAATAGAGGACCTTGCTCTCTATGACAATGAAAGTTGGGATGATCCCCGCGAATTGCTCAAAACCATAAAGGCAATCTCCTTGCCTCCCATTGACTCAAAATCTTCCGACCGTAGGATGCTTGAGCTTGAAGATCAAGTTAAATTCCTAATGAGCTCCTACGAAAATCCTAAGTCTTCACGGCAAGTGAACAAAGTTTCTTCCTTGTGTGAGCCATGTAGTGGTCCTCATAACACTTGCACTTGCACAAGGCTCCCCGAACAAGCTTCCGTTGACTACGCATCCTCGCGTACCAATGGAACGGGAGGAAGATTCCTTACAACACCCGGACCTAGGACTTTCAATGACGCCCGAGAAGCATGGAAGGGCAGACCCGACTTCTATTGTGGACAAACCAAAGAATTCACATCTAATGATTTCTCATGGCCCCCATCTCACGGCCCTAACCAACAAAACATAAGAGGGATGTTGCAACACCTAGTCACATCCCAAGAAGCTCAAATAGCTAAGCTCTCAGATCGTTTTAACCAACAACAAGCCGAGATGGATAGGAAGATAGATAACCTCTTGAAAGCCATGACCAGCAGTGATAGGAAGGTTAAAGCTATCTCAACTCCCGAAACTTCCGGTGTAGAGATTAAGGACCCAAGTAAGTTAGCTAAGCACGTTCAATTCGTCAATACCATCACCTTAGTGAAACCTAATAGAACAAATGATGAAGCGAACCATGAGACGGTACTTGAGGTTAGTGAAACTCCTAGGAATGAAACAACCAAGGAAGTAGATGAAGTAGGCAATGACTATGGCAATAAGTTTCCTACGGAATAAGAACTCTCTCGCCACCCACACTTAGTACGAGACCTCCGTCACATGTGTGTTAGGAGAAGCCCTAGGATCAAGTTTGGGAACCCTTGGAATCTTAACATACCATGTTGCATAGGATACCTTTTTGTAGCAAAGGCCTACATTGATCGCAAGTCCCCGATAAATATCATGACTAGCACCTACTATAATTGGGTAATGAAGAAGCCTATCCCAACTAGGCAAGATCCCCATAATCCTAGGGTTAGTTGCAATTTTCTTGGTAGAGTTAAGGGATTTCCCGTCTATGTAGGAAGTTTCATTTTTCCTACGGATTTCATAGTTGTGAATGATATTAGTACGACCATAGATCCTAGCTTGTCCCACATTATTTTAGGAAAGCCTTTCATAGAAAACACCGGGATGACTTATGATCCGTCGTTAGGAATAGTGAGATTCAAGGATGAGACCGATGATGTAGCCTACCAAATGCCCTTTAAGATTGAGAAATTTTCATCACTATCCAATGATGAAAAAGAACTTAAGCTATCGGTCTACTATAGGAATGAGGAAGATAAGGAGAAGGGAGTTGATTATGTGATGAATATGATTTTCGGGTTCTATAAGGATTGCTTGAAACTAGGACCGGAATATAGAACGGATTGGGGAGAAGATGACTTCTTAGAAAGATGCATAATAGGGCATTGCTATAACATGGAAAACCCCAATAGAGACCGTCATGAGGAAGAAGGTGACGGTAATGAAGTCACGTAGGGGCACGACTTTGAGTCGAGCTACAAGACTCATAAATAAAGAAAAGCGCTTCGTGGGAGGCAACCCATGCTTAATTGTTTTCTTGTTTGTGTATCGTATATATTTTATTGATTGTTTATTCTCATGTTTAAATTTGTAAAAATGCTTGATTTTGTCTTAACCTCGTCTTAATTACAAATAAAGGTATTTTACAAAAGGGATAAGCGTAGGGAGGATTACACACGTTTTCAAAAAGAACGTGAACATGAGAATTACAATCATTAAAAAGATATACATGTGTGTTTGTTCGAGTCAAATGCTCGTGTCGAGTCATAATGGATATTTTGCGTGAAATTTTTCCGACTTTTAAAGATATAAATTTTCGAGAAAATCACAGACCGGTTTCTATCGGGATAACTTTGATGGCGTCGTGGTGCATAACGGCGGTGTTAGGAAGAGTAGAAATAGCTTACTACTTTTTCTCGTTTTCGAGCTACTTATAAATTTTGGAATTTTCCGGTCTTAATTTTCGGAAAATCGTAAACATCCATTCCACAAGCATTATATCCTAGTTTAGTAGAGTCATATATATATTGTTACCGCCAATTTCGTGAAGGTTTCATTTGTTTTCTTCAAGTGTGCGGGTTTTATTTATCAAGAAGAAGATACATAAGATTGGATGGAGCTTTTCATACATTCTTCTTGAAGAAAGATTTAACCACTACTTCACACGGATCCTACCGACCTAATCGTGGAGTACTAGTTTCTTTCATTTTAATTACCTTCCATTATCATAACTTTGATACTTTCGGGAACATTGGGGACAATGTTCGGTTTAAGTGTAGGGAGGGAAAATAAAACAGGAACTTTGAAACTATGCTTATCCTTGACTATTTGCCTTGTCCAATTTCATTTGTGTGATAAACCATGAGAAATATCGGTTAGGGTAATTTTGGCACCAAATTTAAAATTTTTCATGACATGTAGGAGTGGGCCATTAGTCTTAATAAAGTGTATCATGGATAAGAAGTTATATGACTAGCACAAAACCCTTTACCACTTAAATTCCACCCAAAATGTGAGGATCGCCTTAGATTTGTAGGAATTAAAGCATTCTACTTTAATGCTTCGAGTGTGTCCGGTAGTATAATAGATTCTAGAACTTGTTTTGTGATGCATTCGAGATCGCATGATGACACTACACTTGTTCGATTAGGAATAACTAAATGATAAGAGGCATTAGGATAACCCTTGTTTGATACCCGTATTATAATTACTTCTTCCACATCGATTGAGTAAATCCCCCACACCCTTGCGTTGTACTCATCTTTAGTACACGATACCCCTAGTTAACCCCTCAAAGCCTATCCTTTTCGTGGTTCTTGTGATGTTTCGGTTTTCCGGATTATCAATGAAGAGCATTGTTTACAATCCACCCCCAAATGTACACCCAAATCGCCTTAGCCTACCTTGTATGCACTCACTTTTAGTGCATTATTGTTATCATACTAAACCCTTAGTTCAATTATCTAGTTGCTTGCATAAGTTGCTAAGTCGAGTCATATCCTTTCTACATAGTTTTGGGACGATTGGGACTCATGGGAAAAGTTAAATTTTATGAAATGACGGGAAGGAAAGTTAAATTCAAATTCCCTTTATTTGCGTAATAATGTACTCCAAGTGTTTTGATCTTTTCAATTCGGGTCAAATTAGTGTTAGAGAAATAAAAACTCAAGTGTAGGGATGTGCCTATCAATCCCTATTATTTTGATGTTATCCGGGTTTCTTGACGGTCTTAATATTTATAGTGTCTCGCTATACCTATGGTCTACCCTAATGCACTAACAGGCGGTGTGCCGGTCGTGTGTAGTGTAGTAAATGGTAAAAGCGAGGTCGTCCCAAGAGCTATGTGTGTCGGATAATTACTAAGTCTAATTGTCACGAGAATATTAATGGTTTGATAGGGTTTTAATTAATTAAACTACTAATGAAGAATATAAAATAAAAGCAAATAAATGGTGAAGGAAATCAATAGAGGAATAGTGGTGCTAACCTAGTTAATCCTCCTAGCTAGTTATGTCTACGTCTACCTACTTCCAATTACTTGGTGGGGTCAAATTCGAGAGGACAACATTTGGTCAATTCGCCTAACCTATCGACAAAGATGCCACCACAGGAGAAATCGGTAGCACCGTCATAAGTCTGTTGTTCTGGTCCCTAAGCCGAGTCATTAAGTACCGCTACATGCTAGATTCTAAATAGTGAGTGCCGGCCGTTAGGAACTTAGACACTACACCCCAATTCTTAAGTTCATCCAAGCGATAGGTGATCGGTTGGTCAAATCGCACAAGTAGAAAGGGTCGTCGGTTGGTCATATCTTACCCTTCCGTCTCGATCCGCTCACCTAGGGTCGGTTGGTCATATCTCCTAGGCAATTGGCCTCTATCGCCATTCAAAACTACCGAACCAAGGGTGACTACCAAAGAACTATGCATGCATACACTTAGAAATAATTGTACGGAGTAAAGGTAAGCGCAAACAAAACAATTAAGGAATCATAACTAGGCTAGCACCAAAGGGTGCTTAGCAGCTCATATTAATCATGCAAATCAATTCAATATTCAAAGGTGCGAAATACATGAATTGAAAGTAAAAGAAATAATAAACGCTAAAGCTTATCGTAATGGTGTGACTTCTCCCTTGGAAACGACTCCGTATGCTTCCTAGACCTCCTTGAGCTTTTCCCACGTTCTCGAGTGTTGTGTGTGGAATGGGATGCTTTGAAATCTTTGGAATTAGTGGGGTATTTATAGGCGGTGCGGGTTCTGGCGTAACCAATAGAGGAGTTCTGCCGTAACCTTCTATTTCATCGTAAATGCACTAGATGCGCTAGTTTGGCGTAACCTTATAAGTGGTTACGCCGTAGTCTTCAATAAACTCGGTTACGTCGTAAGTGATGCGATGATTCTGGCGTAAGTATCGGTGACGTGGAACCTCTTTTGACCTAATGGAGTTACGTCGTAACCTTTGGGAAGAGTTACGCCGTAACCTCTTGATAAGTTGGACTTACGGGTCACGCAATAGTTACGGCGTAATGTGAGAGATGAGTTACGCCGTAACTTCTTCAAAATAAGCATCTGTGTGATAAATCTTTAGTAATGTTTCCATTTCGCGTCTCTTTAGCTCAATGCTCGTAATTTACGAAAGTGGAAAACAATGGAAAACAAGCGTAAATCCATATAAATGATATAAATAACGAGCATTATCGGAAATTGACACTTAATATTCGGGACTATTTGATGTTATCAAATATCCCCCACTTGAACTCTACTTGCCCTCAAGTAGACCTTATTAGATAGATTCCTAAAAGATATCTCCCAAAACACGGAAAATATGAGTTTACAAATCCCTTATGCTAGAATAAAACAAAGCGAACACCTCACGAAGGGAACAAACACTCAAATCTCTCAACTATTCTAAGTGTCAATTTCGGGTGATCACTCAATCGCATGATCATAGCATGTATTCTATCATAAGCTTGGCGGTTACACAAATCTCCACCACTAGAGTTAAGGGCTAAACAATTCTCGAAGGCAATATGGGTAGACACGACAAAGGTTAAGGGTGACTCGTCATTACTAACATGTCACGGTGAAGTGGACAAAATCAATGATACATGACCAAATCCATGGCCAAGACACCAAAGATTGCTCATTGCATCACCTAGACACGCTTCATGACTAAAGGGTAGGATAAGACATGGGATATATAATTGGTGTAAAATGAAAAACAAGCGGTAGTCTAAATCTATAACTAAGTCATCACCACTTACCGTCCGCCCAAAGTTCAAGCTTAGAAGTCTAGAGACCGGATCATGAAATGCAAGGTAGATGTGTCATTAGAGGGCGTCGTGATGGGCACACTACCTTTTCTTCTTGATTGGTATAACTCCAACTCCAATCTTCTAATGTGACCGAGGTGGCCTCCTCGATACTAAACAATAAAGCTCATACTATAGTGCTTATAACATCGCACTTTACATCATAACTCAATCAACTATTTTTTTTTTTTCGAATCACATTTTTTGAACATAACATAATAACATAACATCCCCCACTTGAGATGAACAATGGGAATTCGGGGGTCTTCAATGATCTTCATAATTGTTGTCGATGAAAGCGTGATTTCCAAACCTTTCCACTCGAACCTTGAACTTAGGCAAATGATGACTTCCAATTACAAATAAAGACTACGGGGTAGGCTAAGGTGTAAGGTGTGTGAAACAATATATTGGGTTGACAAAATGAAAGGAATGGCTCGGAAGGGTGTATCTAGGGGTATCTTGCACTAAAGGGAGTGCAACAAAAGGGTTTCACATGGGGTCGAAAAGTCGAGGTGACTAATCGATAGACTCACAATGGTAGGCTGTTTGGGTGATAATCCTATAATATTGCCTTCTAAAAGCGAAAAGTCCAAATACATCGAGCTAACTCAACATACCTCGTCTATGGTCTCGAAATGATGCAAAGGCCAAGTTCTAAAGTTTACAAGCTACCAAGCACACTCATAATTTGGTGGATTTGGGGTAAAATATTGGAAGCGGATAAGGCTAATCTCACCATGTAATATCAAGGGTTGTATGTGCTCGGCTAAGGTCTAATCTAGTTAGGTTCGGAAAAACATGTCAAAATTTTAAAATGGCATAATTTTTCAAAATAAACTAGAAAAATGAGGTGAAATAAAGTTCAAGAGATAATTCTACTCCGTCCCCCACTTGAATTGTACAAAGTCCCTTTTGTACTAGGCATTAAAATAAAGGTGAGAGAAAGGTAGAATTAGGCGAGAACTTCCGAAATTGCTCCAAAAGAAGAAGGCCCACGAGAAAGGATCGTGCCTTCGTTTAAGCGTCATGAACAAACTTCAATCCACGAAATCACAATACCGACAAGCATAATTCTAAAAAGAAAAAATAAAATGAAAAACAAACCTAACTCACTTTCGTAGGAATCACGGTTGCATTTAGCGAATGCAACAAGCCTTTAAACCACTTGGTGTCCCAGTGGACGAGTGAAGTCTCGTGAGGGTTCTGAGGAACACACCCACAAAGTTCATTTAAAACTAATACAAGGTTCTTGTGTTTTAAAATGAAAGAATTAAAGAGAGGAGAGTTACGTCGTAACTCCTATGAGAGATTCTGTAGTGGCTGGCAAAAACTGGTATGATTTGTGAAGCGAATAGTTCTGGCGTAACCACCGAGATGGTATTACGCCGTAATTGGTAATCGTCAAAATTACTGCTGCTAAAATGTTGGTTACGGCGTAATCACCAAGATGAGTTCTGTAGTAACTCTGTTCGAATCGACAAGCTGCGTGATAATTACTTCTTTGTCTCTGCAAAATGGTTAGAAAACACAAAACCCAATGAAATGAAATAAAAACAAAAGAAAGGGATAATTCGGGTTGTCTCCCGAAAGAGCACTTTTCTTTATTCTGAGTCTTTAAGTTAGACTCGAGCCGTGGGCTACCGGTGCTTGTTCCGTCATCTCGTGGTGGGCAATCTCCATGTTGAAGCCGGTGATCAAATTCTCATCCGTTTGTATCCATCTCCAAGTTCTAAACACCCTAAGTAAAAGTTTTTGATCTTTTGGTAGGGGTGATCAAAACCTTTGGCCTTATCTTCTTCACTAATACCAAGCGGTCTAGCATAACTCAACTGTCTTTTAGTCCAATTTTAAAGTTTTGACAGTCCTTGGCATTTTGAAAGCAGTTTTATCATCGCCAATCTTTAACCAAACCAGTCCTTCCTTTCGTTTTATCAAGCCCGGATATTTCTTTAAAGGGTTTTCGAAAATCACCCAGTCGACCCATACGACACGAACTCGCTAACATCATCCAAAACCACAAAGTCGACTAGAAAGCAGTGTGTTCCTACAAAACTTCGTATGTTTGTTGCTATCCAGGAAGTTGTTTCCTTTGTAATCAAGCTCCTTTTCCATAACTGGTTGTAGCATTCCTTAGAGATAATGTTGTTGGGGAATCGTGTCGATAAATGGGTGAAAATCAATGAACCCAATTTTGCATGAGATTTTCGGATAATAGGGATTCCTATGATGGATTCGTGCCCCATCTCATAAAAGCTGTGGTTGGTCCGATTGCAAGAATGTTTTTTCGAGTTATCTTGCCAATGGGTCATCTCGACATCACTAGAGAGGTCTTGACACTTAATCCTAAGTTATCCTCTTCCTCAAAATTCACGAAAACATCAAAATCCTTCCCGAGTCAACCTCTCCGGGATCCGGGGTCGCTAAGAAACTTTTCAAGGGCTTCACCAAAATTCCCCACTAGGTCAATTGCACACACCTTCTCGGGGTAGACAAATGTTCATTAGGTCCGAATGTGGCGATCTCTCCATTAGCTTCGAGTCAATTTTCGGCAAAGACATCCACTTTAGTGTGAGCGATAGCAAGCATGGGTCTTCCTAAAATGGCGGTATCTGTTGTCTTCGGGATATCAAGAATCACAAAATCTCTTGGGAAAAGGAATCTCTTTATCTTCACTAATACATTTTCAACAATTCCTAATGGCGATTGCATGGATCGATCGGCCATTTCAATTTTCATCTTGGCGGTTTAAGTTGCCAATTCCATACGCAAAAACATCGAGCGAGGCATTATGCTAATACTAGCTCCAAGATCGCGGGCGTTACACATGTTTAGGCTCCCGATATAGCAAGGGAGAGTAAAGCATCTGGATCTTTTCCTTTTGTGGTAGCTCGTTCCTCAAAACCGTGAGCATCTTTCGTTGAGGCGAATAGTCTCATCATAACTTAATTCCGCGTAGTATCATGACGATTAGTATTATCGGAATCATTAGTAGGAGGGTTTACCGGCAAAGTTTGGTCCAAAAGTGATTGTTTCTCCATCTTGATCCGTCGCAACCTTTTACGAAAAGGTCAAAGGTTCTTCGAGGATAGTTTCTATAGTGTGGACAACTTCTTCCTCCCGAGTGCTAGGTAATCGAGATGGCTACGAACATGAACTAACACTTTTCTCTAATCTTTTATCCTATCATCGTGAATTTTAATAGAAGAGGCGTATTATCCACGAATGCTTTCATCATCTTTTCTATCCTATCGTCGCTCTCTTGATTCTTTGATGTGGTCAAGAATTTTTTCTCAAGATTGTTCCGGTATTGGTCTCAAATACACTTTTAACTTTCTCAACCCTACATGCTTGACTTCTCTTTCCAACCTTCGTTTTCAAAAATTTCCCGTAATTGTATTCTTGCTTCGTTATTGTCTTCATTACCTTATGATCGAAGTTATCTCTCGGTCCGTATCCGGTATCCATGTGCCACTTGTAGCAATGTTGGAAATCCATTGAATACATTCCAAGGCACGATCGAGTCATGCTAGGAATAGGTCTTGGTGAATCAAGGAGTTCTCGTGTTTGCGCATTAATCCCCGATAGAAGGCGTATACGATCGATGTTTGTTTAAATCATGAGTAGGGCATCGATAGAAGCTCATTAAATCTTTCCCATGCTTGGTACAACGTTTCTTCTCAATCTGCATGAATTGATAGATTTTCCCAAGAAGCCTAGCCATTTTTAAGGAGGGCAAAATTGTTGGACGAACTCCTTTCTTAGTTTTCCCATGCTTCTTTACTTTCACTAGGAAGTTTGTTATACCATCTTTTCTTTGTTCGGTGAGAGTCATAGGAAAAATCCTTGCGGTGGTGAATAACTTGGAGTACCCACGGCGTTGAAAAGAGAGGATAAGTGGAGAACTTCATCTACGTGATCTGAGCGTCCTCATCTTCGTCTCCGAAAACTTAAGCTCATGTAACTCTCGAATAATATGATGCGGGATGGAGTATTTTTGGTAGGAGAATCCTTAGTGAAGCTTCGTTGGCGATTATCGTTTGGTCGGTCCAAATCTTGCTCCATGGTTAGGTCATTGATATTATTTTCATTGATGACCTCACGGTTACGTGTCCGGTAGTGCGATTCGTAAAATGAGAAGATGTTGTGAATAGGAACCGGAGAATAGATCCTCTTTTTCGAAATTGCTTCTCGGGTCAACAAATGGGGTAGCGAGAAAGGGCCTAGAGCTGCGAGTCTTGTATCGACATTATCGAGAAAGAAAATTAAAAGCAGACTTAATATGAAATCCTAAAATAGCTCCCGGCGGTGGCAAAAACTTGATGCGGGTTTCTTGACGGTCTTAATATTTATAGTGTCTCGCTATACCTATGGTCTACCCTAATGCACTAACAGGCGGTGTACCCGGTCGTGTGTAGTGTAGTAAATGGTAAAGCCGAGGTCGTCCCAAGAGCTATGTGTGTCGGATAATTACTAAGTCTAATTGTCACGAGAATATTAATGGTTTGATAGGGTTTTAATTAATTAAACTACTAATGCGAGAATATAAAATAAAAGCAAATAAATGTGTGAAGGAAATCAATAGAGGAATAGTGGTGCTAACCTAGTTAATCCTCCTAGCTAGTTATGTCTCGTCTACCTACTTCCAATTACTTGGTGGGGTCAAATTCGAGAGGACAACATTTGGTCAATTCGCCTAACCTATCGACAAAGATGCCACCAGGAGAAATCGGGCGCACCGTCATAAGTCTGTTGTTCACGGTCCCTAAGCCGAGTCATTAAGTACCGCTACATGCTAGATTCTAAATAGTGAGTGCCCGGCCGTTAGGAACTTAGACACTACACCCCCAATTCTTAAGTTCATCCAAGCGATAGGTGATCGGTTGGTCAAATCGCACAAGTAGAAAGGGTCGTCGGTTGGTCATATCTTACCCTTCCGTCTCGGTCCGCTCACCTAGGGTCGGTTGGTCATATCTCTAGGCAATTGGCCTCTATCGCCATTCAAAACTACCGAACCAAGGGTGACTACCAAAGAACTATGCATGCATACACTTAGAAATAATTGTGCGGAGTAAAGGTAAAGCAAACAAAACAATTAAGGAATCATAACTAGGCTAGCACCAAAGGGTGCTTAGCCGCTCATATTAATCATGCAAATCAATTCAATATTCAAAGGTACGAAATACATGAATTGAAAGTAAAAGAAATAATAAACGCTAAAGCTTATCGTAATGGTGTGACTTCTCCCTTGGAAACGACTCCGTATGCTTTCCTAGACCTCCTTGAGCTTTTTCCCACGTTCTCGAGTGTTGTGTGTGGAATGGGATGCTTTGAAATCTTTGGAATTAGTGGGGTATTTATAGGCCAGTGCGGGTTACGGCGTAACCAATAGAGGAGTTCGCCGTAACCTTCTATTTCATCGTAAATGCACTAGATGCGCTAGTTACGGTGTAACCTTATAAGTGGTTACGCCGTAGTCTTCAATAAACTCGGTTACGTCGTAAGTGATGCGATGAGTTCTGGCGTAAGTATCGTGGCGTGGAACCTCTTTTGACCTAATGGAGTTACGTCGTAACCTTTGGGAAGAGTTCGCCGTAACCTCTTGATAAGTTGGACTTACGGGTCACGCAATAGTTACTGGCGTAATGTGAGAGATGAGTTACGCGTAACTTCTTCAAAATAAGCATCTTGTGATAAATCTTTAGTAATGTTTCCATTTCCGCGTCTCTTTAGCTCCAATGCTCGTAATTTACGAAAGTGGAAAACAATGGAAAACAAGCGTAAATCCATATAAATGATATAAATAACGAGCATTATCGGAAATTGACACTTAATATTCGGGACTATTTGATGTTATCAAAATTTTGTTCCTTTTCACTTTTAGGTCTCTTGAAGGCAAATTCTTTGGAATGACACTTATTCGGACAAAAGGTGCGAATATCTGAACAAAATGGCCAAAGTCAAGAATCAAGACACTCAGTCTTTGCTGGAAATGAAGGGACGGCGTCACGACTTAATAGCGACGCCGTCGCGACACACCTGAAACGACTCGGAGAGCAAATTGCTATTTTACAAGTGACGGCATCGGGTTTAAAAGAGTAGGCGTCACAACTCAGACGGCCTAGATTTGGATCCCGACGGCGTCAGAGGTTGAAGCCGACGACGTCACGAGCATACGGTGACGCCGTCATAGAGTTGTCGTGGCCAAGATGAAAACCTAATGGCGGCGACCCGACGGCATCACAATTAAAGAGTGACGCCGTCACATATTGTAACTCTATATATAGAATTCGAATTTTTAGTATTTTAAAGAGGTAGTTTTTAGTAGTAAAACCTAATCCGAACATAGGTTGTCTTGGGCAGTATCTTAGGGTTCCATAACCTATTTTACAACAAGATAAGTGATTTACTTCATTGATTCAATTATGTATTCAATTTTTTGTGTGTATGCTCGCATATTTTCCATGTCTGGCTAATTTACTTGTGTGTTTGCTTAGATCTATGAAACTTGGTATTGAATATTGATTGGCTGTCTCTTATCTTAATTGTGATTGACCTAGTATTGCGATAGGTCATTCGTTGTGTTTTTAATGCTTGAGTAATCTTTGTGAACATTAGTTTATAATCACCTAGAGTTATTGTAGTCTAAACATCCAAAGATAACCTTAGAGTTAGTTTATTAATCCTAGAGATTTCGTAGGCAATAACCTTAAGGTAAACTTAAAGAGTTAGGGAAAAACGCATACCCTACGACCTTTGAAGACACAATGCGTTAAGAATAAAGACGTGACAATTCAACCATCAATAGGAGATAACTAGGGAGTAATAGCATCTAAGTAAACACATTTTTATCATCATAAGAGCACACAACAATAGACATAGACTACACTCACCTTAGTTTAGATAATTAGATAAGTAGAGTAATCGTGAAATACCAACCCCCAATCCAATACCCGAGATTCGTACCTTTCCATTTTCTAAAAATATAAAAAGATAAAAATAATATTCTTCAACCCCAACCTTAGCATAGTAATTTCTCACTAGCATTCCTATTCCCCAGAGAATGATATCAATTCGAGACTTACCCTAATACTACACTACAACGATTAGGTTCCTTGCCTAGGGTGTTGAAAAACTTGCTCGATTTAAAAGGAAGTTCCTTTGACCCGAGCATACGTTGTCGCGCATCATTTATTGATTAAAACTTCGTTTTAAACTATTTAGATCGACTTATATCAATCTATTTAAATGTGTATGTTGGATGTTGATAGATAAGAATGTAAATATGTAATGCAAAGGTAAAGAGTAAGAAACACAAAACCACGACACGAGTGTTTATAGTGGTTAGGCTACAAGGACACGTTCCTTGCCCTACTCCACCCCCCGAGTCACCTACTCAAGAGTTCGTAAGCACTACACAACACAAACTCCTTATGGCGGAAAAGCCTTCACAATGTCGCCTACTCTTTTTTCGGTACAAGGCTAGACACCGAGTTCTTTCACGAGGTAGAACCAAACCTATCACAACGTCGCCTACACTTTATCCGGTACAAGGCTAGATACCGAGTTCCATTACAATGGAGGAACTACTACCCAACACTACACAACACCTATCCCACCGACATCATCAAGGATATCAATATCCTTGGACACAACCTATTTATATTTGTACATCGATGCACTATATCGATTGTACACCCTTGGAATCTTTCACTAATGCCCTTGACATGATCTTTTGACACCTTTCACTAATGCCTTCATCATGGACCTTTGGCACCCTTCACTAATGCCTTAGACACGGACCTTCGACACCTTTCACTAATGCCTTCGACTTGACCCTTTTGGCATCTTTCACTAATGCCTTCAACACAACACTTCTAGAGAGGAGGAAAGAACTATCAACAAGAGAACTTCAGTAGTCTTGATGATGACGAAGCTTAGCAACTCATGGACTTGAACTTGTTTGACTTCAAGAGGTGGTGATATCGCCTTTAAGAGGAACTTAGAGAATCACACAAAAACAAACATAAAATACATAGAAAGATCCTTTAGATCTGAGGTTAGAGATTTTACAATGCTAGGAGAAAGTATGTGTAGAAGTGGCAACTTACAATGAAGTAATGGCTCACTATTTATAGACAAAAAATTCACTACTGTCCCACGGATCCCTTGCTTGAGGGATCCGTCTAGTGTATTCCTAGGGATCCGTTGAACGCTCCCCCTAAATGGGTTGTGGGTCATGGATCATGGATCATGGGTTATAGACTTTGAACCATGGGTATCCAAATAGATACAATGTATCTAGAAGATGCAATGCATTTAGTCAATGGGTCATGGGTTAGCTCCATGGGTTATGGATAATACCCATTATGACTTCATGCATGATGTCATGCAATGGGTTATGGGTTATGGATCATGCTCCATGGGTATGGGTCATGAAATTTGGATTTTACCCAACTACATTCAATGTATTTAGTCAATGGGTCAAATACTTAGACTTCTACCCTTTATATTACTCAATACAATACATACTAAGTATGTATATATATACCCATTATGTAAACACTAGTTGTTATACATATGCATTACTATAACATGAAAACACTATTACTTGTTTAGTGTTTTATATGAAAACGTAAGTGTGTTAGTAAACTATTGGCTCAAACCATTTACGTATTTTATTTGTTTCGTTAAAATGATTTTACCTTTGTTATCGACAAAACATTAGAAGATCGTAAAATATAAATAAACGTTTTTACGGCTTATTTGTATTAACAGTTGTCACCCATGAAGTGCTAATGTTTTTGTTAACCGAATCACTAGCTTGACTCGACCCCGGTTTCATTGGTCCATGGGGGAGCAAGTGGAAGAGAAAATCTTCATCGAACTTTCATTCAAATGGTTTGTATAAAAATTGAATGTGCTGAAAGTTCCACTCCGATGAGATACATCCGGCTCAAAAGAATGATAAATGGAGATGCCGGGGTCAAAAATTGTATCCTCACTCGCGTAGGAGTTAAGACATGGAGAAGTCACAGGATAAGAAAGAAAAGCGTCAATTACTTAACAACGGGAGGGTTGGGTGGGCAAAAGATTAGATTGAGGAACATTAACCGAATTTTCAGAAATCTTATCCACCACTTTAGAAGTTACAACATCCGTCTTAGACTTTTGAAATCTCAGAGAGTGAACTCCCTTGAAAGGTAAGATACCGGGTTTGAAAACTTTATCCTCTGAGAGCAATGAAACGCAAGTATCAACCACGGTAAAATCCTCAAGGGTAGATGGGTTACTCATGGATAAAAGAAGATGTGGAGCATTTTGCTCAAAAAGCTCATCCTCAATTCCTGATGGAAGAGGATCGATGTGAGCGAGTTCAACGGAGAACTCCTCATGAAAAAGTCTACGCCTTTCGGTAGGAGGAAGCAACTCAAAAGTGAACGAATCATACTCAGGAAGAGAAAGATGAAAAGTGGGAGTGCCACTACTCTCTTTTTCAGTATGATCATCATCAAAGCAGAATACTTCATATTCCGGAAGAGAATCATTGGAAAAATCCTCAAGCTCAGAAAATGTTTCGGGCTTTTCCAAGAAGAGTCACTATCCTCAACGAGGATAGGAGATGAAGTTGGTTTAGCACAAAATGATTCGATCTTAGAAATGAGGAGATTTACATTGAAATTTTTTTCACGAAGTATATAGTCCTCGATTTTCGAATCATCAAAATCTCTCACATCTTCTAAGCTGACTAGCTCAGAAGGTAACTCCTCAACATAATCGATGTCTCCATAAGATAAATAATCATCAAACGAAGTACAATCATTGTCAGAATTGGAGAACATCTCGACATGATCATTTGGAATGTCAAGAGGAGGAGGATTATCATCAAAAGGTACATCACACATAATACCGAAGATACCCTCAGACTCACTTGGAATTGGGACAAGGTCCTCAACACTAGACTTTTCCATTTCCGGAAAAGTGCCAAGATGCTCTTCCTACATTAAAAGGTTATCCGAAGGTTCCATGGTAGATAGGAAAGATAAGGGTGGTTTGTATGCAAGTGGTGGAGAATGGACATGTGCGATACTTTTTAGGCTAGAAATATGCACCTCGTCCTTTATCGTCTCCCAATATTCCTCATCCTCATCATCGATAATGCAAGCGTCGTTAAATTTGGAACGCCTTTTAGCTGCTCGTTCTCCGGCTAGTAATCTTTCGTTGCGAGCTACTTGTTCTTCGGCTAGTAATTCTCCCATGGTTTTCTCATGAAGATCTTGATTTTGATGGTTATGTTTAAGGACAAAATTCTTAAGATCATTCACTAAAGCTTGAAAATCTTGGACAAATTCTTGAGGAGGTTGGAAATTGTCAAAATCGGAAGTACTATAACAAGGAGGTTGACATTGATAATTATCATGAGGACCTCCACATTTTCCACTAGAAAAATATGGTGTATCTTGAAACGACGTACCATTGAAATTTGGGTAGTACGGTTCTGGCTCGTATGAGCCCTATGGAGGGTGGTTGAAGTCTTTTCGAGGATAATAGTTTGGATTAGAATCATATGTAAATGAATTCTCAACGCAAATTGAACAAAATCCACCTGGCTTATAATTTCCACACCACTCGCACATACATTTGTAACAACGAAAACCATTTTACGAATCTAACGAATCTCCACACCCATAGCAATAACGATGATCGAACGAAGAAATTTTGGGAGAGAGAGTAGGAATCGAAGGTCTATAGTAATCAATACCACATCCGGTAGTTTTAGCGGTATTGCCTGAAGTTGAAGCTTGACGAACTTGATTTAAGCAATTTTGAAGGATGTTCTTGATTTCATTATTTCTAGCCCTAAGCAAATCGTCCTTGTAACCCTCGGTGGGTGCTTGAGGTAATTCCGACATTTGAACGGGTTCGTCAATAATAGAACATATCTCGGGTTGTAGCGGGTGGTCTGAAAGACTTTGAGAATCATTGAGAGACTTTTTATCGGATAATTCGCGACAATAACAAGATCCGTCTCTACTAGATTTTCCACACCGCTTACATATACACTTGTAACAACGAAAGTCGTCATCCACCGGACCCTTACAATACATACAATGATAGTAGTCGGGGGTCGCCATAAGAATTATACATTTAGAGGGTTAAGAAGATAGAATAAAACGGTTAAGAGGATAAAGAAGAATATTTTTGAAATTTTTTGAAAAGGAGTGCACATGCACTAAAAAACAAAATTCAATTAAAACGAGACAGAATAAAAAACACAAAGAACTTACACCAATAATTACAAGCGATACGGTAGCTCTCCAAAAGAAAAAAGCACAAAGGAGCGGAGAAACAAAGGTCAGCGCGAAGCTTATTAAAAACCCGTTTCTTTCAGGTCACAATTTAATGCGCACCCTTCCTTAAACCCCTCTTATAGTTTGTTTATCAATTAGAGGTGAGCCGATTTTTCACAAGTGACACAAAGGCAAGTTTTGAATCTTTAGTTTGGGAACTTATTATGATAACACTCAAGTTGAGAGTGTTATATTGATTGTGTATTCTATCTTATTTAAAAATGAAAAGCAAAAATCTTTATGTATTTTTATCTATATATATATATATATATATATATATATATATATATATATATATATATATATATATATATATATATATATATATACACACAAACACAAAATACAAAGGAAAATATTTTTGTGTTTTATAATTTTTCCAAAAGCAATAACTTCACGAGGAAAGATCTTCAAGTCACTAATCGTCAAACCTTAACGATATTATCGCAACATAACCTCCCCGGCAGCGGCGTCAAAATTTGATTCGTGTTCAAAAGTATATATAACAAATATCAAAATACCAAATGTACGCGAGAATCGACAAATCAACCCTTTACGAAAAAGGTTAACGTGCCAAAACTCACGAATGTGATATATGTGATACCGGGATCAAAGATGATTACCCGGGTCGTGTCCCAACGAGGAGTGAATTGACGGTCACGTTTGAGGTTCGTTATTAAAATGCTTGAATTGTTTGAGATTTTACGTTTTTTATAAATTAAAGCACAAGAAAGTAAATAAAGCACGCAAACAAAGTGAATGACTAATTTAACAACTAATAAACATGAGAAACACTAAAACGATGCTAAATTACGCCCTAAGGCACTAAAACTAAAAAAAACGTGAAAACCCGGGAACGTCTCGAGCTTCAAAAGTGAAAATATTGCAAATTAAAGCCTACGAGAGCAAAACTAATTTTCCTACATTCTAAATGACTAAAAATAATTTTAGAAAAAAAGCCGGGTATTTTTTCGACTTTTGAATTATTTATTACGAATTAAAAACTAAATTAAACTAATTTAATTATAAAAAATACTAAATTTTTTTGGAAAACTGTAAGAAAATTAAAGGAAATACTGAGAAGGGCTAACTAAATATTTGAGTGGGGAAATATAGACATGCAACAAATAGGAGCAGAGATGGTTATGATTGTGGGTGTTGTGTCTGTGAGGCGAACCCTGGTCTTTGGCTTTTTGAAAACATTTAAAAAAAAATTCTTTTCAAAACTTAAACAACTGATCAAAATAAAGATTTTTTTTATAAAAACAAACTTTATGAAAAGGCACAAATAAGCTGTTTACACAGCTTATGTCCCGCAGTTACACAAACTTAAACCAAACACCCCTCAATTCAGATTATGAGCACAAATAAGCAAGGATAAGCACAATTTAAATGAGAAATAAGCTAGCATGTACTACATTAAACTACAATAAGCCAAATACAAAGAAATAAAACTAAAAAATATGGGGAATAAGCAGTTTTGGCTAAAACCTAATCTAAGGGGAATCCTAAGGATATAAGGACTAATAAGCAATTACAACTTCCCAAAAAGAAATAATAAGCTAAATACTAAACTAACTTAACCTAAAGCAACTAATAAGCCCTTAATGAATCTAAATAAGCCATACTAAACACTAATAAGCACAAAAAAGATCACAATCAGTTGTGTGGACTGCAGGGCAAAACAGCCTACTGGGCTTTTTGAAGACAAAATAAGCTATCCTAAGGTTGTCTAATTCAGGAATTAACTTAAAGCAGGTTGAGTACACGCAATGAAGAACACATAAATCTCATTTCCCACAATCTTTGAACAGTAAAATGTGCAAAAGAAAACCTTTGAACATCATCTCTCTTTCATTTTCTTTGCAAAAGTAATGACAATTTTTTTTGAAACCATTCTAAAAATTTGTTTAACCACTAAAAACAACTACACTAATAGAACATTTACTTAAACAAAACTATTTTAGGAACCCAAAATAGGTCAAAATGGATTTTGACCCAGAATCAATACTGATCCAAACACCCCTAAAAGGGGCATAAATTGTATTTAAAGATGGTTAGGACATTGAAATTCTTAAGAACAAACATTTTGAACACAAACAAAACCTCAAAGAAGCTTAAAAAATCTTATCTAAACATTTAAACAACCATGACAATGAGAATAAAAAAGAACATATTCTAGCATAACCTTCATTAACTAAAAAGAGAATACAAACCGAGAATTTAAATGAGCTTAAATTAAAGACTATAAATTGAATTTAAATTGCAGAGAATAAAAATAGGGACTAGAACTAAAGAATTCTAGACTAATTTTCTCAATTACAAGTCTGCCTATTTATACTAAAAAACTAAATGGTCTTTCCTCTGTCTTTCTGTGTCTTGTGTGCTTTGTATGTGAGGAGATATTGAGCATTTGTGCATCTGTGCTTCTTTAACCATCATCATAGCCATTGATGTGAACTTGGTGCCCACTCATAGCCATTGTCTTGGATTGCCAAGGTGGCAAGGGAGACATATGAAGGATTCTTGTTTTATTCTGGGTTGAGAGGGACAGGAGGAGGGAGAGGGGATGGGTTAAATTGGCGGGTAAAGGAGTAATTTGGTGTTCAGGCTTTTGACTTTTGTTTGGCAGTCAAAAGGGAAACCGCGTAAAAAATAAAAAATAAAAACAAGTAAGGATATTATGGGTTGGGTGGTTCATTGGGTGAAAGGGGGTTCAAGTGGGTTAAAAGGATTCAAATGGTTTAGTTGGAGGTTCAAAGGAGGATTTATTTTTGATAAAGGTTAAAAACAAAAGTATTTATGTTTTAGTATTTTTAGGTTTTTAAAGAAATTTTTAAGAATGGGTTTTAATTAAAATAATGGTTTTTATAAAAAAAATGGTTTTAAATAAAAAAGCTTTTAAAAAAAATGTTTAGTTTAATTTTAAAAAAAAATTAAAAGGGTAAAATGGGAATTTTGGATTTTGGGTAAAGGGTAAAAATGTAATTTTGGGTTTAGGGTTCAGTTTCAAATCTGTTTTCCCAAGCTCACTCCAAAAACACGCCCCGGGATCCAAAAATATAGAAAATCTACTCCCGGCTCCGTCCGTAATGCACTTTTTCCATTCCGAGCTCATTTTTGTCCGTTTTTGCCCTGTTTTCGATCCTTTGTACCTAAAATACATAAAAAACATATTCCGGGGATATCTGCAATATAAATGAGTATATTTAAGTGTTTTAAACCTTTTTGTGGGTTTTACGGGCTTAAAATGATGAGTAAAAGGCCACTCATCATGCGTCTCTTCCAATTCTCTCTACGGGACCAAGCTAGTAATTGGCTTGAGCGACTTCCCGCCAGATCCATCTCAAGTTGGGATGATCTCACCACTCGTTTCCTCGCCCAAATTTTCCCACCGGGGAGAACTACCAAGCTAAGGAATGAAATCTTGATGTTTCAACAACGTCAAGGCGAAACTCTCTACGAGGCGTGGACTCAATTCAAGGACTTGCTCCATAAAGTCCCTCATCACGGCATTGATCTTTGGCTTCAAGTCCAAATCTTTTACGATCGTGTTAATCTCTCAACTAGGCAAACCATCGACCAAGCGGCCGGTGGCAAGCTTAGTGAACTTACCACGGAAGAGTCATGGGTACAATAGAGGACCTTGCCTTCTATGACAAAGAATGTTGGACTGACCCCCGTGAGTTGCCCAAAACCGTCAAGGCAATCTCCTTGACTCCCATTGACTCACAACCTTCCAATCGTAGGATGCTCGAACTTGAAGATCAAGTCAAATTCCTAATGAGCTCCTACGAAGCTCCCAAGCCTTCACGCCAAGTAAACAAAATCACCCTACCTTGTGAATTATGTAGTGGTCCCCATGACACTTGTGATTGCACAAAACTCCCCGAACAAGCTTTTGCGGACTACGCCTCCACGCGTACCGACAGATCGGGAGAGAAGTGGTACACTTCCAAGCCCGAGTAAAACAACCTAGGAAATTCCTACAACCCCTCGTGGAGGAATCACCCTAACCTTAGGTGGAGCCAAAACTCAAACCCGCCCCAAAACAACTCATCTAGTCCACCCAATAGGTCCCAACCAAACCATACCTCCTACAACAACCCTCCAAACACCGGAACTTCCACTAATCTCGAAGGAATGGTGTCCAAATTCATTTCATCTCAAGAAGCTCGATTGACTAAGCTTGAAGCCGATTTCAAGCAACGACAAAGCGAGATGACAAAAAAGCTCGACACCCTCTTAAAAGCCTTCAATGACCAGGATGTTGGAGCACTCCCAAGTGACACTACCAAGAACCCAAAAGTGAATTCGATTTCATCGACTCCATGTTCTTGCTCACCAAGGGAGAGTGCGTATCCATGCCTAACCATAAGTCCATTCGGTCAACACCATCAATGCGTGTTTCAAACAAACCATCCCGAGATACCAACAACCCAAGTTTACGGTCCATCCAACTCTTGAAACACCAACCAATCAAGAACCAAAATCTACTCTAGAAGAGGAGTTTAAGGAGCTTTACCAAGAAAAACCGGTTCTTGAAGTCTTAACTTATGCGCCTTACTATAATGCTTTGAAGGATAAATATGAGCAATAACTAAAACTAGGAGAACGTGGGTCCACATTTGTACAAAACAAATTACCTAATAAGTTAGATGATCCCGAGCTATTCATTCTTCCATGTAGCATTGGAAATTCCAAAGCTTTCGACACATTAGCCGATCTAGGGTCAAGTATCAACCTTCTTCCGTTGTCCCTCCATAAAAGTCTTAACCTAGGTAAGATAGAACCAACGAAAACAATCTTGGGTTTAACGGACGGTAGTATTTCATATCCGGTAGGAATAATGAAGGACATGGTAGTGCACGTAGGTCATTTAACTCTTTTAGCGGACTTCCATGTGCTAGACATGAATAAAGACACGACATGCCCATTGTTAGTTGGAAGAGGTTTCTTAGCTACCACTAGTGCCATAATTGATTGTAAGATGTCTAAGATAGTGGTAGGAGAAGGAAGTGATAGGTTAATTTACGATGTCAAGAAGCATTCCTACTACAATGAGGATGAACAAATACCTTATGAGATCATGTTAGATAGGAGACCATCTAGATATGGACCTTGGACCAATAGATACTTTGTAGGCCCTCAACGACCTTTCTATCTAGAAGAGACCTATGTGAGTAACTCAACTCTCAATGAACAACAATTGGCTAGGGACATTGGAGTGAACCCATTCGAGGACACTTTAGTATTTAGGAAGATGACCGAATTCCTAGGAACCTTGCCTGTTAATCTTTGCATGAATTGGTGGAAAGTTGAGAGTAAGAAGGCTAAGTACAATTAGAGTTGGGATAGACCACTGATGCAGGTTTTACTGACCAGGTTTTAATATTTATTATGTCTCGTTATACCTGTGGTCTACCTTAATGCACTAACGGGCAGTGTACCCATCGTGTGTAGTGTAGTATTCGGTAAAACCGAGGTTGTCCCAAGAGCTATGTGTGTTGGATTAATACTAAGTCTAGGTGTCATAGATTTTAAGATGATTTAATTAATTAACTAATAAAGCAAATAAAGGCAAAAGGTGTAATCAATAGAGGAGAGTGGTGCTAACCTAGTTATTCATCTTAGCTAGTAATGTCTATGTCTAATTACTTCCAATTACTTCAGGTGGGGTCAAAGTCGAGATGACAACATTTGGTCAGTTCGCCCTAACCTATCAGCAAAGATGCCACCAATGGAGAAGTCAGGTGTCCCTTCATAAGTCCAGTTATTTCTGGTCCCCTAAGCCTAGTCATTAAGTCCCGCTACATGCTAGACTTATAATAGTGAGTGCCCGGCGTTAGCAACTTAAACACTCACCCCTAATTCTTAAGTTCATCCAAACCGTAGGTGATCGGTTGGTTAAATCACACAAGTAGAAAGGGTCGTCGGTTGGTCATATCTTACCCTTCTGTCTCGATCTACTCACTTAGGTCAGTTGGTCATATCTCTAAGAAACTAGCCTCTACCTCCATTCAAAACTACCGAAACAAGGGTAGCTACCAATAAACTATGCATGCATACACGTAGAAATAATTATACGGAAGTAATGTAAACATAAATAAAAAAAATCAAGGAATCATAACTAGGCCAGCACCAAGAGGTGCTTAGCCGCCCATATTAACCATACAAATCAATTCAATATTTAATGTTACGAAATACATGAATCGAAAGTAAAGAAAAGATAAAATGTTAATGCTTATCGTAGGGAGTGATTTCTCCCTTGGAGATGGCTCAAGTATGCTCCTCTAGACTGCCATTGGCTTCTTCCCGTTTTTGGTTGTGTGTGTGAAATGGGATGATTAGAAATCTTTGGAAATCGTGGGGTATTTATAGGCGGATCTTGGTTACGGCGTAACTAATAAAATAGTTATGCCGTAATCATCAAATTCTTCTTATATTGCACTAGATTTCTTTGGTTATGGCGTAACCTTAGAAGTGGTTCGCCGTATCTTCAATAATTCTTGGTTACGCCGTAGTTTATGCACGAGTTCTGGCGTAGTTATCGGCGCGGATCCTCATCGGACCTAATATAGTTACGTCATAATCTTTTGGGAGAGTTACGCGTAATCTTCGATAAGTTGGCTTTTGAGTCACGCTTTAGTTACGGTAATGTGAGAGATGAGTTACAGTAACTTCTTCAAAATGAGCATACTATGATAAATCTTTAATAATTCTCCAATTCGCGTCTATTTAGCTCCAATGCTCGTAATTTACGAAAGTGGAATATAATGGAAAACAAGCATAAATCCATATAAATGATATAAATTACAAGCATTATCGGGGGAAATTGACACTTAATATTCAGGATAATTTGATGTTATCAAATATCCCCCCACTTAAACTCTACTTGCCCTCAACTAGACCTTATTAGATAGATTCCTAAAAAGATATCTCCCATAACCTGGAAAATATAAGTTTACAAATCCCTTATGCTAGAATAAAACAAAGCCGAACACCTCAAGAAATGGGAACGAAACACTCAAATCTCTCAACTATTCTAAGTGTCAATTTTGGGGTGATCACTCTATCGCACAGTCATAACATGTATTCTATCATAAGTTTGGCGGTTACACAAATCTCCACCACTGGAGTTAAGGGCAAAACAATTTTCGAAGGCAATATGGGTAGACACGAAAAAGGTTAAGGGTGACTCGTCTTTACTAACATGTCACGGCGAAGTGGACAAAATCAATGATACATGACCAAATCTATGGCCAAGATACCAAAGATTGATCGCTGCATCACCTAGACACGCTTCATGACTAAAGGGTAGGATAAGACATGGGATATATAAATGGTGTAAAATAAAAATCAAGCAGATAGACTAAATCTATAACCAAGTCATCACCACTTACCGTCCGCCCAAAGTTCAAGCTTTGAAGTTATGAAACCGGATCATGAAATACTAGGTAGATGTGTCATTAGAGGACGTCGTGATGGGCATATGATAAGGTTTTAAAATGTACCTTTTTGAGGGGTCGTTTAAGCCCTTTTTTGATCACTTTTGTATCCGTTATTACTTAATATCGTTCCTTTTAACTTTTAGGTATCTTGAAGGCAAAATCTGGAATGACACTTATTCGGACGAGAAGGCGCGAATATCTGAAGAAAATGGTCAAAGTCAATAATCGAGACACTCAGTGCTTTGGGCCGAAGGGGACGGCGTCATTGTTATTTTGACGCCGTCGCATCACTTTTGTGACTCGGTAGCCAAATTGCTTATTTACAAGTGGCGGTGTCGAGCTTTAAAAGAGTAGGTCGTCGCAACTCGGGCGGCCTAGATTTGATCGAGCGTCGAGATCGAAGGGACGGCGTCACAAGCATAAGGTGACGCCGTCGCAAGACTAACGTGGCCAAGAAGAAACCCAATGACGGCGGACGGACGGCGTCACAAATCAAAGGTGACGCCGTCGCATATGTAATCTTATATATAGAATCCGAATTTTTAGTTTTCGATTGTGTAGTCTTTTGGAGTAAAACCTAAAAGCGAACCAAAGTCATCTTGTACAATATTTTAGGATTCCAAACCCTATCTTACATCAAGATAAGTGTTTACTTCAATAATTTAATTATGTCTTGAGTTACTTGTGTGTATGCTTGCATGTTCCTCATGTCCGGCTAATTTACTTTTGTGTTTGCTTAGGAATATGAAACTTAATTATTGAATATTGATTGGTTGTCTCTTATCTTAATTGTTAATGATCTAGTAATGCGATAGGTCATCCGTTGTGTAGTTAATGCTTGATTAATCTTTGTGAACATTAGTTTATAACACCTAGAGTTGTTGTAGGCTAAACCATCCGAGGAATACCTTAGATTTAAAGTTTATAAATCCTAGAGACTTTGTGGCGATAACCTTTGGTAGTTTCAAAGAGTTAGGATAAGCATACCCTACGACCTTAGACACACAACGCGATTAAGAATAAGGGCGTGACAATTCAACCATCAATAGGAGATAATTAAGGAGTAATAAAACCTAAGTAAACACATCTTTAAACCATCATACGAGCACACAATAATTAGACATAGACTACCCTCACCTTAGTTAACTAGATAATTAGATAAGTAGAGTAATCGGTAGAAATACCAACCCCAAATCCAAACCCGAGATTCGTGCCTTTCCATTTCCTAAAAACATAAAAGATAAAAATAATCTTCCTCATTCTAACCTTAGCATAGTAACTTCTCACTAGCATTCCTATTCCCAGAGAACGATATCAATTCCGTGTCTTACCCTAATACTACACTACAACGATTAGGTTCACTTCCTAGGGTGTTGAAAAACTTGCTCGACGAAAAGGAAGTTCCTTTGATGCCGAACGATGCGTGTAGCGTTATCAAGTTTTTTGGTGCCGCTGCCAGGGAATAGAATTGCTAGTTAGGAGTCCACCTCATTTAGGTTTCCTTGCTTGATTCCTATCAAGTAAATTTTTTCTCATTTTTTAGCTTCCTCGTAGTCTATCCCCCTTCTTCGTGACTTTTGTTCGTAACCTCATCACTTTTCATCATGGAAGGTGATAACCAACCACCATTCATCAACCTACCACCAAATGACCCGCCAAGAGCCCGTACTCTTGGTGAATACTCGAGACCAAGCCACCTAGGCTATAGGAAGGCCATTGAGCTTCCCGACCAAGCCCAAACTACGGCCCTGCGATCCGACACCATCCGGTTGTTGCAAAACGGATGTGCATTCCATGGACTTCGTTCCAAAGTGTTATACCCCTTTATGACGTATACCTTATCACAAATAGCAACCTTTACCACAAACACCCACGTTATACACAAACAGTTATGCGTATAAGAAGAGAAAAGATTAAGCAAAGATATGGTGACTTGATGTATAAATTCGTATGTATGTTTAGAGAGGTAGAGAGAAGAAACATGAAAACAATAAGTTGTATATTGCTTCAAGGAAAAACACACACACACACACACACACACACACTCAAGCACACCCCTCAAATGACATACTTGAGGGGTATTTATAGTACAAGAGAGAGGATGCCCTAAGGCTTGGCCATGGGCCGTATATGGGCTTCGTGGGATTGGATTGGACTTAGATTTGATATAAGGCTAGCTTATCTTAACTTATAGCCATTTAGCTTAGCCCAATCCACGAGCCCGTTGACTATTCTATCACGATATCTAACACAAGTTACAAAGTTCCTAAACGTGAATGACCATCACTTCTAATAAAAACTATTAAGGCTAACACAAAGATCCTAATCAGCAGTAATGGCTTTTGGTAAAGAGATAAAATCCATTAACTTTTCATAAATCATTGCTAGGGACTAGCAATATCTTAGTGTGGGGATTGATGAGTGTGCGAAATACTCATCATTTTCATACCTTTTAAAGCGCAAAAACATCGAAAACACTCGAAACGCATTAAAATGATAAAATATCACAAACAAGTGTTTTATGTGTTTTAAATGCAAAACATCAAAATACGGTGAAAAGCGTATCAAGTTTGCATTATTGGCGGTTTAGTCCCCCAGTTACAAAAGTTGTCAAAATTAGTCCATGGTAATTCAAAAACTTGTAAAAGTCATTTAAGGTCCATAAGATTCAAAAGTTGTCAAAACAAACCCTTTAAAGTTCAAAAATCACAAAATGACAACTTTAGTCCCTCAAGTTTGAAAAATGTCAAATATAGTCCTTGGTTAATTTAAAAAGTGAAAATTATCAAATATTAACCTTGTACTATTTATAAATGACAAGAATGGTCCTTATGATAAACTTTGGATAAATTACATTTTTGGTCCCTCTAGTTTCAAATTTGGCAGATTTAGTCCTGGAAGGGTAAAAATGGAAATTATCAATTAAGGTCCTTATACTATTGAAGCTTGGCAAAAATTCACCCTTGAAAACATTGGCAGGCTCTGTCCCTTAACTTTCAGAATGTTACAAGAATGGTCCTTGTGTGTTACTAACTACAAAAACCAAACCGGATCCAATATTAATCCAAATCCAGGCCCAAAACACACAACCCGACCCAATTTTTTAAAACAGATAAACGCGCGTGCACTGTTCATCCTTCAACCTCCACCTGTGTCCACTCCTTCCCCGACACCTGCTACCACCACCTCACTATCTCCTTTCCAACACATATCTACCACATCACCATCATCCTTTCCACCTCACAATCCAACCCATACCCTCAATTAATGCAAAAAACCTGTGCTAAGACTTTTCCCGCCAAAAGCACCAAGTGGGCGGTTTTGATGATTTTAATGGTCCAAGGGCGCAAGAGGTGGGATATGATCGAATGTCGACAAGGAACCTAAAGGGTCAATATAAATGGGAAAAGGTGCAATGGAGAAGGCTAAGTAGTTTAATTTAGTTTAGGATATGTCGCTTTAGCTTAATTTTAAATTCGATGTATCAATTAACTTTCAAGCTTTGTATTTCATGTTTTTAATGTATAATCAAACTTCATGAACATCAATTTAAACTTTAATGCAAGTTTTTAGGTTTACGCTAAATTTCAAATTTCAAAAGAATCTCATGTTACATTGAATGTTGTTATCGTTGGTTGTTAAGTTCTTATAAGCTCGATAAGCTCTCCTATAGCTTATTAATTGCTTATATAAGTTTCTACTCGGTTTTACTTTTAAAACTCTCTCGATCAACAAAAGTCAAGCTGTTAAGGCATCATTTGAATTTGTTCATGATATTGGGTGAAGCAGAGCTGGTTTTGGATTATATCTTGGTTTAGAGCTTATTGGTAAGCATATAGGTGTTATCTCAGACCTTGGTTCTATGTCCTGTGCTTGAACTCAGTTGTAAGCCATTTTCTAAAAATATTGCATTTCATAATTTTTGTGTTTAAGGTATGATAATTATAGTCTAATACTGTCTTATTAAAGCTATTATAAGTTAATAAATAGATTTCTCAGTTTAAGAGTTTGATTCAGTTTATTTAGCTTTAAATCAGTTATTAAAAGAGTGTTTGGTTCATGTTGTTTTGCTGTCTTTGGGTTTGTTTCAGGGAATAATAGGTGCTTAGGTAGTTCACTTAAGGTCTAGGATTAGTAGTTTAGGCATAATATATATAGCCTATTCTTTCAAAGTCAAAACACCTCTCGCTCAATCTTAGGAGCATTCTTGTTGTAATCGTTTAGCATATTAAGCATTTAGGTGTAGATTTAGTTAACCTAGCTTTTACAACCTTATTTAATCTTAATGCATCAATTATAAGTAAGTAAATTGAGTCCAAAGTTCAATAAAGTCAAACTTGTTTACAAGTAAAAAGTCAAAATTTCGAATAAGTGGTTTTGAATAAAATGAATAATTTTATATAGGATTCAATATTAGGATTTAGCTTAAATGCTTTTGGGATAGTAAACTTTAACTGCTTAACAAAATTAGAAAAATATTAGCTCTCTCCCACTTAGCTTATAAACTGCTTAATCTTAGCTTTGTTTTGAGCACCCATTTCTGAATCATGCTCTGTGCAGTGATGCACCACCACAACAGTGGCCATCACCACCACTTTGGTGGGTCCCACAGGCCACATCAGTGGACCCCACTGGTGGTTCTTGGTTCCTTACCACTCACCACCCAGCTGACTATCCATTTCAGTCAATCTTTTGAGCTTAAGCCCTGTGGACCCCACTCCTAGATAAGCCTTAATATTGTCCCATTTTTAAGTCAAAACTAGTTTAGCTTTGCTTAATCTTTGGCTTAAAATGCTTTTCAGAAGTTTAGGATGGTTGGAATAGGTTAGTATTTAGTTATTATAGCATAACCTAGCTTCTGTGTTTATTTGGTGGTAATTTGTGACTTTTAGCTTATTTTGTAGTGCTTATTTATAAGCCAATCCATTCTGACTTCTTATTCTCACACATAATCATATCTTTTATATTTTTATAAACTTAGAATAATATTTTAGCATTTTCCTGAATTTTTGATTTTTCCATCTTGTTTAGTATTTTTCTTTATTTTAAATAGTTTTTAATCCTTTTTAAATAGTTTTTAATACTAATAAATCAGAAAAAGCTTAAAAAATATGTTTTTAATCTTCCTAGATTAAGATAAATATAAAAAGCATAAAAAATATTTTTTCATAATTTTCTTGGTTTAAATAGTATTTTTTTAGCATTTTAATAATTTTTAAATAGTTTTAAATTAATAATAAATACATAAAAAGTCTAAAAAATATATTTTCAGTTTTAAAATAAGTTTTATCATATTTTAGACTTTTCTAAGTTATAATTTCATTTTCTAGGTTAATTTTGTATTTTCTTATATTTTAGTGCATTTTAAATACTTAATAAATAGTTTTAATTAATAATAATTAAATAAATAGTTGTAAAATAATTTTCTTTTCTAATAATTTTATTTTATTATTAGGATTGTAAAATGTCATTTCTATATTTGTAGGCCTTTTATTTCTTAAAACTCACGTTTTATTTTGTGCGTTCGTAATTTTATTTAAACGTCGTTTTAGGTTTTAAACGTTCATCAATTTAAAAATAGTGATAGCGTTTATTTAATATATTTTATCTTTTATTTTTTAATTTGCATTTAAGTCATTGTAATTTATTAATCTTTTCTTTAGGTAATTATCCATCAAAACCTTACTGATCACTATCCTTAGTGATTATTCGACATCTGAAGTTGTTTAACACCAATTCATCCTCCGTGGGACTTAACGACCCAGGAATCCACTATATTCCTCTGATCTTAAATTGCATTGATGTGTGAACTGTTTTGAGTTTCTTACGGTTGGTCATTCACAAGTGGCTAGCTTGCGTGAGATAACAGCGGTTTAGCACCGATCAAAATTTTAGCCATGCATTGCGGAGGTCGTAAGCGTGTTTTAAGCATTTTCGGACCCGTGCTTGCACATATACCACCTTTTGTAAGCAGTTTTTGTAAAGTTAGTCAAAATCAAAAAGTTCATTAACACTTTTTCTAAAGTGTTAACAACACCAAAAATATTTCCATTCTTTGTTTTTTCAAAATATTTATCCAAAAATCCAAAAATATTCATCTTTAACCTCTTACCCTTTTTGATTCTTTATTCCTTTACCCTCTATCCATTTAATTCTAAATTCTTCTATTCTTATGGAATCTCTCGACTACGACGAAATCTGGAACGAAGTTGAAAAACTTCCTATTTTATCACAAATGTCAAGAATTCGTGTTGTTCGTAATGATCCATTAATTCGCGTAGGGAAATAGAGCGAAACCGGGGTGACAAAGGACCGGTACTTCCCTCGATAATGGAAGTACTAAATCGTCCAACCTACGGTTATCCAAAACCTAATCCTCGATTGCTCTAAGCCGTCTAGAATTGATCCTAAACTTTCACGATTCGGTTAAAAGCAAACATGCGAAATTCGGACGGTGACTAGCAAGAATGACTTGCCTAATCTTCACGTTTCTCAAGAACCGAACCGGAGACCATAACGAGTAGTGGAAATTGCTAGCTCTCGAGCACACCACTTGTCCCACCTCCGGATTTTTCAAAATGTTCTTTGAGTCTTATTAGTCATTCAGATCACCATGTTGGTTTTGTTGATTCTTTGAATGAACCGATTCCTTCTCATAACTCTCAAATAGAATCGTTTATTCCTTGTGTCGGTTGTGGTGAGCCTCTTTATGGTTCACCATGTTGTTGGTGTACGTGTGTACAGTGTGGTAATGATATTTGGAACGGGAGTTGTTTGTTTTGTGGTTCGAGGAATTCATTTGATTATGATCCTAATCCGAACTCATTTAACGACCCTCAAATTTTCTAATTACCCACCACACCGACTTATCTTCATATAATCAACAATCTTCTTTGTGAATTTTGTGGAGGTCCTCACCAAGATTTGAATGTCAACCGGAAACACGATTGTCTATGAGCAGTTTTCGGTGATGCTCGAACTTTGGTTATGACCAATATCCATATGATTCACCAATCCGGGCTCATGATTTCTTGTTGTGAAGCTGTGGAGGTCCCATTTCACTCGATTGTCAAGCAGGAATCCATTTCCTTGTAACAATTACGACTATCCATATCACGACCAACCTCCACGGTGCTAAATGACTCAAACTCCTCGGCAAACCCAACAAGATACTTATCTAGAGCTTACGAGTCGGTGAAAAGAGCGAGGAGTTGAGTAAGACATCATTCATAATGTTCCCAGTTTTTCTTGTGTATATTGTGGGGTCCTCATGATGATTATCAATGTCAACCTTCGGTTTTGACAAATCTCCACTCCCACAATGTCCCGTCATTCAAAATTCACATGAGAAATCCATGGAAGAATTGCTAGTGAAGAGCGGTTGTTAAGATAAATTCCCAAATTGCTTTTGAAAAGTCTATTAGGAATTAATTGCAAAAGAAAAAGCGACCGGATCTAGCTCTCAATTTCGCTTTTATTCACGATGACGGTGATGATGAGGATGCACTTGGTATCCTACAATTTTATAAAGATTCATCAAGTTCATCAGTTGATATTCCATGATTGAGATTCATTCTCGGACAACCTGCTATCACACCCGAGGTTCACACTCACTCTACGAACATGGGGATGAGCTTCTTGACCTTGTTCACGAAAAGGAATCGGACGAATTCATAAAGTCTAGTGTTGAGGACCTTGTCCCAATCCCAAGAGAGTCACAGGAATTCTCGAGCATTTGTGTGATATCCCTACCCTCTTGTCTTCCAAAATGATCATATTGAGATGTTCTCGATTACGATGAGGACCATTCTTTATCTTGTGGAGACATAAGTTATGTGGGGAATTACCTTACGAGCTTGTCGACCAGGAGAAGAGAATGATGAAGAAATAATCCAAGACGAATCTCTTCGTCTTACATTATTGAATGTTAATCTTCTCGTTTCTAGAATTGAGGCTTTAATGAAAAGCCTCTTCATATCCTATCCCTTTGAGGATAGTGAACTTTTATTCAATGATTCTATTCCGAATTGCAAACGTTCCATTTTGATCATATGGGAGAGAAGATTAGTGGTATTACCACTTCTCATTCTCATAATTCTCTCCCGATTATGAATCATTCACTTTTGAGGAGTTCTCCGGTGAACTCGGTCAAATCAATCTCGAATATGAATCATTCTCCTTTGAGGAGTTTTCCGTGAACTCACTCATATCATATCTCCACCGGAGTATGATAACTTCTACTTTGATCTAGACACACCCGGATATGTCTAGACCAATTGAGCTTAAAAGATGAAATTCATGCTATCATGAATTCCCTTCCGATGATGATGAGTTAGTCAAGATCTTTATCATGACTTTCTTTCTCTTCTTCACCTATCCGTAGCTTCTCCTGTTCTTCACTCCTTGGGAATGAAGACACTATCTTTGACCCGGCATTTTCATTTATCATTTTGAGCGGTTCTATGTATATCTCATCGGTGTGGAACTTTCACGTATTTCAATGTTTATACAAACATCTTGAATGAAAGTCCGATGGAGATTGTCTCTTCCACTTACTTCCCATGAACAAATTAATTGGGGTCGAGTCAAGCTAGCGACTCGATAATCAAAAGCGATAGTTAAACATGGGTTTTCACCGTGTGTACCACCCTAGTGTGGGGATGCCCCACATGTTGTATATAGACCTTAAAATGAATGCAAATTGTAAATATTAAAAAGAGAATAATTGTTGTGTTTCTACACTTAGGTAGTAATGTTATCTTTTACGTTCTAAGTTTCGGCATAACAGTAGGTACTTTGAATATTGAGGACAATATTCATTTCTAAGTGTGGGGGAAATTCGCTAATTTGATCATAAATGTACCCTTTAGTCCCTTTTCCCCCAAATGGCCAAATTTTAAATTTTTTATTTAGTGGAAGTACTATGTACTAAACACAACAAATGGTAATCAGTCCACCATGTCTAACCCACATAAGGATTGGCTAATCCAGGAGCAAACGGCTCTTGGTAAAGATATCTCAAATCCGTTTATGGCTTGCAATTTGCCTAAAATTGTATGGTGTTCAACTTACCATATCTTTTAAACTAGTGAAAAGTTGGCTAGCCCGCAAGTTTATGGCTTGTGGTAAAGGCAGTTGGAAAACCATAATTGGTAATCGGCTCACCAAAGATAATATTGATAATTTATCTAAGAGTTGGCTAGTCCAGAAGCAAACGGCTTCTAGTAAAGACAAATCAAACCCGTTGAAAGCTTATGATTTGCTCAAAATCATTTGGTTATCATTGTACCAAGGTTCTTACTTGAACTGAAACAATTGGCTACTCCAGAAGTAATGGCTTTTGGTAAAGAGATAAAATCCATTAACTTTTCATAAATCATTGCTAGGGACTAGCAATATCTTAGTGTGGGGGATTGATGAGTGTGCAAATACTCATCATTTTCATACCTTTAAAGCGCAAAAACATCCGAAAACACTCAGAAACGCATTAAAATGATAAAAATATCACAAACAAGTGTTTTATGTGTTTTAAATGCAAAAACATCAAAATCTGGTGAAAAACGTATCAAGTTTGCATTATTGGCAGTTTTAGTCCCCCAAGTTACAAAAGTTGTCAAAATTAGTCCATGGTAATTCAAAAACTTGTAAAAAGTCATTTAAGGTCCATAAGATTCAAAATTTGTCAAAACAAACCCTTTAAAGTTCAAAAATCACAAAATGACAACTTTAGTCCCTCAAGTTTGAAAAATGTCAAATATAGTCCTTGGTTAATTTAAAAAGTGAAAATTATCAAATATTAACCTTGTACTATTTATAAATGACAAGAATGGTCCTTATGATAAACTTTGGATAAATTACATTTTGGTCCCTCTAGTTTCAAATTTGTGATTTAGTCCTTGGAAGGGTAAAATGGAAATTATCAATTAAGGTCCTTATACTATTGAAGCTTGGCAAAATTCACCCTTGGAAACTTTGGTGCTCGTCCTTAACTTTCGAATGTTACAAGAATGGTCCTTGTGTGTTACTAACTACAAAACCAAACCGGATCCAATATTAATCCAAATCCGGGCCCAAACACACAACCCGCCCAATTTTTAAAAGCAGATAAGCAGCGTGCCTTTGTTCATCCTTCAACCTCCACCTGTGTCCACTCCTTCCCCGACACCTGCTACCACCACCTCACTATCTCCTTTCCAACACATATCTACCACATCACCATCATCCTTTCCACCTCACAATCCAACCCATACCCTCAATTAATGCAAAAAACCTGTGCTAAGACTTTTCCCGCCAAAAGCACCAAGTGGACGGTTTTGATGATTTTTAATGATCCAAGGGCTGCAAAGAGGTGGGATATGACCAGATGTCGACAAGGAACCTAAAGGGTCAATATAAATGGGAAAAGGTGCAATGGAGAAGGCTAAGTAGTTTAATTTAGTTTAGGATATGTCGCTTTAGCTTAATTTTAAATTCCAGTGTATCAATTAACTTTCAAGCTTTGTATTTCATGTTTTTATGTATAATCAAACTTACATGAACATCAATTTGACTTTAATGCAAGTTTTCGTTTATGCTAAATTTCAAATTTCAAAAGAATCTCATGTTACATTGAATGTTGTTATCGGTGGTTGTTAAGTTCTTATAAGCTCGATAAGCTCTCCTATAGCTTATTAATTGCTTATATAAGTTTCTACTCGCTTTTACTTTTAAAACTCTCGGTCAACAAAAGTCAACTGTTAAGGCATCATTTGAATTTGTTGATGATATTGGGTGAAGCAGAGCTGGTTTTGGATTATATCTTGGTTTAGAGCTTATTTGTAAGCATATAGGTGTTATCTCAGACCTTGGTTCTATGTCCTGTGCTTGAACTCAGTTGTAAGCCATTTTCTAAAAAAATTGCATTTCATAATTTTTGTGTTTAAGGTATGATAATTATAGTCTAATACTGTCTTATTAAAGCTATTATAAGTTAATAAATAGATTTCTCAGTTTAAGAGTTTGATTTAGTTTATTTAGCTTTAAATCAGTTATTAAAAGAGTGTTTGGTTCATGTTGTTTTGCTGTCTTTGGGTTTGTTTCAGGGAATAATAGGTGCTTAGGTAGTTCACTTAAGGTCTAGGATTAGTAGTTTAGGCATAATATATATAGCCTATTCTTTCAAAAGTCAAAAACACCTCTGGCTCAATCTTAGGAGCATTACTGTTGCAATCAGTTTAGCATATTAAGCATTTAGGTGTAGATTTAGTTAACCTAGCTTTTTACAACCTTATTTAATCTTAATGCATCAATTATAAGTAAGTAAATTGAGTCCAAAGTTCAATAAAGTCAAACTTGTTTACAAGTAAAAAAGTCAAAATTTCAGAATAAGTGGTTTTTGAATAAAATGAATAATTTTATATAGGATTCAATATTAGGATTTAGCTTAAATGCTTTTGGGATAGTAAACTTTAACTGCTTAACAAAATTAGAAAAATAGTAGCTCTCTCCCACTTAGCTTATAAACTGCTTAATCTTAGCTTTGTTTTGAGCACCCATTTCTGAATCATGCTCTGTGCGGTGATGCACCACCACAATGATGGCCATCACCACCACTTTGGTGGGTCCCACGAGCCACATCGGTGGACCCCATCGGTGGTTCTTGGTTCCTTACCACTCACCACCCGGTGACTATCCATTTCATCAATCTTTTGAGCTTAAGCCTGTGGACCCCACTCCTAGATAAGCCTTAATGTTGTCCCATTTTTGAGTCAAAACTAGTTTAGCTTTGCTTAATCTTTGGCTTAAAATGATTTTCAGAAGTTTAGGATGGTTGGAATAGGTTAGTATTTAGTTATTATAGCATAACCTAGCTTTTGTGTTTATTTGGTGGTCATTTGTGACTTTTAGCTTATTTTGTAATGCTTATTTATAAGCCAATCCATTGCAGCTTCTTATTCTCACACATAATCATATCTTTTTATATTTTTTATAAACTTAGAATAATATTTTAGCATTTTCCTGAATTTTCAGATTTTTCCATCAACTGTTTAGTATTTTTCTTTATTTTAAATAGTTTTTAATCCTTTTAAATAGTTTTAATACTAATAAATCGAAAAAGCTTAAAAAATGTGTTTTAATCTTCCTAGATTAAGATAAATATAAAAAGCATAAAAATATTTTTCATAATTTTCTTGCTTTAAATAGTATTTTTAGCATTTTAATAATTTTAAATAGTTTTAAATTAATAATAAATACATAAAAGTCTAAAAATATATTTTCAGTATTAAAATAAGTTTTATCATATTTTAGACTTTTCTAAGTTATAATTTCATTTTCTAGGTTAATTTTGTATTTTCTTATATTTTAGTGCATTTTAAATACTTAATAAATAGTTTTTAATTAATAATAATTAAATAAATAGTTGTAAAAATAATTTTCTTTTTCTAATAATTTTCTTTTATTATTAGGATTGTAAAAATGTCATTTCTATATTTGTAGGCCTTTTATTTCTTAAAACTCACGTTTTATTTTGTACGTTTACGTAATTTTATTTAAACGTACGTTTTAGGTTTTAAACGTTCATCACTTTAAAAATAGTGATAGCGTTTATTTAATATATTTTATCTTTTATTTCTTTTAATTTGCATTTAAGTCGCTGTAATTTATTAATCTTTTCTTTAGGTAATTATCCATCAAAACCTTACTGATCACTATCCTTAGTGATTATTCGACATCTGAAGTTGTTTAACACCAATTCATTCTCCGTGGGACTTAACGACCCAGGAATCCACTATATTCCTCTGATCTTAAATTGCATTGGTGTGTGAACTGTTTTGAGTTTCTTACGGTTGGTCATTCACAAGTGGCTAGCTTGCGTGAGATAACTTGACGGTTTAGCACCGATCACTTGTGCCCTTATTGATGAACAACAAGCGATGTCATGTCATGTGTTCCTATGAGATCTTTTGATGAATCTCATGGCTCTAGACTCAATAGTGCATTTTGGTTTTCCTGAGCGGAGACTAGGGAGAGGGTCTCCTTTTTCAATATCAACGATCTCTAAGAGAAAGTCAATAGATTATGTAGGTTCCCATTGAGAATGAAACAAATCCTTTTGAGAGGAATTGAGGGGCTAGAAGGTTAGGTGCAGTGCGTCACTGGGTCCATGACGTCTTTGTCTTCAATACCAGTGTCAACTAAGTGACAACCAGAGCGGATGGATTGAACCCGATTTACGCCCTAAGGTTGAATGTGGAGGGCTATTTTTCACCCTTTCTTTTACATTTCTTTTAATTCTTCAACCCTTCTTTCTCCTTTCTCACATTACTCCTTTTTCAATCATACCTAAGGACTTCTAATAATAACTATTTGTGATGTCCTTGGGTAGATCCCTCCGACTCTGGCGAATCATAGGACAATTTGCCTATCCTTAGTCACCTTATAACTCCATGACTGTCCTATTGTTGCCATAAAACCATTTTTCTTGAAAATCTCTCAGTGTTTATGATAGAAAACATGTTTGAAACACTCGTGAGTTTTATATTTTCGAAACACTCCTCTTCACATGTGCTTATATGTTTTGACAAAACACGCACATAGAGGGTAGAGTTCGCACTTTTGAATTGATCGACTTTAAATGAACAAGACCGATTCGAGACACGTTTACATCACTAGAGAACTAGCTTGAAATTATTACCCGTCTGGTCAAGTCCATAGAAAGTTTCTCGAGATGGTACATGATTCTCGTCAATTCATTGGTTCCGTCTCGAGTCGAGCTCTTTTGAGATACAAACACCGATCATTAAACATTTTGATCACATTTTAATCACGTTTATCCCCTCAAAATAGCATATCTATGATGTTTTGAAACAAAATGATTAAAGATATTTTTTGAAAAACATTTGAAGAGAAACGATTTAGCATGAATTTTGGAACAATTTTGGTTTATACTCCCCCTTAACGAAAGCATATTTTTCATACAGAAAATTTAGAATCAATTAAGGGTTTAGAGGGAGTTATCTTGGTACCAAATGTGAGAGATTTAGATAAATCTTTTTGAAAAATTTCGAATCAATGGTACACAAGATGAGAAGAAGATTTTGAAAATCTTTTGAAGATATTCGAGAAAAATAATCTTCATTTGTTTTAGGATAAGTGCTCGATATTTATGAAAATCGATTTTGCGTAGCACTTTCCTTTCTTTAAAGATCGGGTTCTGATCAAGTAAGCGCAAGCCATTATTTTTAGGAATAGTGCTTGAAAATATTTAAAACCTTTGATTTTGATAAGCACTTTCCTTTCTTTGAAGCGCGGGTCCTGAACTAATGTGTTCAGAAGCCATATACCTTATCACAACAAGAACACGTCTCACACAAACCCACGTAAAACACAAACAGTATGCGTAGAATAGAAAGGAAAAGATGAAGAACTTGGTGACTTGAATATATTATGCGTATGTTTGTTTAGAGAGAAAGAGAGAAGAATGAAAACAATAAGTTGTATATTGCTTCAAGGAAAACACACACACACACACACACACACATACTCAAGCACACCCCTCAAATGACATACTTGAGGGGTATTTATAGTACAAGAGAGAGGATGCCCTAAGGCTTGGCCATGGGCCGTATATGGGCTTCGTGGGATTGGATTGGACTTGGATTTGATATAAGGCTAGCTTATCTTAACTTATAGCCATTTAGCTTAGCCCAATCCATGAGCCCGTTGACTATTCTATCATGATATCTAACACACGTTACAAAGTTCCTAAACGTGAATGACCATAACTTCTAATAAAAACTATTAAGGCTAACAATCTCCCCCTAAGGGGTGGTCATTCAAAAGATGCTCCACTTGATTAGGTCTCTACTTTTCTTGAGCTAGGACTTTGTGTGTAGATATTGAATAGTCTTGATTCTTTGTTCCTTCATGCTTTGTGATCGGATAATGTGGTTTATCGCCATTGTCAACTTAGTTGGTTAGGTGTCTCCGCCTTTCTCCACCATGCTCACACTTCTATTTGACTTTGAGTTTCCAATGATGAAGTTCTCGAGTCTTTACACTTTGTAGATTCTTTGACATTGATGAAGAATCATCTTTAACTTTGAGTTGCCTTTGATTTTGATGAGAACTTTCATGTGTTGTTGGTATGAGCATGTGGCGAGTCGCACGATCCATCCGCTCCGGAGTTTCCATAAGAAGAAAACATAAAAGCAGGTTAGTAATAAGCGGTTCGGCACTTACAAGTTTGAATTTCGAGGGTGTTATGACATAGTGTGAAAACACGTCTCTAATTCTCACGAGGCCGTTCTCGAACCTGGAGTCCCACAAGTGAGATAACGCGATGTGCGAAATACACCTACATTTCGGATGAGTCATTGAGGTACATCAAGCATCACCCCACGATCGTAGAACGTTTGAGACACACTAAGCGTAATCCACGGGAGTTACCGAAGTGACACATTGTCGGTGCTTGATATTGACCCGGCAGAGTTTCCATTCAATCATGAAGATCACGGATGTGAAACTTCTCATAAATGTTACGGCGGATTGCTAAGACTGCGTGGGACTCTAGAATATATCACTTGTGTCCTTATTGATGAACAACAAGCGATGTCATGTCAAGTGTTCCTATGAGATCTTTTGATGAATCTCGTGGCTCTAGACTCAATAGTGCATTTTGGTTTTCTGGCGGAGACTAGGGAGAGGTCTCCTTTTTCAATATCAACGATCTCAAGAGAAAGTCAATAGATTATGTAGGTTCGGTGAGAATGAAACAAATTCTTTTGAGAGGAATTGAGTGGCTAGAAGGTTAGGTGCGGTCGTCCTTTGGGTCCATGGCGTCTTTGTCTTCAATACCGGTGTCAACTAAGTGACAACCATGAGCAGATGGATTGAACCCGGTTTCGCCTAAGGTTGAATGTGGAGGCTATTTCTTTTCACCCTTTCTTTACATTTCTTTTAATTATTCAACCCTTCTTTCTCCTTTCTCACATTACTCCTTTTTTCAATCATACCTAAGGACTTCTAATACTAACTATTTGTGATGTCCTTGGGTAGATCCCTCTGCTCTGGCGAATCATAGGACTAATTTGCCTATCCTTAGTCACCTTATAACTCCATGACCGTCCTATTGTTGCCATAAAACCATTTTTCTTGAAAATCTCTCGAGTGTTTATGATAGAAAACATGTTTGAAACACTTCGTGAGTTTTATATTTTAGAAACACTCCCCTTCACATGTGCTTATAAGTTTTGTGAAACACGCACATAGAGGGTAGAGTTCGCACTTTTGAATTGATCGACTTTAAATGAACAAGACCGATTCGAGACACGTTTACATCACTAGAGAAATAGCTTGAAATTATTACCCGTCCTGGTCAAGTCCATAGAAAGTTTCTCGAGATGGTACATGATTCCTCGTCAATTCATTGGTTCCGTCTGAGTCGAGCTCTTTTGAGATACAAACACCGATCATTAAACATTTTGATCACATTTTAATCACGTTTCTCCCCCTTAAAAATAGCATATCTATGATGTTTTTGAAACAAAATGATTAAAAGATATGTTTTCAAAAAACATTTGGAGAAAGCTGATTTAGCATGAATTTTGGAACAATTTTGGTTTTATACTCCCCTTAAAGAAAGCATATTTTTATACGAAAATTTAGAATCAATTAAGGGTTTAGAGGAGTTATCTTGGTACCAAATGTGAGATTTTGAAAATCTTTTGAAAAATTTCGAATCAATGGTACGCAAGATGAAAAGAAGATTTTGAAAATCTTTTGAAGATATTCGAGAAGAATAATCTTCATTTGTTTCGTGATAAGTGCTCGATATTTATGAAAATCAATTTTATGTAGCACTTTCCTTTCTTTAAAGATCGGGTTACGATCAAGTAGCGTAAGCCATTGTTTTTAGGAAAAGCGCTTGAAAAATATTTAAAACCTTTGATTTTGATAAGCACTTTCCTTTCTTTGAAGCACGGGTCCTGGCGATGTGATCGAAGCCATTATTTTGAAGTCCGGTTTCGTCATCAAGTATCGAAAGCCATTAATTTGAAGTCCGGGTTTCGTACTGAAGTATACGAAAGCCATTATTTTGAAGAATTTTTTTGAGAAACGACATGTTTTGGAAAACATATAAAGAACTCTCGCTCAAGCATCTGTACATGCCCGTATCATTGTTGAATGACATTTCTAGATACGTACAGAATATCGATTATACAAGAGACATGTCGTAGAAGAAGATTTTTGTATTTTTGATTTTCTATTGTTTTTGTATTTTATGAAAATTTTATATTTTTATATTTTGCTTTTGGAGGTTTTATAAAAGAAATGGAAAATCAAAAATAGAAGATAGAAAATGAAGAAGAAGATTTTACTGAATTGGAACCCTACGATGAGTCGGGTTCGAGATATTTGATTCACCGCAACCAAAGAAGAAGAGTTTTCACAAATAACGATGTTAGAAGTACAAGATTCCTCACGGTGAGGGTGATCACTATCAACGGTTGTAGTGGTTTGACTTCCTTAACTTGATGAGTTTCACTATTATCGTGTTGGAGCAAGTATCAAAATCTTTCTGTGGGAATCCATCTAAGACCTATTTGGTTGAAAACTTTTCCGTGGGTATTCACCTAAGGTAAGATCTAGGACTGTTTTCTTATCGATTCATGGAAGACTCATTTTTGAAAAACTACGTCTGAAGAGATCCACCTATTAGGTTTCCTTTTGATTTTCATCTTGTCAACGGGTTTGTTTCTATTTGGTGTCTTAGTGGATTACGCCTTGGCACGAGAATTATCTTTCTTGAGATATTGTAAGGCACATGCATCATGATTAATGAAAAGATACATTTTTACATGTAGTGAGACAAATTCAATATTCTTGTTTAAAACAATGACTTTAACTTTGTCACTACAATATTTTGGAAATTGATTCGGTTCGAAAAAGACTTAGAATTCCTAGTGTTGTTTTCTAAGGGCATAGCATTTTCTTTTGCGCAACTACTCTTAGATGCAAGCCAATCCCTAGTCTTTTGTAGAGAGTTCCTAGGTAATGGTTTACTACTACTAGCGGTGCCTTGAAATCTTGTAGAATTCATCACCCTAGATGTTGCACCTAAAATTCCCTCTTTTCGAGTCATGCTTTTTCCTAGCTTCTTCTAGATAGTGATTGTTGACCATGTTGTTAGAACCGATGATTCTTTAATCGGATTTTTGTCACATTCCGTGTATTATTCCTAGAAATGCCGGTGAACAAACTTTTGGTTTTCAAAGAAGCTTTTCTTTTTCAAAACTTTTGATAATTCTCTTTTAATAAGGCGTGGACCGTGGAGTATTGTTTTGACAAATCATTTTCTCATTGACTTTTGGAGCAAGCGAGAAATAGACATTTTCGGTTTGAAAACCGGTTTGGGAACATTTGTGTTCTCCTCGCTTAATGGTTTTGCAAACTTAGTATCCTGACCTTTCCTTTTTGACTTCCCGGTGAGCTCTCAAAAGATCACTTTGCTCTTTCATGTCCTTGTAGGCACGCTCATACGACAGTTTGTCATACTTGCATTCCTCATTTTTCGATCAAGTTGTTTAAAATAGGACACGTTTTCTTTTCAATTTTTCAAGAGCATTTTCATATTTTGAAACAATTGCGGAGGTCTCAGATCGAGTCTTTCATGATCTTCAACAAAATATGTTTGTAAGATAATGGACATGATATCGGTAGTCATAACATCTTCAAGAGAGAATCATTTAGATTTTCCAAAACTTTGATGTGTTCAAAACTTTCATTAGCTTGCTTTACGGATTTATGGTCCTTGACAAAGTCGTTGTTTCTTTCAAAAGTGCTTGTTCAACATGAATTACCCTTGCACCGATGGCATTCAATTGAGGGAAATTAGAGTTTCAAAAACTTTTTATGTTCATTATCAAAACTATTAAACCGGATGTTTGTTGTAATATTGGTTTTAGTTTTATGATCTCTTGAAGATACCCAATTCTAGTTTTAACGTCATCTAAAATGCTTCTAGTATCACTTGTGTTAAAAGGATTGTTTGAAGACATTTGTTCGATTTTGAAAGAGATTTGGAAACTACAACCGGTTTTGAAACCGGTTTTGAAAGCGGTGTTGACACTTTGTTTGAAACACTTGGTGTGGTGGAAAACGTTGATTGTTCTTTTGATTAACAAAAGTAATTCCATTAATTTTGTTCCATTTGTTATAATCAATCGGTTTAAGATCTGGATTCTTTTGTTTCATTTTTGATCTACTCTCCTCAGATAGTTCCAACGTTTCAAGAGAGTCATGCACAATTATGGGTGCATGCAAAGCATTTCCATTGTTTAACACATTTTAAGATTTCTGAGCTTTCTTGAGGAACGAGGAAGGGTTGTTACCAAGAGGCATTTTATGTGCAGTGTGAAAAATCGGATTTGCTTGATTAGAAAGCATCTTGTTTGTTTTAGCGGAATGACCCGTTGTAAGAAGCAAATTATCCAATTTTTGATAGTTTCATTTTATCCGAATTTCATCAAGAAGAGAATCTTCTCGTTTTGAAAATCGACAATCAACTGTTTCTTCTCTTTTCAAGATCGAAAACAGTGCTTTTTGTTTAGAAAGTTGGTCATTTAGTTGAAATTTCCTTGTTTAAAGATTTTATTTTCAAGTTCAAATTCACATCAAGTGTGTCATACTTGAGTTGCAATTGTTTTTCTCTTAAAACAGAATCTCGATAACCAATTTCTAATTCTGAAAGTTTGTTTGTATGACATTCAAAAGCTTTTGCGTGCTCCTTGTAACTCTCAAGCTCAGCGGTCAATTTGGCATTCGCGGCCTTAACTTCGCGATTGACCGTTCTAACTTTCTCAATTTCAATGCCACACTGATTGATTAATGATTCAAAATAAGCACGTGTTTCCTCATCAGTCTCAGTATTTTGTGCCACACAGCCTCCACTAGGATCCACATCTGGAGTTTCGGAGTTCGTAGTGCTACAACTCGGATTGTCTAGGTATGTATCATAAGTAGGTGCTGATGTCACAGAATGCTGTTCATCATGAGTAAAGTGATTAGCAACATTACTATAATTTGGTACCTCATTGGGTGAATCTGTGTCATAGGCGGAGGTGTATCAAAAGTAGCACTTGATGTTGTGTCTATTTGGTTGTTGTAAGACGGTAGCTTGCATTATCATTTGTTTTCTCGCCCGTCCCGGATACGTAAATTCGTATTCCTCGTGATCAACTCTATTCCCAATTTTTCTTTCTTTGCTAACAACACCTTGTACTTGAGGTTCGGAGGTAGCATCTTGAACCGCGATACCACGAATCTTGGCTTTGAGGTTCGAGGTAGCATTCGAACGAAGTCATAAACGATTATTCCCATTTTGATATCCCATATTCGATTCACAATCGACCCCTTGATGTCCAACATCGCCTCGCATATTGCATCGATTCCCCATTTGTATGCCGTAGTAAATCCATTCGATTCCCAATAACATCAACCATGTGTCCTTCTTGACTCATAAGCATAGATGGTTGAGCAAGCTGCGTATTAAACTACGAAAACCATGTATTGGCGAATCCGGCAATAGCATTTGTGAAAGCGGTTTTGAGACGATCTTTGTCGGTTGCCATTGATGAAGGTATGTGATGATAAAGTTGATGTAGGATCGATTCAACGATAAAGGAGTTGTGGTTGATGAAGATTAAGCTCGATTGAGGTGTTTCCGAAAGTCGTACTCGTAACCTTGGTTCTTAAAAATTTCGCCCAAAATTTGAAATTCACTATAAAAATCAATTCTAAGGTCGTATGAAAATTTGAGTTATGACAATTTGACGAAAATTTTGAATTTAGGCCCAAAATTTGAATTTTGACCAAAATTTTCACAGTTAAACCAAAATTTGAATTTCGTAAAAATTGAACGTTTAGTCTCCTCAAAATTTAAATTTTACTCACATTTTTTTGTTTTTGTTTTTTTTTTTTTTTTTTTTTTTTTTTTTAAAAAACCTTTATGCGTAGAAAAGAGCTTAGGCGTAGAAACAGGAGTTACGAGTGAGCGAGGCTTATGCGTAGGATTCCTTGGCGTAGGATCTTATGCGTGGGTTTAAAGTTACAGTAGAAAAAGCTATGCGTAAGATTTAGCTTATGCGTAAGGAAAACTTAGGCGTAAGAAAAATGCTTATCGTAAAGTATTCTACGCGTAAGTCGAAACTTATGCGTAAGATTAGGGTTTTCCCAAAATCCTTTACACTATCACGATGTAAGAGATATCCAAAAGTCGAAGTGTTCCACAAACTTATCCAAGTGAGGAAGCAGCGAGTCACCGTTATAGCTCGAAGAAACTTCACCAAAAGTTACGAGTAGAAATAGGGTTTTGACTTTTGACTTCTACTGTAAGAAATTTCCAACGATTCAAATGATTTCTTTTGCACGAAAGCCTTAAAAACACTCGAATAACCCAAAATGGTGACCTTTTCACCCAAAAGTTACTAGTAGAAATGACCAATGAACCAAAAACAAGCTTAAAAATGAAGAAAAACACGTAAAGCTTCAAACTGTTTGCAAAAAACTGAAACTTTAGCACCAATAAACCTTAAACCACAAGAATCTTGAATTTTTAAGTGCAAAAATTAAAGCTTTTAAGCGTTTCAAATATGTAAAACGAGAGCTTTATGCGTAACCCTTCAAAACAAACACAAACACTCCTAAACCATTGTTAGGCGATTGATACCAATTGTTATACCCCTTTATCACGTATACCTTATCACAACAAGAACACGCCTCACACAAACCCGGATAAAACACAAACAAATGTCGTAGAATAGAAAGGAAAGATGAAGAACTTGGTGACTTGAATATATTATGCGTATGTTTGTTTAGAGAAAGAGAGATGAATGAAAACAATAAGTTGTATATTGCTTCAAGGAAAACACACACACACACACACTCAAGCACACCCCTCAAATGACATACTTGAGGGGTATTTATAGTACAAGAGAGAGGATGCCCTAAGGCTTGGCCATGGGCCGTATATGGGCTTCGTGGGATTGGATTGGACTTGGATTTGATATAAGGCTAGCTTATCTTAACTTATAGCCATTTAGCTTAGCCCAATCCACGAGCCCGTTGACTATTCTATCATGATATCTAACACACGTTACAAAGTTCCTAAACGTGAATGACCAACACTTCTAATAAAAACTATTAAGGCTAACACAAAGATCCTAATCAGCATCTTAAGGATTTCCTTAAAATTGTCGATTCCATCGACCTCGATGCTACTACTCGGGAGACCACGCGTCACGTCTCTTCCAATTCTCTCTACGGGACCAAGCTAGTAATTGGCTTGGCGACTTCCACGGCTCCATCTCAAGTTGCGATGATCTCACCTCTCGCTTCCTTGCTCAATTTTTCCCACCGGGGAAACCACTAAGCTTAGGAATGATATCTTGATGTTCCAACAATGTCAAGGTAAATCTCTCTACGAAGCATGGACTCGATTCAAGGACTTACTTCATAAAGTCCCTCATCACGGCATTGATCTTTGGCTCCAAGTCCAACTCATATATGATCATGTCAACTTCCCCACCAAGCGATCCATTGACCAAGCGGCCGGTGGAAAACTTAGTGATCTCACCACAGAAGAATCATGGGGTATAATAGAGGACCTTGCTCTCTATGACAACGAAAGTTGGAATGACCACCGTGAGTTGCCCAAAACCGTTAAGGCAATCTCCTTGCCTCCCATTGACTCACATCCTTCTGAACGTAGGATGCTCAAATTTGAAGATCAAGTTCAATTCCTAATGAGCTCCTACGAAAATCCTAAGTCTTCACATCAAGTAAATAAAATCACTCTACCTTGTGAGTTATGTAGTGGTCCCCATGACACTCGTGATTGCACAAGACTCCCCGAACAAGCTTTTGCGGACTATGCCTCCAAGCATACCGACGGAGCGGGAGAGAAGTGGTACACTTTCAAGCCCGAACAAAACAACTTAGGAAACTCTTACAACCCCTCATGGAGAAATCACCCTAACCTTAAGTAGAACCAAAACTCAAGCACACCCCAAAGCTCATCTAGTCCACCTAATAGGTTCAGTCCTCCAAGCACCGGGAACCCTACTAATCTTGAGGCAATTGCATCTAGATTCATGTCATCTCAAGAAACTCAATTGACTAAGCTTCAAGCCGATTTTAAGCGAAGACAAGGCGAGATGACAAACAAGCTTGATGCCCTCTTAAAAGCCTTTAATGACCGGGAAATTGGAGCACTCCCAAGTGATACTATAAAGAACCCAAAAGTGAGCTCGATTTCATCGACTTCATGTTCTTGTTCACCATGGGAGAGTGCACATCCATGCTGCTCACACCCAACGGTTCACTCGGTAAATGCTATCAACAAGGGTTCCAAGCAATCCAAAATGAGGTACCAAGGCCCCACACCATTGGTAGAACCCACTCTTGAGAAACCCTCAACCAAGAACCCAAACCTAATCTAGAGGAGGTACAAGGAACTCCATCAAGAAAAAGCAGTTCTTGAAGTCTTAGCTCATGCACCTTATTATAATGCTTTAAAAGAAAAATATGAGTTAGAACTTAAACTTGGAAAACATGGGTCCGATTTTATGCGAAATAATCTACCTAAGAAGTTAGACGATCCGGGCTATTTACTCTTCCGTGTAGGCTTGGAACTTCAAACCTCTCGATGCTCTAGGTGACTTAGGATCATGCATCAATCTTGTTCCGTTGTCCTCCATGAAGCCTTAACTTAGGTAAGATAGAACCAACGGAAACCATCTTAGGTCTAGCGGACGGTAGTGTTGCATATCTGGTAGGGATAATAAAAGACATGGTAGTACACGTAGGAGAATTGACTCTTTTGGCCGACTTCCATGTGCTTGACATGAATAAGGACCTGACATGCCCATTGCTAGTAGGAAGAGGATTTCTAGCTACCGCTAGTTCCATCATTGATTGTAAGATGTCCAAAATAGTGGTAGGAGAGGGAAGTGCTAGGTCAATTTACGATGTCAAAAAGCATACATACTACAAAGAAGAGGAAATCCCACATGAGTTTAGGTTGGATAGAGCGCCATCTAGATATGGACCTTGGTTAGATAAGAACTTCATAGGTCCCCAACGACCTTTCTACCTAGACGAAGCCTTTGCTAGTAAAGCAACTTTCCATGAAAAAGAAATGGCTAGGGACATGGAAGTAAACCCGTTCGAGGACGCCTTTAGTATTTAGGAAGATGACCGAGTTCCTAGGAAGCTTGCCGTCAACCTTGTCATGAATAAGTGGAAAGTTGAGGCGATAAGCCTAATCATAAATGGGATTGGGATAGACCGCCTAGTGATGGTAATGGAGAGTGGCACATTAGGATAACAATCTATGATCCCGATGGAGAGAAGTTTGAAAAGGCATATCGAACCAAACGTACTACTAGGAACTTAAATGATAAGTTTGATCCTTATGACAATGTTAAGGATAGGCTTACTTATATCGGTAAGTAGGGGCACGACTACGAGTCTAGCCATAAGACTCATAAATAAAGAAAAGCGCTTTGTGAGAGGCAACCCATGCTTAATTGTTTGCTTGTTTGTGTCATATATCTTTTATTGATTGTTTATTCTCATGTTTAAATTTGTAAAAATGCTTTATTTTGTCTTTAACCTCGTCTTAATTACATATAAAGGTATTTTACATAAAGGATAAGTGTAGGAGGATTACACATGTTTTCAAAAGAAACTTAAACATGAGAATTTCAATTAATTAAAAGATATACATGTGTGTTTGTTCGAGTCAAATGCTTGTATCGAGTCATAATGGATGTTTTGCTGAAATTTTCCATTCTAAAGATGTAAATTTTCCATAATTTTTCAGAAAATCGCAGACTAGTTTTTGTCGGGATAACTGTGGCGTGCCAGATCGCAACTGACGGCGTCCGGAAGGAGCAAAACAATGATTACTTTTTCTCGTTTTCGAGCTACTTATAATTTTTGGAATCAGGGGAGTACTAGTTTCTTTTATCTTTTATTACCTTCCATTATCATAACTTTTATACTTTCGGGGAACATTGGGGACAATGTTCAGTTTAAGTGTAAGGAGGGGAAATAAAACGGGAACTTTGAAACTATGCTTATCCTTGAATGTTTGCTTTGTCCAAATGCATTTGTGTAATAAACCATGAGAAAATGTCGGTTAGGGTAATTTTGGCACCAAATTTAAAATTTTTCATGAGATATAGGAGTGGGCCATTAGTCTTAATAAAGCGTCTCATGGATAGGAAATTATATGACTAGCACAAAACCCTTTACCACTTAAATTCCATCCGAAATGTGAGGATCGTCCTAAGATTAGTAGGAATTAAAGCATTCATCTTTAATGCTTAGTGTGTGAACCGGTAGTATAATAGATTCTAGAACTTGTTTTGTGATGCATCCCGAGATCGCTAGTAAGACTACACTTGTGTAGTTAGGAATAACTAAATGATAAGAGGCATTAGGATAACCCTTTTTTAATACCCGTAATATAATTACTTCTTCCACATCGGTTGAGTAATTCCCCCACACCTTTGCGTTGTAGTCATCTTTAGTACACGATACCCCTAGTTAATGTAACATATTGGATTTCACAAACACATCACATAACAATATATGGTTCGAATTATGTAAAGTTTAGAGAGAGAAAGTGGGATCCTTTCTAGAGAGAGAAAGTGAATGAAAACTTAGAAGGTTAGATTAAGATGAATGAAAGGTCCAACCTCTACCTTGGGAGGTAGAGGTATTTATAGTTACAAACACACATCCTCCTTGGATGTGGATCGGTATCTGATGGGTAAAGACCCGTCTGTCCTCCACGGTGTTGCTCTAAACTAAATAACTAACTAGTAAAGCGGTAAATAACGAGCTAACGATATGTCTACGAGCTAACTTCCTCAATGTACTTCTCACATTATCCATGAGTTGTATGAATGTCTCAATGAACACGCTAATTTCCATTCCGTGTGTCTCTTGAAAGACATTTCGGTCATGTCTTGATCATAATCGATGTAAATTCCCAGCGATGAATGACCGAAATTGGTTGTGGATCACTTGAAGTGTAGCATGGAACTAACCTTTTGAACCTTCTCTTTATCAAGTTGTTGTTCCAATTGTTCTAAGTTCAATAGTCTTGTTCCGTTAATGTGGATAAGTCTTGACGGAAAAGGGCAATGCATGTTCGTTCCATTCCAATCGGTGTGAGTAACATAAGGTATGAGTGAAGTTGTTGATAAGATTCAATGCTACTTTCCTTTGCATGGCATTACGTAGTCCAAGCAGTGCAATTCTTTTCATTGGACTCAAGTCATCATTGATTGATTCCATCATCTATATTCGATCAAGATAGCTAATATTCTCATGGTTGTCTCTGACATCATACGGTTTGAGTACTTACGAAATCATTGGGTCAAGAGAGTAGGACATGATGTAGTAGAATGCATGTGGATTTTACAAGTCTATGATTCAAACCGAGAAATAGAATCTTTACGGATTTTACTAAAATCAAGACCAAACCGTTAAGCAATGACCAATGGAATGTGTTAAGATGGTGATGGATCAATACAATGAAAGACGATTGTGTGATAGGGCTTTAGATTGTTCGTAGGAAAAGCTTAAATGTTGATTGGTTGAGATTTGGATTGGTTGATGCACGTTTTTACGGAGAATTTTGGGTCTAAAACTTAAAACCTCAATAACTTCCTTTCGGAGGATTTGGGCCTCGAAAAATTCGTTTCACGACTTTGTGATGAAACTTCACAATATTCACTGTTCAGTCGTTTTGTGGTATTTCATGAAAACGGAGTTACGGATCAAAAGTTATGGCCAATTGAAGTTTTGACGTAAAAGTCAACTTTGGTCAAACCTCTTCTTCGTAAAAATCAACCAAGTCGCTATAACACTTGAACCAAGTCGCTAAGAACCAAGTCGCTAAACATTAAGTCGCTAAAGAGCAACTCGCTAAGAACCAAGTCGCTAGGAAAATTTTGACAAAGAAGTCGCTAAGCTCCAAGTCGCTAAGTTGTCAAGTCGCTAAAGAGCAACTCGCTAAGCACCAAATCGCTAACACCAAGTCGCTAACTTTCACCAAGTCGCTACCCGTAGTGGAGAATCCACTAAGTGTACTTTTTGTCGGCTTGCCTCTAAAGGCAAGTCGCTAGGGTCAACTCGCCACCAAACAACATGAAAGATATTAGTTTTCACATACACATCAAACCATAACACAAAGTGGCGTATGAATGGAATTCTAGAGAGAGAAAGTTAGAGGTTTAGGGAACTTAGTGAGAGAAAGTGAAAGCTATTATTATGAGCTCCAACTCTCTACCTTGGAAGGTAGAGTATTTATAGTCTTACATAAATCGCCACACATCGGGTGTGGATCGGGCATACAGCTGGTAAAGACCCGTCCGTCCTCCATGGTGTTACTTAACTAAATACTACTCAACTTAAAATAACTACGACTACGAGCTTTCTAACGATTACATATACTTGAGGTGACCGACTCTTTAATACGGAATTTCTAATTCTAACAATCTCCCAAGGAGGTCACCTCAATCATGTACCAAAATTACATTGAATACAAATAGATATTACATTAAAAAAATTGTTCTTGCATTCTTGATGTAGTCCTTTGTTCAAGCTCGTAGTCATTGATTCTTCACATTGCATGTTTGGTTACTCCGGTGGAGGTCTTTTCCGATCCACGTGATAATAAATTGAGCCATCTTTTGAGATCATCACGATCAAGAATCTCGAGACATCCTTTGTGGTGTTGGTATTATGTGATGTTGTGACTTTAGGACCGACATGCTCATATTCGGATCATGATATCTTCTCATCGAGTAGCGGAAGCATTTGTTGAATCATGATATTGGCGTAGTGTAGCGAAGCTTGGAGTGAAAATATCGAGTCATTGATGCATTAATCATGATTTCTTTTGAGTTGTATGTGTAGAGTGAGCAAGCGGATATGGATTGACCACTTCATTACGATCACCGCAAACGCGTCGGGCGATTCTGATACAACGATTAGCAATAAATCGCATGAAAGTGTCTTTGATCACTTCGTTGAATCGAGGTACACGCCCACGGTTCCCCGCTGATCAAGACATGTATCGCTGCGATCGTATAATTCAAGAATTTCCTTGACAGGTTTCATGGTGCTCTAGTCGTTCTCAAACCGGAACATCTCAAAGAAGATAACACGGAGTGAGTGAACCAATAATTTTAAGTCCACCGATTGATGAAAAGAGATTTGAAAAACAATCGTGTATTGCTCAATAGAAATTGTTTTTGCAATACAACGGAGGTTTTATTGAAAATCAACTATCAATCATAAAAACACCTTTGGTTTGAAATATGAGTACACGGTCGATGTGCTAAAGAAAAGAGTTTTAAGCACAACGACCGGTTTTCAAAGGTATCCGTCAATCCATAACTTGAACGGGATTGATTCAAGAGATTGAATCGCCCCATTGTTTACATTCGGTTGTCACATGGTTGATCCATATAATAGATCTCACATGCCACCTACCAGGGAGCTTGTTTGATGTTGGCTCCGTAAGGCTTTCCATCTTCATTGTGAATATGTAAACATAACACTCGGATGTTCGGCAATACCACAAGGATAATCGAGGACTCAAGATATAATCTCTTTCCACATTGTGTGAAACCGAGAGTCTTCATTGAAAGTGTCCTAATGAGATTTATTGATGATCTTGTGGCTCTAGACTCAATATGTGCATATTTGGATCCTGTCACGGAGACTAGGGAGAGGGTCTCCTTCTTCAATATCAACAATCTCTATGAGAAAGTCGATAGATAATGTCGGTTCCCGTGAGAATGAAACAAGTCCTTTTAAGAGGAACTTGAGTGGTTTGGAAAGTTTAAGTGCAAGCGTCAATGGGTCCATGACGTCTTGTCTTCAATACCGATGCTACCATCGGAGCATATGAATTGAACCGGTTTACGCCTCTAAGGTTGAATAAATGGAGGCTATTTGTTTTCACCCTTTCTCATTCAATTCTTTTAATTCTTCAACCCCTTGATGCTTACCGAGACTTCATAACTAGAGCCTTGTTGGGTTTATTCCAAGATTAGCTCGGCCTCAATCTGCACTCTTCCCATATCTCACTTTTCTCCTTTTATCATCATACCTAAGGACTTCTATACTAGCTAGTGGATTGTCCTCGGTAGATCCCTCCGGCTCGGCGGATCATGGAACCAATACCTATCCTTATCGACCTTATATCACCGTACATAAAGTAAAGTTGGTCGGTCTATTTGGTATTGTTCATCCGCCATTGGAACCAATTGAAAACCATTTGAAAATCAATCCGGATACTTGTGATATATTATCAAAATATTTTGTACTGAATTGTTTTTGATATTTTTAGAATAAGTGCTCCCCTCAACATGTGCATCAAATGTTTGAAATCGTTTTGCACACGGAGGCAAGAGGAAGAAATTACTTCTTTGATTACCATTTTCTAAAAATATCACCATCACTTCCTTGATCAAATCAAGTAGATAAAGCATTTCCGTGAAGGATGAGGTTTCCATAAATTTGATCCCCTTAATATGTGCCTCGAGGTTTGAAAAGAGTTTTGCACATACTAGAGGGAACCTGCACATTGAGATAAATGTTCACGTTTCAAATCATAGGTTTAAGATAGATGCTCCCCTCAATATGTGCATTGAAAATTTGAAATCGTTTGTCACATGTGGAAGGATGACATATCGTCCTCATAAAACCGTTTACCGAATAATCGTTTAAATCAATTTAAATCACACATTCTCCCCGATCACAATTATCAAATCATTTGAGATTTGTGATCTCTTATAGATTTAAATTGATTTTGAAAGCTTTTAAGGAGAATTGTGACTTGATTATGAAAGCGTTTAATCGACACGGATTGGATTTTAAGACTTTAAACTCCATTGATAAAACATGCATGTACATCTTTTGAAAACAATTTAATGCCAAATAACTTTTAATTTAATTGAAATCATTCTCCCCTCAATCGATGACATAGGTTGTTGATTGAGAGATAAATATTTTGACAAATAAGTCCCGATGATTATCAAAAGCAGAGACCGAGTTAATTTTTCAAGGCATTTAGTTTTCAAGAGATAAATGTTTATAGAATCGAGCATGGAATTTGAAAACATGGTAAAACATGGCTCTGTTCTTTCTTTTAAAACCGGGTTATTGCACGAAAATGACAATAAACCATTGTTTCTCTTTCTCCCAAAATAATTTTTTTTTTTTTTTTTTTTATATAAAATTCGAACAACATCTAAAGTCCCATGTCATTCTTTGAATGACAACATCAAGACCGTAGATATTATCGAATCGAGAGAAACATGACAAAATGACAATATTTTTGAAGATTTTCAATTTTTCAAATTTTATGGATTTTTGAAAGTTTTATATTTTTGTATTTTGTTTTTGAATAAATATTTACAAGAGATAAATTAGTTTAAGAGGATGATGAAATGAGTACCGAGATAAGATATCGTTCAAAGACGTTGTAGAAGAAAGGAATCAACATCTCTTAAACTTTCGCCACCAAAGCATCCGAGGCTTCTAAGAAAATCGTCGAACATGAGCCTTCTCAATTTGAATCTTTGGTAGCTTCCCCAAACCGACAAACATCGAATAAAGACCATTTCCCTACGAATTAGAGTTGAATACAAAGCGGTCTCATTGATTGAAGCTCAAGACCACGAAGAACATGAGAACACGAAGTAACAAGTTGAAACATTGATCGTCTCGGTGGTTATCAAACCGGATTAAGCGATTCGACCGATCACATGAACCTTGTGCATCCCCGATGTACACCTTACTCTTCGAGATTGACCCATTGTCTATTTAGGGAACAATATATCAACATCTTCATTTTACCAAGTGCATTCCGGTTATATAACATATAACCAATCGTAACATAATGTACACATGTACCCAACAAGAGTAGAGACGATGACATCCATGTAACATGTTGAGTCACCGATCATCTATGTGGATGTCAACTCGAAATAACCGAATTAGCTCTATCAAGTGAACATGTTGTGCATATAACCAAAGCACTTTATCATAAACTCGTATATAAGATGTCGATAGGCGTGATCATCTCACGCTCCAAATATTCTTCTCACATTTCTTCCAACCGAACATCAAGTAACAAATACCAAAGGTCTCGAGACCACATCCCCAAATAGTTGGAATAATATATCCTTCCCCAAATAGTTGGAATAATATATCCTTCCCTAAATGGTTTTGATAACACGTAATCGACAAAACATAATATATCCATAAACTTGAAATCTTGTTAGAAGAACTCAAATAGCCCAAATGAATCTCGTGAGAATCAATGCTACATAAACTCTCTCATTGTCTTTATCAACCCACATGTAGACAATTTGAAGTGACCATGTTGAAGAAAAACCCGATATACCAAACTTGAAATCAAGTCGAATTCCCGCATTTGTGTCTTAAGCTTGCACTTAAAGATGGAAGAACGGTGTCGAGAATCTATGCTTCAATCAAATCTCTAAGTACTACACTCAAACAAAGTATGAGACATTAACACCTCTTGATATTATCCACATCGTCATCTCGCATGTGACATCGAGTAAAACAACGTAACTCCTAATAGTGATAGTTAACTGTGTCTTCAACCATCCACTCCATTGCGGTAACTAGATAAACCAAGCCTTCAACTCAAATTCTTAAGCCCGAGCAAGTTATCAAATAAGAACACGCCTTTGTGAAGGTCAACTTCAATCTCAAATAAGTGATAAATGATTAACTCTGAAGTAATCAACTTGTGTCAAATGTCCAACACGTGAATAAACATACAATCGGATGTACATTGACCCAATGAATGAACCGAAGCAAATGATTCCTCAACATCAATGCATTCTTCCTCAAGGTATACATGTAGAAGCTGATCTGGAAGATTTACTAAAAATTTCTTTTAGCGGATGAGGAAGTCATTTTTCCTTAATGTTTATGTGGTTGATTTATAGCGTGCACAATGAGAGGAACAATAATCCGTGAAGATTTGGCAAAGAAATACCAAAGAGCGGATCATTATTCATGAACAACAATCCGTGAAGATTTGGCAAAGGAGTACCAAAGAGCGGATCACTATTCATGAGTGCAACTGCAATGATAGTCATTAACAACGCCTTTTGAAGTAACTGGAGATAAGGTTTCTTGAGAATTCCAAGAAGTACTTCTTAGATGGTGAACCAGTTGAGTCACTAGAAACCAGAGCATGAGCTTCAGAAGCTGGATGATCAACATTCGTCGGAGGTGAAAAGTACTCATCAAACATATTTATTTGAAAAACAATGAATCCCAAAAATTGATTCCTAATTATCCTTAGTAAGTGAAGCATTAGGCGTTGGAGGAGAGTCATCAAAAATCAAAACAATGAATCCCAGTTATCCTTAGTATAATTACTCTTCATCAAAAAGAATATACACTCATCATCATCAAAAATTAAGTCGTATAACCATTATTCAAACATCCATCATCATGTAGTATATTCACTCTTCTCCCCCAAAATTGCATCCAAGTTTCCATTTTTGATTTAACAAGAGAATAAGAGTATACACCAATGAACGTAGATCCACTTGATGAACTTTTCTTTTCTTTGAAGAACGGGCCTCAATTGTTATCTGCAGACACCATAATGATGAAGTACGAGGCTGAACTGATTTGAGCAGACGTCATTGTTAAGAGCCCGGTCATATGTTTAGAGCAGCTCGAATCCAAATACCAAGGGACGATTTATGCGACCCGCTTTGGACAATGAGACGAAGACAGAGAATTGGAAACATTGGATCCCCACGTCTTGATGGGTTCCTTTTGGTTAGCACAAACAATCTTTGAATCGTGAAACCCTAGATGCAATGGCATTGTCCCTAGGAGTCGAACTAGTAGAAGCATCGACTTAGTCAAATGACATTTTGTGCTTAATGGGATTATTCTACCGGTTGGCTTCCAAACCTTAACAGCACTATTCTAGGCATAGTGGATCTAGCTAAGGGGTAAGGTTTGCCATTCGTTAATATTCGACACAGTGGGCATCCACTAAAATCCTACATTTGTAAACATATTCCTGTAGGTTTCAAGATTGCTTAATTTGTTTCGCTCTCCAAAATTTCTTAAGCGGGTTATGAATCTTAGACCTCGAAATAACACATCACATTTATCATGATTACGGAAAATAAACATTTTTACATGTTTTGCGACAAGATGAGGCCTCGAATTAATTTCGAGAAGCTTAGAGCTAATACTAGAACTAACACGATTCTTTTGTTCGGATCAAACTTCTTGTCCCTATAGTGTTCTTTCACTTCCTTATCATGAACACTTTTAGTTTGCGTAATCCTATCCTTCATGCATTGCTTCTAGGTTTTGACCCGCTAACTTTAGTGTCAATCTTAACATCTCGTAGAAGTAACGATGGAACATTACATGGCTTCACTACTTTGCATTTGTGGTCTAGAAGTCTTTGGATCCGAAATTCTAGGAGGCACATCACAGGTTGCTTGCTTGAATTTAGACATGGAACAAGGCATATCAAGGGTCACACGCTTGGCTTTAGGCATAGAACAAGGCACAACTATTCTATCTCGCCTATTAGTACTATCAAAATGTTTTTCTAATCTTTCATCTTCAACAATCTCACGGAGACCCTTCAAACATTCCTTAAGGTATGAGAGATATGCTTTATGTGCAAGTTCATTATTCCTAATGGGCGGGGAATATATAACATATCGATAGCATATTTATCAAGCGAAACCTTAGGAATAGAGTATTTGCAATTGGGGATTGGCAACTTTCCTTTCACCTCACGCTTGATTCTCAATATCGTTAAGTAAAGAAGTTATCTTTTCAATTTGTTTATCATGATTAACTTTAAATGAATCACATAACTCTTTGTTTTGATCATTAACCTTTGAAATTTCGACTTTAAAACAATCATTTTCCTTTGCAAGTTATCAATTATGTTTTGAAGTTGGAAATTCGAGAATCTAAAGTGGAGGCATATGGGAACCAACATCCTTCTTTTCACCTTTCGGTTGTGAAATTTGGGCTTTCAATCTTTTGATCGTGTTATAATGAGCTCGAATTTTTCATCACGCTTGCTAATTTCAAAAGCGCATCAAACTCGGGAGCATCGAGGATGTCTTGATATTTGAGGTTTTAACATTTTCTTTGAGATGTTGATGTTTTAATTGCAAAGCAAGATGTTCAACTTCTAATTTAGAATAATGTTTGACCAAGTTATCATGATCATCCTGTTCTATTTTCTCATGCAATTTTGAATTTGTTGTTTCAAGCTCAATGACACGATCATGGGAGACTTTCGAGCAATGAGATAATTCATGAAATTGAGAAGCATTAATGGAACAATTTGTAGTGTTGAAAACACATCTTGAGCAATACATTCGAAATCGATTCTCATTGGTGTATGCAAGTTCTTCCTTTCAATCTCACTATATTTTAATTCTCTCATAGTTACTAACCTCAACAATCATTGCATCAAATTCCTTTTCCATTTCTTTAATATCGAATCGTCCCTTTTTAAGACTCTCAAATTGATCTTTTAGTTGTTTAAAGAAAGGCATGACCTCGCTTAAATAGCATTCTTTAGTTTGCTCAAAACCCTTTCCCTTGATTATACCAAAGGTGTGATCCTTTTCTTACAAGTTTTCTCAAAATCAACAAATAGTTGAAAGATAACATATTGCCTCGATTAAGGTCTTGCTTTTAGTGGCAATAGATCTAGGAACTAAGTGCATTGGTGTATTAGGAGGATACATGTTGCTTTAGTCGGTTTCACAGGGGGATTCTTTTCAACAAGATTTTCACTTTTGCATTTCCATATCCTTTTCCGAACACTTGTTCAGGGGGTTAATAGAGTCTCGAGGCTTAAACTTGTTCAAGGAGATCCAATTTTCTTTAGTGTAATTATGGGGTTTGATCGTTATGTTATTCTTTTTACACTCGTGATCTTCTAACTTCTTAATCATTTTCTCCCTAGTGACTTCATCGATTTCTTATCTTCCTCAGGCACTCAAATAACTAGGTTTTCGCCTAGGCTTAAGGATTTCATTACCATCATAAAGCACCTTATGAGCATTTCTAGCCTTTTAATTACCTCTGATTTGGTTCCTCAACAAGGGAATGCTATGCTTATCGCTAAGACTTTATGCTTAGTGATCATGTGAGCGATCTCAATGGTATTCCCTTGTACATATACATACAACTTATTTTCAAGCTTGTTTTTCAAAGTTTTAGATTGGAAAATCATTCAAAAGTTTTGATTCCTTAGCCTTGAATTTTGCTAAGCATTTTAACATTTTCTTGAAGTTCGTGTTTTGCTTAGCGCTTTAGAAAGCTTTTCTTGTAAGGAGTTTAACTCTTGTTTTAATACTTCTTCTCTAAAATTACTTTTTCTAATGATTGCACGTATTTGGACATCCATTTCGCTCATGGTGGTCAACTCAAACTTAGCACTGCTCATAAATAGCAACGTGATCCTTATATATGTTAAGCTCTGGTAAGGGAATCATCGTGCACAACCGCAGCAGTACTCATGCGCTCATAATCATCATTTTGAGTAGAAGATGCACAACTAGGGCAGCAGAAACTTCCATGCAACTTACCTCAAGATTGACACGCACAGTGTGTTGGTGCATCTCTATCTTGGGTACATCCGAAGCTTCCATGGAGCGTTCCTTTGCATTAACTTGCACATGTTGTGTCTCGTGCACCTCTCTCTTGTGAATTTGAGCACGAAGATTCCATTTTGCATTATCCGACTCATCGCATTTGTTGTCACCGACATTCTCGCATTTAACAACACCGATTCTTCACAGATACATTACCCACCTTATCACAACAATCTTTCAACCGCACCGACACTCATTCACGTTTTCATTCTTTTGTGCGATTCTTCAATGTACTTTTCACATTATCCATGAGTTGGATAAATGTCTCAATGAATTCGAATTTCCATTCCGTATGTTTTTGAAAGAAATTCCAATAAGTGTTGATCAGAATCTATGAATATTCCCCATTGATGAATGGTGAAATTGTTTGTAGATTACTTGAAGAGCTGACCGAACCATCCTTTTGAACATCTTCATTGGTAAGTTGCACTTTAAATGTTCTAAGTTCAACAACAAGCTTCTTGTCAATGTAGGTAAGTCCCGCGGAAAAGAGCACTACATGTTCGATCCCCAACTATGGATAACATTGTATGAGGTGCGGATGAAGTAGGCGATATGGCTCAATGTCGATTCCATTTGCATGGCATTCTCATTGTACTCGCAACATGAAGATCTCACATCCTCATTGTTTAATTCCAACATTTTTAATCGTTCGATGTAGCATCCATTATCATTATTATCCACAAGATCACAATTTAAGCACTTACGAGATCACTGGGTCAGAGAGTAAGACATGATGTGTTAAGATGATGATGGATCGATACAATGAAGGACGATTATGTGATAGGACTTTAGATTGTTCGTAGGAAAAGTGAAATGTTGAGATTTGGATTGGTTGATGCACGCGTTTTACGGAGAATTTTAGGTCTAAAACTTAAAACCTCAATAACTTCCTTTCGGAGGATTTGGGCCTCGAAAATTCGTTTCACGACTTTGTCGTGAAACCTCACAATATTCAAACTGCTTCACTCGTTTTGATGTATTTCGCAGAAACGGAGTTCTGGATCAAAAGTTATGGCCGTTTGAAGTTTTGACGTAAAAGTCAACTTTGGTCAAACCTCTTCTACGAAAAAATCAACCAAGTCGCTAAACCCCTTGAACCAAGTTGCTAAGTACCAAGTCGCTAAATCCCTTGAACCAAGTCGCTAAGTACCAAGTCGCTAAGTACTAATTCGCTAAAGCTCCAAGTCGCTATATAACAACTCGCTACAATCCAAGTCGCTAACAAAATTTTTGGCAGCAATTCGCTAAGTACCAAGTCGCTAAATATTCAAGTCGCTAAATAGAAACTCGCTAGGTACCAACTCGCTAACACCAAGTCGCTAACAATATAAAGTACAAGTCGCTACCTTAAACCAAGTCGCTACTCGTAGTGGGGAATCCACTAAGCTGTACTTTTTGTCAAACTTTGTCTCAATAGACAAGTCGCTAGCTCAACTCGCTAAGGCGTTAAACAACAACTCGCTACCAAATAACAAAGCGGTCGCTACCAAGAAAACTTTTCCGTGGCTCAAGTCGCTAGCATGAAAAACACATAAATACCACTTTTCAATCCAAAACAACCCAACCACTATGATTCAAACCTTCTAAATCAAAACCTAAACACTTGAGATGATTCTAAACACAAAAGTACTACCAAAATCCAAACTTTAACACTAGAAATCAACCAAATGATGCAAAACCACTAAACTTTTCAAACTCAAAACCACCTAAAACCACTAGAAATCCAAAGATGTGCAAGATATGATCTAACCATGGCTTTTGATACCAATTGAAAGATATTAGTTTTCACATACACATCAAACCATAACACAAAGTGGCGTATGAATGGAATTCTAGAGAGAAAGTTAGAGGTTTAGGGAACTTAGTGAGAGAAAGTGAAAGCTATTATTATGAGCTCCAACTCTACCTTGAAGGTAGAGTATTTATAGTCTTACATAAATCGCCACACATCGTGGATCGGGCATCTGATGGGTAAAGACAGTCCGTCCTCCACGGTGTTACTTAACTAAATACTACTTAACTTAAAATAACTACGACTACGAGCTTTAACGATTACATATACTTGAGGTGACCGACTCTTTAATACCGGAATTTCTAATTCCTAACACAACACCACAACTCGCTAATTATTTCAAGCAAATCGCTAGTGTTAGGAATTAGAAAATTCCATAGTGAAGTGTCGGTCACCCCAAATGTTATCTAGCATAAGTTAGCTCAGATTTGTCGTTAGTCACGTTATTTATTGTTTTATTAGTTAGTCAAGAGCGTAAAATAGTTTAGTGCAACACCGTGGAGGAAGGACGGTCTTTACCCATCAGATCCCCGATCCACAGCCGATAGGAAATCGAGTATTTGTAACTATAAATACCCTTCCATCCATGGAAGGGGTGGTGCTTCTCATAATCTAATACTCTACAATTTGTGTAACTCTCTAGCAAGAACACCCTCTCTCTACTTTCTCTCTAAAATGGCAAACATGTATTTTGATCTCCCAAGACCACCCGAATCATCAAACACATAATATTTGAATCCTAACAATTGGTATCAAGAGCCAAGGTTGTTGTGTTTGATGTTTTCTTGTGGTTTTGATTCGTGTTTGTAACATGGGTATATCCAGAACCGCTTTTGATAAATGGTTGGATGATATTGATATTTTGTGGTTTTATTACATGGTTACATGTTTTAGAACAGTTCACGTATTTTTGTGTTGGGTTACATTTTACGGTAAAATAAATGGTCATATGGTTCAACTGTCATGTTTGTCTTGTCCCTTTTTGTCCAAGTCAATATATTTATTCACACTTTGTACCAAATCGAAGTCTCTTGGGGTCATCTTTAAGGTCAAAGTGATGCGCTTTTCTAGTTTTACGGGTTACAATGAATATGGTCGGAAAAGCGAGTCGGAAAACTCATCGGAAAACTCATCGAAAGCTGTAATATCTTGCTAGCGACTTAAGGACAAAATTAGCGACTTATTCTTGAACAAGTCGTGGCGACTTAGTGCTAGCGACTAAGTGCTAGCGACTAAGTGCTAGCGACTAAGTGCTAGCGACTTAGTGCTAGCGACTTAGTGCTAGCGACTTAGTGCTAGCGACTTAGTGCTAGCGACTTAGTGCTAGCGACTTAGTGCTAGCGACTAAGTGCTAGCGACTTGACTCTTGACTACGGCTTATGAGCAGAAAGGAAGATGATGAATCGACACAAAGACCAAATACCAAATACATCTAAGACTCATCGGTTTCATTATCATCAATCATCAACACACATGAAATATTCAGGTCCGTATCCAAAGAATAATCAAAACTTACAACACATCTAACCTAAAACCCAACTCCAACAAATCTTTACTATCATCACTTTGAATCCCAAATGACTACAAAGAAATCACAAGACTCGGACTTAAATTAAATAATTATCAAGATCTCGGTTTGTATACATCGTGAGTTCACACAAGCTTCAAGCAACTCAAAGAACTATCACACGAATACAAAACATCATAGACCATGTTTGAAGCCTTTGCTTCTTCATATCCGAATACAAAGATGAAACCATAACTAATACATTATGATTGTTGTCTTTCTTTCGATTCGGTGTTACAAAATCTCTAGGCTTATCGATTATATATCGAATGAAAAAGAACATCCAATTGATCTCGGTCTCGTGTTAATGACTTTTAGCCATCATCCTTTTGAACCAACACGATCTCGTCATTGATCTAAGACATGAAAGTCTCATCTTACACTATCCGAGCCCGAAAATGAAAAGATTATAACAATTATGTTACATCTCTTTCATTGGTTCGTTCTATTTAAAACTCAATCGGTAACACAAACAAAAGGGATTATGTAAAACCTACCTTGAACCCTTTGGATTATCTCATGTCATCCTCGCGACTAAGTCTTTTCAAGACATTGTTCGGCTCTTGCCATCCACATGGCGAAATATTTAGATCAATTGAAGAGCGGTTGTGTGTGATTTGTTTCATGATCTTGGTATTTCTTTATGTAATCTGGTTGAGTCTTGTTATGAGAGGATTTAGGAAAGGAAATTGGGTTTGTTACTCAAAGAGGCGGATGTACTTGTGTTCTTGATATTTAGGGTTATTATTGTGAGATGTGAAGCGCTTTTATACCCGTAAATTAGGGTATAATGGGTTAATGGACGGGTGTGTATCTTTACTAATGGGCATCTTGATTTCATGGGCGAGATTTGATGGTTGTTATATAACCGGTTAATTGAATCGGTATGGGCGTCTGCGTTGTCTTGGGCACAATGTGTGTAATCAACGGCATGAAGTGAACCATGTCTTCATTTGGTGAATGTGCATATTATTATGGTACGGATATTAGTATTATTTGAATTTAAGGATTATTTCGAATCATTTGATATGCGTGGGGATCAAATATAATGCTTGGTTAATGGACTTGGGTCGGAAAAATATATTGTTTGATCGAGACTAGAATTGTACTTGAAACGGGTAATATATCACTTATTTTTGAATCGGGGCACCATGAAATTGATTATTTAGGTCGGTTGGTGATTATTCTTGGATTTGAGACATGCGAGTTGAAAGGGTGATGATGAGATCTGTTGAATTAATTTATCAATGAGAGTGATTGAAGAGATTTGTTGTAATGATGAGATTTGTTACCAAGACTTGTCTAGGTATAAGATTTGATGTTTTGAGTTGTTGTTGTGATGTGTTGTGGTGTCGCGGGCAATACTTTGGTTTATGCATTTTCACGAAGGTAATATGTCACGGCTTGGATTGTTATTGGAACTAGGTTGACTACGGGGTTGTTTGTACGATATTTCTTATTTGGATTTGAAGTGAGGTTTTCCTGCGTCTACTTATTTTCGTCTTCTTTCTTTCTACCCTTCCTCGAAGATGACTTGTTTGGGCGTTTTTTTGGGTGATAAAGACTTGGCTATTTAATTACGGTTGTGATTCTTTCGTTTAACCCACAGCGTAACTATCACTTGGTGTCTCACTCGGTTGAGAATGTCAAGAGGTTTTGTACATTGGGTACACGTTTCTTTTTCACATGGATTAGTACAAGTTTAAGTAACAAATGGGAATTCTACTTCATGATCAAGTTTTGGTATATCGGGTTTACTTCTCCATGTGGTCACTATAATAGCCGTGAATACGTGAATGATGTGTTTACCAAAGTGTTTGTTGGATGGTTGTTGATTTTGTTGTTGTTGGATAATGAACCGTTGATGAACCATGCATGTTCCCCTAAAGCAGTTATTCTACGAAACCAAAGTCGTCGTAACACATTCAAAGCGACATTGTTTACGGTTTTGTCTTGATTTTGTAAAATCCATGAAGAACCTATTTCTCGGTTTAAATCATAGACTTGTAAAATCCCGTGACAATAGAAACATCCCGGTATTAGTAAAGTGCATTTCCGGATCTATCTTACGTTTTATTCTTGGTTTTGTAAAATCCCTTGAAGATACTATTTCTCGGTTTAAACCATACGATTTTAAAATCCGTAATGATGGAACCATCTTGGAGAAGAAAGTGTAATTTTGGATCTTACTTGATCTTGATGCTCGGTTTACGCTTCAAAGAAGGGATAAAGGGTGTACTTCATGAATTGGGTGTGTGTTTGGGTTTTCGCATGGCAATTTGGTTATTACATGGTTTTACGGGGTTATGTGCTTTTAACAATGGTCGGGATGAAACCATTATCGAGTTCACTTAAAACGTCAAAGGAGGCTAGAATTGAGCTTTTAACTAGAAGATGTGACAACGGGTTAATTCACTATTATTTATTTGAGGTTGAAGTGAAATATCACGGCGAGTGTACTTAGTATCCGAAGGTATCGGGGATGGTTGGATGAAGATTCTTGAGATCCTTGTTCGAGCTTATTATCAAAAACGAAGACTTGGAAATCTAGTTATTGTTGGGTGTCTTTTACCTTTTCTTTTACCACTTGGGGAATTGGGCTCATACCACTACAAAATAATTATCACTTTAAGGAGTTACGTTGTAGTGCTCGATGTCACATTCAATTGTGGATTTTCAAGAGGTGATGTCGTCTATTACTTGATGGTTGGTTGGTTGAAGAGTATAGAGTACTTAGAGATTCAAATGGGCATGAAGTCTCGGCACCGCTCTTTGTTACATATGTGCAAGTTTAAGTCACGAGTTCGGGTTAGTTTACTTGTGGTCAAATTCATCATATTGGGTTTTTCTCCATCACCGTCACGACATAGAGCCTACTGAGAATGATAATGGGGATTGATGACAAGTTTTGCCAAAGAGAGTTGAAAAGAGAGATAATGGCGTGCTCACATCGATTCGGGGCCTCGTACTCCAAAGAAAAGAAATGTATGCGTTTGGTGCGCATTATCTTAAAAAGAAAGAAATCTTCTTATGACGCCTGCTCACATCGATTCGGGCCTCGTTCTCTAAAGAAAAGAAAAGTGTACGTTTGATGCGCTTTATCTTCCAAGAAGAGAAATCTTCTTATGACGCCCCTGCTCACATCGATTCGGGCCTCGTTCTCTAAAGAAAAGAAAAGTGTGCGTGTCAAGCGCTTTATCTTCTCAAGAAGAGAAATCTTCTCTATTATGACCATTCTCATCAACATGCTTCATACTTTTCCATGCGCTTGGGTCATTAAGTGAACCAAGACTATTGTTGATTGTTTTTCGATTCCACTTTCTCAACTATAATGACGATGGCGACATCCTGCGGCCGATTTTGGGGAGAAGTGTGAATCGAATACATTTGGATAATGTTCACTTATTTAGTCAAGAATGGCATCTCCGTATGCAATTCTTGAGGGGAGAAAAGTGTGAAATTACCGCATGGTTGATTATTATTTGAGAATTTAAATGGTCATCTGCTCGAAACTCATGTAAGAACCGAGCTTATTATCGGGTCATCTTCACATGGAGTTTCTCTCGCTAAGAGCCGTTGGTTGACATCTTCACTCGGATTGATGAGTTCATCGACAAAGTGCTCCGGTTAATGTTGTTGCGTATACATCAACATGATGATTCGAACGATCTCTCTGTTCTTGTTTGATGTGATTGGTAGTTTGGTGTTACCATCTTGTGTGTTCGTTATGGCCTTATTGTCGATTTCCTTGATGAACATCTTTCTCGTTCTTGTTTGATTGGGAGAGATTTTAGTTAAAGGATTTGCAAGATGTAAGTTAATTGGGATGCTTTTGGTGGGATGCTTTTGGTGTGAGTTGAAGATGTTAACTATCTATTCCCAACCGCACAATCTTGAAGAAGGTCGAGTCTATCAACATTCTACATTTTACGCTACATGTTAGAAGACTAAAGGCGAGTTGCATTTAACGATCTAAAGACTTCTTCTTAATCCGGGCATTTATCAAACAGATTGTCGGTTTAGGGGAGAGCACTAATTGGGAGAAAGTTATAAGTCAGATTCAATTCCCAATTAGACTTGCTCATATTCTGTAGCAGTGACTCCTCGTGACGTTGTTATTGACTAATTCTCATTTTGGACATTTGACTCAAGTTGATTACTTCAGAGTTAATCATTTATCACTTATTTGAGATTGAAGTTGATTTTTACAAAGGCGTGTTCTTATTTGATAGCTTGCTCGGGCTTAATAATTTGAGTTGAAGACTTGGTTTATCTAGTTACCAGCAGTCGAGGTGGATGGTTGAAGACCTGGTTAACTATCACTATTAGGAGTTACTTTGTTTTACTCAGTGTCACACGCATATGACGGTGTGGATAAACGCAAGAGGTGTTAATGTCTCATACTTTGTTTGGGTAGTGAGTACTTAGAGATTTGCTTGAAGCATAAATTCTCTACACCGTTCTTCCATCATTAGTGCAAGCTTAAGATACAAATGTGGGGAAGTTGACTTGAGTTTCAAGCATGGTATAGCGGGTTTTCTTCTTGATGGTCACTTCAAATTGTCTGAAGGGTTGATATAAATAGTCGAGAGAGTCTTGAGATGTTGATTCTCACAAAGACTTCAAGCAATATTCTCAACAAATTTCAAGTATTTGGGCTTACAAAGAGTTCCGATTCAAGTGTCAAAACCGGCAAGGCGTAAGGAGACTCACAAATAAACACAAAGCGAGTAAACTTGATGAACGTAACTCTTCTAAGTAACGGAAGACATCCCGGAAGACAAATGTCATGACCGCAGAGAAACTCAAGGTTTTACTCATCAAGGCTTTTGTGTTATTATTCCAACTACGTGGGGAAGTGATGTTAGAGAAAGTTTCGAAGATAACAGAGGTACACTAGTATGTGGTGATTTCGATGGTGTCTCAAGGATCGGGAGAGAGATTGTGTACATTGGGGATGCTCATTGTTTACTTGAGTGCTTAATCGATGATTGAGAGATATAATCACTTATTCCGGTGTTGACATCCGCAGAGATAATCGGTGACTTGGTCTCGCTTCTTCAATGTTATCGTTATTCATTCCTTGTGTATTGGTATACTTGAGATACTTGAGCTTCATACACATTCATCGAGGACGAAAGATGTGAACATAGGGAGGTGTTCTACATTACCCTCTTGATGTGTATTCGGAGAGTTCTTGGATATTGGTGTACGGGTTCTTGAGCTTCATACACGTTCATCGTGGAAGAAAATGTGAACATGGGAAGGTGTTCTTCATTCTTATGAAGTGTATTCGGAGAGTTCTTGAGCTTTATACTAAGAGACCGAACGCATTTTTCAACTACACGGGAAGTGTTCTCTTGACACCTTTTGGAATGGATCGCTTCGGACTTCGGTGGAAAAGAAATTTGAGAAGATTATTTATGTGTGGATGAAACGTTGTTGATGTTCTATTGGATGATATAACCCGAATGGAGATCCTCGATTATCGTTCTTAAATGGAGCGATGGGATTTATGGTAATGGTGTGCTTTTTCGCACTGGCTAAGGCAAGCTTGAAATAGAGCTTGAATCGCTTTCATTAAAGGTTTTTCGGTTTGGGGAAGCGCAAAGTCTCACTTCAGATGGTTCTATTTCTTTCAATTCAAGAGCCCTTGGAAGCTTTGGTGGTGGATGTTTAAGAGATGACAAATTCTATCTTCTACAACGTGTTGCTCGATATCCTTATCTCGGTACTCGTATCATCATCTTCTTTAACTATATCATCTACTCTATCTTTGTATATATTTATTCGAAAACAAAATACAAAATTATTAAACCAAAAAACCAAATACAAAAATAGAAAACCAACAAAAGAAAATAGAAAAATATAAAACCTTCAAAAACCCATAAAATCGAGAAAATTTCATAAATACCAAAAATATGTTTTCACATGACATGTCTTCGTATCGATAACATCTACGGTCTTAGAAATGTCATTCAATAATGGCACGGACCATAGATGAAGTTCGGCAGGAGGTGTAAATATTCTTTTCAAAACATGTCACAAACCATGGCTTACGATTATTTCGATCAGTAACCCGGCTTCAAACTATGGCTTGCGATTACTTGATCGTAACCCGTGCTTATAAAATGGCTTGCTATTATTTCTTATAGCAACCCGCTCTTTTAAGGAAGGAAAGTGTTACGCTTAAACGTTTTTCACAAATTTCGTGTACTTATCCTAAAACTAATTGAGGAAAGTATGTCAAGGATCATTGTTCCTACACAAATGTTTTTCCGTCTAAAATTCTTCTGAAAAATATTTGTTGTATTTCAAAATGGTGGTAAAATGAGTTGCTTGGAAAATCAATCGGTTTGTAGTTTTAGTAAAATTTGGAAACTCAATCAATGACTTCAAGACTTTTAAATTCTTTTATAAAATGAGTTATTGGTTGAGGGAAGAATGTTTTCAAATCTATATTTTCTAACGAGCTTTCTTAATTATCCTAATATGCTTAATTAAAAATGATGTTAACCTATGTTGAAGGACTAGGTGCCTAGGATATGATTGCTAGGATTAGATGATTAGAGTTTGATGTACAAATTTTTCCCATACATCTATATGATCTGATTGATATGTTGCATTGACTTTTATTAGTCGATTGTTGTTTGGGTGATGTCGACCACCATATATTTGTATGTGTGTTCACTAACGTATGCAGGTATATTGGTATAAAAGAATGTTCCCGATCCGGATCCCACAATTGAAGATGATTGGATGCCGAAAGGAAAGGGTAACTATCTCTTGGGTTGACAAATGAAGAAACGAAGCTTAATTGGACTTCAATGGAGAGTTGGCATAAATGCAACGTAAGAGGTCTTATTGCATCGCAGATGGTTTTCTTCTAAGTGATTGAAGAAACGGAGCTTAATTTGACCTCGGTTGGCATTCAAATGCAACGTAAGAAGAAGTCTCACCGCATCGCCAGACGGTTTTTCTTCCGACCTACAACAACAACAACGAAGCTTCACAACCACTAACGTATCTTTGTGCAGATACCATTTTATACAATTTTGAATAAATTTGAATAAATTGTTTTGAAAATGGAATATATTGTTTTGAAAATATATTGGACTAAATTTTAAAAATCACCGGACTTCATTTTATCAAAACTTAACTCACTCAATTATCGACTTGGTCATCGATTGAGGGGAGAGTGATTTAATTTAAAATATTTTCATACAATATATCTTCAAAAGTCCGTTTTGTACAACAAAAAGTGGTGATCTAAAGATTTAATGTTATGTCATGGTATGATTTTTCTTTAGAATCAAGGTCTTTCAAAATGAAATCTTTTACATTCTTGTTTGATTGTGAAATTGTTTTGTTTTACTTAAAAGATCTCTTAAAAACTATCATACCGACACTAACAATCTTTAATGTCTTAAAATGGTCCTTATCATCATATTTCAAAATTGAATCTTGCCACGCTCTTTCCCAAATTTTCTAAATGATTTAATCGGTTGGGATCACAAATCTCAAATGGTTTGATATTTCGATCGGGGTAAAGATCGTGTTTTAAATCTCAAACTGCTTTTAAATGGGATTGGTTTTAGTCCTTTAAAGGCACTCCCGCCTCCATGTGCCAAACGATTTCAAATACACAATGCACATGTTGAGGAGGAGGATTTATCCAAAACCGGATGAGTATTTAAACAAGGCCACATTTTCTCCCATGTTTTCTAAACCTTATTAAATCACTTGGGATCCAAAATCTCAAAGGGTTTGATATTTTGATCGGGGAGAATTTGTGATTTAATATGAAATTTGATAAATGATGATTGTTTTGATTCGGTTGTGCGGTCGCTCTCTCATATGTGCTAAACGCTTTCAATCTCGAAGCACGATTGAGGGGAGCAAAACCATCAAGGTACAAAAGTTTTTTAAAGAGATTATAAAGTACCTTGATTGTGTTTTCAAATGGTTTTCTTAATGGATTTTGTGATTGTGGATGTGCTTCAAAGAACTCTTGCCTCTATGTGATAAAAATGATTTCAAAAATCCTATGCACATATTGAGGGGAGAATTTACCAAGAAAATCAAATGGCTTTTTAAATGCGAAATTGTGATCAAGAAATTATTTCAAAGAAATTATTTCAAAGAACTCTTGCTCCATGTGCCAAACAATTTTATATCATATGCATATGTTGAGGGGGAGCATTTCTAAAATGATCAAAACTATTAAGGTACATAATGCTTTGATCTCGTATCACAAGTACCTTGATTGTTTTTCCAAATGATTTTTCAATTGGTTTCATGAAGGAAAGAACAATACCAAAAGACCGACCAAATTTACTTTATGCATGGTGTTATAAGGATGGTTAGGTTAGGTATTTGTTCCCACGATCCAGCCTGAACCGGAGGGATCTACCAGGGACAATCCACTAGTTAGTGTAGAGTCCGTAGGTATATTGAAAAAGGAGAAAAAGTGAGATTTGGGAAGAGTGCCGATCGAGATAGAGCTAGAACCGAATAAACCCAACAAGGTTCTAGTAATGAAGTCTCGTAAGCAATGAAGGGGTTGAAGAATGAAAAGATCCGAATGTGAAAAAGGGTGAAAAGAAATAGCCTCCATCAATTCAACCTTAGGGCGTAAACCGGTTCAATACATATGCTCTTGGTTGTTACTAAGGTAACACTGGTATTGAAGACAAGACGCATGGACCCAAAGGACGCATCGCACTAAAACTTCCCAAACTACTCAAGTTCCTCTTAAAAGGGCTTGTTTCATTCTCACGGGAACCGACATTATCTATCGACTTTCTTAGAGATTGTTGATATTGAAGAAGGAGACCCTCTCCCTAGTCTCCCAAGACAGAACCAAAAATGCACTATTGAGTCTAGAGCCAAGAGATCATCCACAATATCTCATTAGGACACTTTCAATGAAGACTCTCTGCTTCACACAATGTGGAAAGAGAGATTATATCTTGAGTCCCACGATTATCCTTGTGGTATTGCTGTAACATCCGAGTGATGTGTTTACACATTCACAATGAAGATGGAAAGCCTTCGGAGCCAACATCAAACAAGCTCCTGGTAGGTGGCATGTGAGATCTATCATATAGATCAACCATGTGACAACCGATCGAAACAATGGGGCGATTCAATCTCTTGAATCAAACACGTTCAAAGTTATGGATTGACGGATACCTTTGAAAACCGTCTTTGTGCTTAAAAACTCTTTTCTTTAGCACATCGACCGTGTATTCATTTCAAATTCAAAGGTATATCTCGATTGAAAAATACTTTTAGAAAAACCGCTCGATGTGCGAATCTCTTCTTTTCGCTAGCACGTCGAATGTGTACTCATTCTCTAATACAAAAGTATTTTGTTTGAAAATTGATCTTTCTCATAAACCTTCGTTGTATTGCAAAACTCTTTCTTCAAGCAATACGCGATTGTATTTCAAATCAATTTTTCATCAATCGGTGAATCTCAATTGGCCGGTTCACTCACTCCGTGTTGTCTTCTTTGAGACGCTCGGTTTGAGAACGGCTAGAACAATTGCGAAACCTCGTCAAGGAAATTTTAGAATCCTACCGATCACAGCAAAGATTTATATCGATCAACGGGGAACCGTGGGCGTGTACCTCAATTCAAATGAAGTGATCAAAGACACTTCGTGTGTTTTATTGCTATTGTTGTTTGCGGTACACTTGAACAGTTGCCGATCGTAATTGAGAGTCAATCCAAAGCCGCATGCTCACAAGATCCACACTTAATTTGAAGAAATCATGATCGGTGCATATCTACATAACACGGCTCGATATTTCATACTATGCTTCGCCACGCCGCAAATATCATGAACCGATGAAGGCTTCCGCTACTCGATGGAAAGATGTCATGATTCAAAAGTGTGAGCATGTCGGTCCAAATGTCACAACAACACATGATGGCAACACAATAAAGGGTGATCCAGATTTATCGTGGTGATGATCTCAATGAAAGCTCAAAGATCATCAAAGATGTGGATCACCAAAGACCTCCACCGAAAGTACATGATCAATGCGGACTTTGAAGTTGCACCACAAAAGCACAAAGATTGCGGAATGAAGAATTCAAGTCTACGAGCTCAAGAACAATGTCAAGAATAGAATGCTAGGATTCGAAATGTAAACATGGGGTGACCTCCTTAGGGGAGATTGTTAGGAATTAGAAAATTCCATAGTGAAGTGTCGGTCACCCCAAATGTTATCTAGCATAAGTTAGCTCGTAGATTTGTCGTTAGTCACGTTATTTATTGTTTTATTAGTTAGTCAAGAGCGTAAAATAGTTTAGTGCAACACCGTGGAGGAAGGACGGTCTTTACCCATCGTATCCACGATCCACAGGCCGATAGGAGGTCGAGTATTTGTAACTATAAATACCCTTCCATCCATGGAAGGGTGGTGCTCTCATAATCTAATACTCTACAATTTGTGTAACTCTCAGCAAGAACACTCTCTCTCTACTTTCTCTCTAAAATGGCAAACATGTATTTTGATCTCCCAAGACCACCCGAATCATCAAACACATAATATTTGAATCCTAACACTAGCAAGAAAGTTATACCGTGAGCCAAGTCGCTAACTCGAAAACTTCCGAAAACACACTTTTCAATCCAAAAACATTTCAACCACGATGATTCCAGCCTTCCAAATCACAATCTAAACACTTATGATGATCCTAAACACAAAAGTACAATCAAAATCCAAACTTTAACACTAGAAATCAACCAAATGATGCAAAACCACAAAACTTTCTCAAACTCAAAACCACCTAAAACCACTAGAAATCCAAAGATATGTAAGAGATGATCTAACCATGGCTCTTGATACCAATTGTAACATATTGGATTTCACAAACACATCACATAACAATATATGGTTCGAATTATGTAAAGTTTAGAGAGAAAGTAGGATCCTTTCTAGAGAGAAAGTGAAAGAAAACTTAGAAGGTTAGATTAAGATGAATGAAAGGTCCAACCTCTACCTGGGAGGTAGAAGGTATTTATAGTTACAAACTACACGTCCTCCTTGGATCGTGGATCGTGCATACATGGGTAAAGACCCGTCCGCCCTCCACGTGTTGCTCTAAACTAAATAACTAACTAGTAAACAAAGAATAATGATATGTTCACGAGCTAACTTATGCTAGATTATATTTGGGGTGACCGACTCTTCAAGATGGAATTTCTAATTCCTAACGCTTAACCCCTCGTAGCCTATCCTTTTCAGCGGTTCTCGTGATGTTTCGGTTTTCCGAATATCAATGAAGAGCATTGTTTACACCCCACCCCAAATGTACACCCAAATCGCTTTAGTTTACCTTGCATGCACTCACTTTTAGTGCATTATTGTTATCACCCTAAACCCTTAGTTCAATTATCTAGTTGCTTGCATGAGTTGCTAAGTCGAGTTATATCCTTTGTACACAGTTTTGGGATGATTGTGACTCATGAGAAAAGTTAAAGTTTATGAAATGACTGGAAGGGAACGTTAAATTCCCTTATTTGTGTAAGAACATACCCCAAGTGTTTTGATCTTTTCAATTTGGGTTAAATTAGTGTTAGAGTAATAAAAACTCAAGTGTAGGGATGTGCCTATATATCCCTATCATTTTGATGTTACCGTAGAGGATGGTAGAGTAATGGTGTATGGAAAAAAATCGGAAAAAGTAGAAAAAGAGAAAAAGAAAAAAAATAGAGTGTTTAAAAAAAAAACATACGGGCTACCATTCTACATCTATCTTTAAATTTATGTTTGTTTGTTTAAGTTGTCTAGAGTTTAGAGTGTCGAGTCTTGGCTTAGCAACGCCATTCTTCATATGCTTGTAACATAAAGATTTTTGACTTGCCACCACTAAATAGCCTATCCCACCAAACCCTTTGTTTCCCTACCGTAAGCCTAACATTACAACCCTTTAAAAGACCTCTTTGATAGTCTTTCCTAGGTGCTTACGCCAAAGCGATGGAGGTTTAATCTATTCTCAAGCCTATGGTAATCTATGTACTAGGACCGGTTAATGAGTGTTAATCTTCCATTTCCAACTTGTTATATTTCATATACACCCGAGAGATGTGAGTATCCAAACACCCCATGTGAGGTGCTAGTTTGTAATTTCAGTGCTTGTTATGACTTTTGCGGGGCTTATATGTGTTTTGGATTGTTCTAAGCCAATGCTTCATAACCCCTAACTTATAAATTAATTGGCTAAAAGTGCATTTGCTTGAGGACAAGCAAATACCAAGTGTAGAGATATTTGATAAGGTTTTAAAATGTACCTTTTTGAGGGTCGTTAAGCCCTTATTTGATCACTTTTGTATCCGTTATTACTTAATATCGTTCCTTTTCACTTTTAGGTCTCTTGAAGGCAAATTTGGAATGGCACTTATTTGGACGAAAAGGCGGATATATGAAGAAAATGGCCAAAGTCAAGAATCGAGACACTCAAGTCGCTAAAATACAAGGGGACGGTGTTAGGTGTTAATTGCGACGTCGTGAGCACTTTTGCGACAGGACAAGAGCAAATTGCTTATTTTCAAGTGACGGTGTCGCTTTAAAAGAGAGGGTCGCAACTCGTGACGGCCTAGATTTGATCCAGACGCGCCGAGATCAAGAGACGCGCCACAATCATAAGGTGATGCCGCCGCAAGACTAACGTGGCCAAGACGAAACCCTAACGACGGCGATCCGACGGCCACAAATCATAAGTGACGCCGTCACGATTGTAATCTTATATATAGAATCCGAATTTTTCGCTTTTAGTGTGTAGTATTTTGGAGTAAAACCTAAACCGAACCAAGGCTTTCTTGTACAAGATTTTAGGTTCCAAACCCTATCTTACCACAATATAAGTGTTTTACTTCATTAATTCAATTATGTCTTCAATTACTTGTGTGTATGCTTGCATGTTCTCCATGTCCGCTAATTTACTTGTGTGTTTGCTTAGGAATATGAAACTTGATTATTGAATATTGATTGGTATCTCTTATCTTAATTGTTAATGATCTAGTAATGCGATAGGTCATTCGTTGTGTAGTTAATGCTTGATTAATCTTTGTGAACCTTAGGCTATAACACCTAGAGTAGCTGTAGGCTAAACAATCCAAAGAGTACCTTAGAGTTAGAGTTTATAATCCTAGAGATTTTGTAGACGAGACCCTTTGTTAGGTTCAAAGAGTTAGGGATAAACGCATACCCTACGACTTTAGACACACAACGCGATTAAGAATAAGGACGTGACAATTCAACCATCAATAGGAGATAATTAAGGAGTAATAAAACCTATGTAAACACATCTTTAAACTATCATACGAGCACACAATAATTAGACATAGACTACATACACCTTAGATTAGATAATTAGACAAGTAGAGTAATGGAGAAATACCAACCCCAAATCCAAACCCCGAGATTCGTGACTTTCTAATTCCTAAAAACATAAAAGATAAAAATAATCTTCCTCAACCCCAACCTTAGCGTAGTAACTTCTCACTAGCATTCCTATTCCCTTAGAGAACGATATCAATACCCGTGGCTTACCCTAATACTACACTACAACTATTAGGTTCAACGCCTGGGTGCTATAAAACTTGTTTGAAGAAAAGGAAGTTCCTTTGACCGAACGCTACACAGTAAGCGTATCATATATATATATATATATATATATATATATAGGCTTTGGTTCCATTGAGAATGTTTTAGATTAAGAAGGTTGAGAAACAATTTGGGCCATAGATATAAATTAATTTTAATGCATTACCTAAGTCATTAATTAAAATAAAAAGGGTAAATTAGTAATTGAGTCATTAAATAATTAAATGATGAATCAAGTCTTCACACAATTACGGTTTCTAAATTTCGAATGTGATGTCATGACAGTTTCTGGATACACGTTAGTTCCTATCTTACAATTATTATTAAGCATTAATGCTTTTATGAATCACACATTTGTTAGAAAATTTATCATAAGCATTAAATCATTGAATCAATACATGATTCATGTTTTTAAAATGTAATAGATATTATACAATTGTTTTTGGTTTTGAATCATAAATCATTGTAGCTTTACAAATTGAATCTTTAGAAGAAAAATATAGTAATTTCATTTTACATCATTTGTCAATTCGTGAATCATTTATCATTTATTCGGGTTTATGAATCATAATCGAATTAATGAATCAAAAGTAAGTTTTAATTTTATTTTATGAATAATATCTGAATCGGTGAATCAAAAGTAAGTTATTATTTTATTTTTATGAATCACTTCTTAATAAGAAGAAAACCAATGTACTGATTCAATTAATTTTGTTGAATTTTTACTGATCGATATATTATTGAATCAATTATAAGCTATATATGATAATATGCATTACATATAATATAAATCAACACATTAAAAAATAATAAAAAGTTTGAGATGCAACAGAATATGACGAACAAAAGAAGTGATCATGTAATAAATGAATTAGTTAGCGTTTTTTTAATTATATATGAAGGAAGTGAAGATTAATGCATCATTAAAGTAGTTTTAATGAAAATGGAATATAGAGTTACGAATGCCTATTATGCCCTTGTATTTGTTTAGTGAGATGAATGATCGAGATTACTTCTCATTCTTCTCAATCTAAAACTCTTCTCAATCGATCCGGACTATATATATATATATATATATATATATATATATATATATATATATATATATATATATATATATATATATATATATATATATATATATATATATATATATATATATATAGAGAGAGAGAGAGAGAGAGATGGATCATTTAAAAGTTGATCTCAAGAAAAGTGTGATGGTAGATCTCAACCGTTAGATCACTCCTCTTCCCTCCTTTTTTTTTACTCCTAACTACAGGGACCTAACTGTAACTTCCTTCATTTTTTAAGGGATGATTTTGTAAATACACACCTTTCATATATAATGCCTAAATTATTTTCATTTTTTCTTTTTTTCTTTCTATCATTCCAGGCTCGATCATATTTTCTCTCCCAATATAATAAACACAACATCAGATGAAATCATCTCGTTCCACACTCGATCTTTCTATAGTTTCGATTCACGATGAAAAAATCGATGAAATCATCTCGTTAAATTTCTCAGATTCACGTATATCAGTTTTTATAATTTCTCAAATCAATGAACGAAGTAAGTTTATTAGCATATTTTTTGTTGGTTTCGTTATTTAAGATCAAATATAAAGCTGATATACGTGTTTGCAAGAGTTTATTTGTACTAATTATTGTTTTTTATGAGTTAGGGTTTTGTTTTATGAATTTTTATTATGTAATCATCATGTTTGTTCATAGATGCATTGGTTTCTAAGAATTTTATGATATGATGCATTGCTTAGTTTAGTTATTTTAATCAAATTTGAGAAAAAAAGAGATGTAATATATGTTTACAAAAAATGCACACCAAGTGTTTGATAAAATGTCTGAACGAGCTTTTATAACTGAAATACACTAATTTTATACTGTGATGTCATAATTTTTGTGAGTAGACTTTAGTTACATTTGGATGCCCTAATTAATTTAGGAAAGAGGATTTTAGATTTGGATGAAAACACTCGCTAAGACAAGTGTATCGACTTCAGGTTTGTTGCTACTATATGGATTATAGTTACGTTATGTAGTATTTAATTTATTTGTGTTTACTCGCAACATAACTCGAGGACCATCCTATCGAAAGACACTTAAAAGCAAAGACAATCACCTTACTGATGAACCTTTTGTTTTAACATTAGTTAACCTTTTTGGTTAAATATTTTAGTTATTGCGAGTAATGATGTGTATATTTCATTCCAACCATCTTTAAAGTGCAGAAGTTTCATTTGTAAGATTTAGTTGCATTCCTTCCTCATATTCCTCTGAAGTATGAACTCTAGCTGTCAATTTGTTGCAATTTAACTTGGATGCAAAGTAAAGGAATATGCTTAGTCTACTGATATGTATAATGTATGCAATTAGATTTAGTTTAACACATTATTTGTCTCGTTATCTCATCATATAAGTTCCCTCTTTAGGTTTTAAAGCCACTAAACCACTTTTAGAATCACTTGATTTGCATTATTTACACTTGTTAATTTTAATTATGAAAGGAAAAAGAGGGCACCAACTTCTAAATTTGGTAATATATTGTACATATGATAGAGTACAAACATGACTCATAAGTTTATGTGATGTGAACCTAATCAGTTGAGTAGGAATACATGGTTGCTACGTGATTAAAGGCTGCTACGAATAATTGAATATTTTGAAAGGTATATGATGAACAAGTTGTTAACCAATTGATGCCCATAATTAGTTAGTGGGATGCATTACTTTTATATATTTGTATGCACTTATACTTACTCTTTTGTTGAATTATGCAGGTTTTTCTTTCTTTCTCTGGTATGACTATCAAATAATTGTGAAAACAGTTTCAGCTATCAACTGACATTGATTCCTCATGTTGACGCAGGACAAAAACTAATTGAAGGAACTATATTTTTTTTGTTGTTACAAAACTTTTTGTTATTTTATATTTTTTTCTACCCTTTTATATGTTCAATCGCAAGCTTTATGACACTTCCTTTTGAGCATTATATATTACAGTTTCTTGGTAGCTACATCAACCAACATCATGTTGCAAAATATATATGAATTTGGAATGGTAACATGTATTTATTTTTAGCATTTTTTGCTGCACTTTTAACTTTGTTTTTTCTACACTTTAAACTTTGTTTTTTCTACTATCTGGTTTGTGTATGTTTAACTTTATAGTTCAAATGCATTTTGAGCATCTGTGTTTCGTTTCTTTTCACCACCCGAACAACCAATAATCACGACCTATTAAACACCTATAGCCAACATTTACTTGCCAACATTAAATCTGGTACAAAATATTACTTGAAGAAAACAAAATTTTTAAGTAGAGTATAACTTTCGTTCAAATTCAATGATACAACTAAACAATTGCCTCATACAAAAAATTATGCAATCTCTAAAAAAACTGTAAATAGAACGAAGAATAGATGAATATTAATCATATACAATCTCATTCTATATATATGAATTTAGAACGGTAATGACATATATAATAATAAAAACAATAACATTACTAAATAACTGATGCACTAAAGTACCTCAAACGAATGCCTTATTATGATACAAACCGATGCACTAAAGTATCTCAAACAAATGTACTAAAATACAAAAAAGATGCACTAGAATATATTTTATGATTCAAATGTGTTTCATACTGAATCTAAAATACACGCATTAGGATTACATATTATTGATGTTCCTATACCACCGTGTAAACAAATATTTTTCTTCTCATTAAGCGTTGCAAGTGTATGATGGGTAAATAACTGATTGAACCGCGTCCAGATCCCATCATTCTCACCCTGTAGAGCATTTTTATATAAAGCACTGTAGCATTTCATTTTCATGTGCGTACAAAAGTAACATATAATTCTAGTACGAATAACAACATTTTATTTCCTACATCGTAGCTTGATAACACAAAAAATAACTGTTTCTACAACTAAAGTACTTAAAAACATGATATAATACCACATAAATGTTTTTACTTCCATGTGGCAAAGTTTAAAAGTTGTGTAAAGTTTAAAAGCTATAGCCACACCATGATATGTGCCAACATTCTTTCGATTAACCGTCCGTAAAACAACTTCAATGAGTTTGAGGAAAAGTCGACTGCTCTTTTAGTTCGTCACGTGCGTCCTGTAGAAGTTTACACAATACACTTTTATTTAAGGAACATGCTAGCAAATATTAGATAACATATTACTCCATTCATAACATAAATAGAGACAGAACTACAAGAAAGAATGATCATTAGTCGATACAGAAATCATACCGGTTGTTGCCCAGAAGTATTCTCATCATCAAGTCAACACTTGTCCCTTCACATACTCTAGTCACAAACTGATGCACTAAAGTGCCTCAAACGGATGCACTAAGGTACCTTAAATGATATGTGGTGCAGACATCGTGCTATCATTATTTGAGGTATCTGCCAATGAACTGATTATTATGCCCCTGAAATATACACCCTGAATTGCATGACCAATTGACCAAAAAGGAAAAGTTTGTGAATAAGAAACTATTATGAAACAATCATCTGTTTGTATGTCATTTTTGTTATAGATTTGTCCTTTAAACATATTGAAACAAGCATTCCCAAACACTCTCTTGTTTTGTTGATGTCATAAAAAAGTGATCTGGTAATTCTGGTCAATTGTTTTCCAATTGTCATAAAACTGAACTTGTTTTGCTACTATGATACAAATGAATGCACTAAAGTACCTCAAACGGATGCACTAAAGTACCTCAAACGGATGCACTAAACTTGCCTTATATAACCTGTAATTACATGAATAATGTGCAGATGGTCTGAATCTTTCTCTATGTTAACAGGAACATTTAGTACACCTGAACTCCATTCACCAGTCTTTCAATAAAATTCAAGGTGATTCCGAAACACATATCCGTTTGGGTCAAACAACAAAAAATCATTTGGGTCTATGACCGATGATACCCAATCCTTCAATTACAGAAAGAATGATGGATTCTGTTCAAGATTTCCAAGTATATAGTTATGCAAAAAAAAGGGTATATCTGAAAATGAATAGCAAATACCTGAAGAGATGATCGCAGAAGTATGTTCTTAAAATGTTCCAATGTCTTTTGCTGAACGTTATAAGCAAGAATCATAATTGGTCGTTCACCGCTGAATAAAGAAAGTACCCTATAAACTAAGACTGTAGTCAAACAACACTACCCCAAAACAATATAAAAGGAAACTAGAAAACATGATGACGACACTCTTTTCTTGTGAGTATCCTAGTTGAGTTAAAAAAAAGAACTTTGAAATGAAAAGGATGCTGCAGATACTAAATGCATTAACTTTTTACATGATTGCTTGGAATAAGAAGAAAACACCAAAAAAAATGTAAAATGAGGCAAATTAAACCCTCAAAAGCTCAAACCTGAGTTGCTCATGATCCTCACAAAAGAGCTACTTGAGTTGACCCAAAACCATTTTTGTCCGACACTCAACATTTTTGTGTCACAACCCTTGAAGAAAATGAAAGTATCATATACATCTCATAACTACATATAGATGCCTTAGTATTTCTAATGATGCACTAATCTTACGCATTGATGCCCTATCATAGAGAATTGTCTAGTTGAGCATGCAAAAGGCCTTCGAAAACAAATTACAAGATGCATTAGAATATGCGACTGACTTGTTTTCCAAAATAAGTATATCCGATTTCATTTACTATGATATGTTATTTTAAAATTTTCTGTAGGTATATTGTACCTTCTGGATAAGTGTTATTGCACTATCAACTGAAGTCGGATGACAACGCCTGACATTAGAATACTTCCGAAGAGCATTATCCATCTTACATATATAACTCCATATGCCTTTTGACAAATATTACCTTTGCCATTTCAACATTCAAACCAGAATCTTCTTGGTGAACCATTTTGATCTCACATGCATTTCTACCAGGCACTTCAGCAAAATACAGAAGAAAGAGAAAAATAAAACATTAGACCACGCCTTGACTCGAAGCAAAGTAAAAGCAATCTATCTACTAATATTTAAATGTTCCTACAGCTCTAGTTCCTGGTCGATTGTTGTATCAGTATGCTATAAATGGATCTTTCGGTTCAGTGAAGGAGTAAAATGTGCCAAACATACTCGTCCAACAAACTTTCACATACTTCAAGGTTCACTAGCCAAGATTACCATTAACAGACTAAAACTACTGCAAGAAAGTTTATTCATATTATATTTTGTCAGTCAAAATACGAGCTTTATCATAATTTCTGTGTGTACATGTATCTATCAGGAAAACCATCAACATTGAAGTTGAGAAAAAAAATTAAATCTTTCAATCATCTTCATTTTATCATTATGTGCAGCCACAACAACAATTACATAGGCCTAAAGATATTATACTTCCATCACTAATATATTGTATTTTTAAAGCAATTTAAAGTTTAAACTAGGGTGATGCATAAAGCAGGCTTTACATATGCCAAACAGGAATGGACAAAGTATATTTTTATGTAACTATTGGAAATAGACCTCTACAGCTCATAAAAAGATATAAATAGAAAAAAAGGAGAAAGGAAAAAATAAAAAAAAGGATTAGATGCTAAACAATGAGCTATGATCTAGAGAACTAATATAAACCGTAAGCTAGAAACTTACCTTCCCTAATTCTCCAACCAGATCTAAAAAGGCCAATGCGAACATAATTCTTTAATTATTGGCACTAAAGGATGGTCACATTCCTAACAACAAGGTTGAATTTATCATAGCATAAACAACGAAATGCATAACAGAAAATAATGTAGGTTTACACATAATGAGATGGAACAATAAAAGAATACTTTGTTCATATGTTTGGTTTAATACAGTAAAGATACAAATGGATGGCTTACTATTACCACAAACGCACTAAATATGTAAACGGATACACTAAACATAATACAGATGCCTTAATATGTATTACGATTCACTAAATTTATTCATTGATGCCCTAATATGTTTATCGATGCACTAAACATACAAATAGATGCACAAGTAGTTCCAACGATACACTAAACATACAAATGGATTCCCTACTATGATCAACGATGCATAAAATATACAAACGGATACATACAAATTGATGCCTTAATATATTTGATGATGCACTAATCTTACTCATTGATTTCCTAATCATACAAACTGATGCTTTAATATGTTCAATGATGCACTAAAAATACAAAGAGATGCACAAATAGTTCCAACGATGCTCCAAACATACAAGTGGATGCTCTAGCATGGCAAATGATGCACTAAATATACAAACGGATACACTAAATACATATAATGATGCCTTAATATGTATAACGATGCACAAATCATATCCACCGATGCTCTAATAAGTTCAATGATGCACTTCATACAAATCTTTTAACCTGATGCTGCAAATTTACACACAGGTGACATAAGATGTCATAACCTTCAATAATAAACACATATGCTGTAAGTTAGTGCATCGCATTTATAAAATCTTATTCACACATTTTATCAAACACCTGGTGTGCAACTTTAATAAACATAATTTTTATGCATTTTTTCGTCAAATTTGTTATAAATAACTAAACATTAAAATAAATAAAGAAAGTTATATAAATTAAATAATTAAAAATGTTATATATAATTGATTAACATGAAGAAGAGTATTTGATGACATACCATTTTTGAATGAACTGCATTTGACCAATTATGGTGTGACAGTGTCGGAGTCAATATTGACGCGGTGGTTTCATGACTGAAGACGGTGCGACGGCGGTGGTGGTGATGGTGAGTCGTCTCATCATTCATATAATGGTATAAGGAGACAATGACGATGGTGGTGGCGGTAGTAACGGTGCAGATGGTGGTAGTGACGGTGCAGACGGCGGAGACAGTGTCGATGGTGGTGGCGGTGGTGATGTTGCAGATGGAGTGGCTCATCTCTAGTGAATGAATGAAAATGATGATATGATTGTTTGTATTGTTACCAGCTACTCCATATTTTGTTTGCATTGTTTCAAATTTTACCCCAAAGTTTGACATGTTTTCATAATCTACCCTGTAACTTTTTTTCTCACTTTTCTCCCTAATTACACTTTTCTCTAGAACCGGACTCTATATATTAACATAAATAAACATAACATCCCCCCACTTGAGATGAACAATGGGAATTCGGGGGGTCTTCAATGATCTTTATGAATATGTCGTCAATGAAAGCGTGATTCTCGAACCTTTCCACTTGAACCTTGAACTTAGGCAAATGATGACTTTCCAATCACAAATAAAGACTACAGGGTAGGCTAAGGTGTATAGATGTATCGAAACAATATATTGGGTTAACAAAATGAAAGGAATGGCTCAGATGGGTGTATCTAGGGGTATCTTGCACTAAAGGTGAGTGCAACAAAAGGGTTTCACATGAGGGTCGAGAAGCCGAGGTAACTAATCGATAGACACACAATGGTAGGCTATTTGGGTGATAATCCTATAATACTGCCTTGTTAAACTGAAAAGTCCAAATACATCGAGCTAACTCAACATACCTCGTCTATGGTCTCGAAATGATGCAAAGGCCAAGTTCTAAAGTTTACAAGCTACCGGCACACTAATAATTTGGTGGATTTGGGGTAAAATATTGAAATGGATAAGGCTAATCTCACCATATAATATCAAGGGTTGTATGTGTGGCTAAGATCTAATCTAGTTAGGTTAAGAAAACATGTCAAAATTTTAAAAGCGTATAATTTTTCAAAATAAACTAGAAAGCGAGGGCAAAATAAAGTTCAAGAGACAATTCTACTCCGTCCCCCACTTGAATTGTACAAAGTCCCTTTTGCACTAAGCGGTAAATAAAGGTGAAGAGAAAAGTAGAATTGGGCGAGAACTTCCCGAAATTTGCTCCAAAAGAAAGAAGGCCCACCAAAAGAGTCGTGCCTTCAGATAAGCATCACGAGCAAACTTCAATCCACGAAATCACACTACCGACAAGAATAATTCTAAAAAGAAAAAATGAAAAACAAACCTAACTCACTTTCATAGGAATCACGGTTGCATTTAGCCTATGCAGCAAGCCTTTTAAACCACTTGGTGTCCCAGGTGGACGAGTGAAGTCTCGTGAGGGTTTACAGGGAACACACCCACAAAGTTCATTTAAAATACTAATACAAGGTTATTGTGTTTAAAATGAAAGAAGTAATGCAGAGGATAGTCACGTCGTAGCTCTTAGAAGGAGTTACGCCGTAACTAGGAAAAACCTTGCAAACTCTGCAAGAGTGTAGATACGGCGTAACCACTGAGATGGAATTACGCCATAATTGGTAATGCATTCGAAATTCTACTGCAAGGGGTTTGTTACGGCGTAACCACTGAGATGAGTTATGCCGTAACTATAGTCAGATCATCATGCAACAGCAATCACTCATCGTTTCCTGCAAAAATGGTTAAAAACACAAAACCCAACATAAATGGAAATAAAATAAAAGAAAGGGATAATTCGGGTTGTCTTCTGAAAGAGCACTTTTCTTTATTTACGAGTCTTTAAGTTAGACTCAGAGCCTCGGGGCTTTATGGTGGCCTTTGAACTTGGCCAACTTCCTCCATGTCCTTCATTAAGTTGTGTCTGACCCAAGAGACATTTGTGGCATTGCGGAGGTACTCTTTAGTCTCGATCTTCCGAATTTTGCAAAAATTTTCATTCGGCCCCAAGTGGTATCTAGTAAACTCATATTTTTTGGCTATAATCGGTGGCGGCCTCTTAAACGAAATCCCAAGGAGTTTGCATCTCCTTTGCTCATATGCTTCATCATCGGGGTCAGTAAATTCCTCATTTCCTTGAAACTCAAGGTAATCTAAAATCCCCTCTATGTCATCGTCTTCAGACTCGGTGGCTTTAAACCATTCCTCGTCGAGCAAATCTTCCACCAGTACACGCTTGCATTCTTCCTTCTCATTTCTTACCGACTCTTTGGCATCCTCAATTGTTATATCACTTAAGTTGTTAGGACTCTCGTCGTTCGGATTTTCTTTACTCATGTATTCTTTTCAAAATTTTTTTTGTTAATGCATCAACTTGTCCATACTTGATCTTTACCCAACTGTCAAATCCCAAGTTGTCTAACCAAGGCAATCTTGTCCTTTCCTTATCGCTGGTTGAGGTCCAAAAGAATTCATCCTCTCCCATTCTATTTAAGATGCTTCCCCCATTACATTTATCGTCATAAGGGTTGCATGATGCCCATAAGACTTCCCCAGGAGATTTTATCTTTTCACACCAATGACTTCGGGCTTCATTGTTATCGATTCGCTTAAAGGATCTTCCACGCAGATATGTCATCATTAACCAATTCCCTTTTTTGAAAATGATCCTCGTAGTCAATCTTGAACTTTTTAAGAAGATTCGGGTTAATTTTAGCATTCTCGAATTGTATCGCGTACCAATCATCAAATGTCAAATTTTCGAATTTGATATTATGTCTTTCAAGCTCGTGAGGGCACGTCCATTCTTTTTCTTTTAAGCTACCACCACCGTTGCAATACTCACGGAAGGGGTCGCACGTAGGCAATGCTCGTGTGGATTCATTGTCAGTTATGATTATCGGAGTACACCAATAAGTGATAGGCGGCTCCTCTTCTTCCTCGAAGGAGAGTTTTTCCAATCTTTTTTCATCGAGATATGCATCCGCATGAATTTGTTATTTTGACCCTATCTTTATCGCCTCCATCGCAAATTTCATTTCTAGGTCACACAAAGCCCATAGATCATACGGTCCCCTTAGCTATGGGTATCTTTTGCACCAGTGATATTTCTTTTTAGATGGGGATAGAGGGCATAAGTTAATGTCGTGGGACCATCCGTTAATTACCTGTGTTCTTGATTCGTCCACTACGAGAAATCTGTCTGCCCATGTATCCTAGTTACGCCGTAACTGTGATGTTTGCTAGACATAGTACCTTAAGGCAAATTAAGTTCTTATCAAAGTTATTTTCCGTACTCACATATAACACATTTAGATCACACTAGAAACACCCGTAGATCTATCATCTCATCAAAACTCGTTACTCTTCCACTCTTATAAATAATACATGATTTCTCACATGATCTCTCACTTCTAGCTTTAGAAATTCTTCAAGTATGGCAAAAGTGATCATAATCATCCTTACCTCAAAATTGGTCAAAAGTGATCAAATTCTAATTTCTTCTCATCTTAAAGCCTTTAGGATATTCACTATAACATTATCCTAAGTCACTATCTTATCTCTAGTGTCATCTTTGTTCATTCATTGGTACTCATGAAAGTTCCAATTTCTTCCATAAAAGGCAATCATTATCTACTTCACTCATTACCCTCAAGTACCTAAGCACCTCTTCATTTAAGACACTTAGATAAACTGAAACACTCAAGAAGAAATAGGCATTAGACCTTACAAACATCATTGCTATCTTTTCTTAGCTGCTGATAGACGGATCCCTGGGATTAGCCTAGACGGATCCCTCGTTGGAGCGAATCGTGGGATCTGTATGACAGATTCATGTCAACTCTAGCCAAAACAATCACTGCAAGCTCATCTTGCTAACTTAAACACTCCATCTCATCTTAAATGAGTTCCTAGATCAGTACAACTCTGAAGTTGACTCTTGTGCATGTTAATCATCACATCCCAAAGAAGTTTAGTGGCTTAATTCTTGAATGCACTTGCCAAATCCCTTGCTTTATAAACCACATTGTTAGGACTCCTAAAGTCATCATCCTCACCCTTATTTTCAGCACTTAGAAACATTCACAAACCTCTTTGAATCATCTCATCATGAGGAAAACTCCAAGTAGCAACTTATCCACCAAAGAACCACCCAAGAAAATTGCTCGTGTTGTACACGAAATCTCTTCAACCGAATCATCTCCATTCAAGTCCACAAATGCAAGGCTTTCTCCTCGACTAATCCAACCAATCCCTAAAAGGATAGTACCCACAAAACTGCCTATGCCAAACACCACCATACCTCCTAGACCAAACAATCCCATCTCCACTAAACCATCACCATTGGTTTCTAGAGCTATCTCATTCACAACTCCACTATCATCACCACACCTCTACAATTTAGAGGATTTGGCTCCTAGGCCATCTCATCCACCTCCACCGGCAACATTCTCCTCACTAGGAGGAATAATGGTACAAAATCAAGGTGTTGAGTCAACACTAGCTCCGGCTTTCTTTTCGTCGTCACCATCAAATAATCCCATTTTGGATTATGAGAAATTATCAAAGTCAACCACCCGACCATATGGAAGTTGACACTTCTCTTCCACCACCATCATTCTTGGTCGAGCCATCTTCTAATGCGCCTCCACCAATCCCTCAGTCGTTTGAGGCTCTCCAACCCGCTTCACTTGATCCTTCGCATCAAGCAATTTCATTTCTTCCACCACCACTACCTAACCATGACAAAGATTGTTATCATTGTCAACATGTTGAAAGTTTGATACATGAAGTACGAGAAGATCAACGTTTCATGTTCTATCACCTCCTCGAACGTTTCGACGAGATTAAACCTAAACAAACTTGAGCTAGAGGATTTTTTAGTGGTGTCCTAGTATCAAGCTTTACTTGATAAGTCTAGTAATTCCAAGTCATGTATCGTTCATTTTCTTAGTTTTTAGAGTCATGTATATCATACCTTTAGTTTTATTAAATGAAATTACATGCTACATGCTATATTTATGAGTATATGATTATGTTGTATAATACGTATCTCACTTTGATGTTAACTTTATTTGTTATATCACCATTGCTGAAATTAGTCATCAGCCAGACGGATCCCTTAAATTTGCCTAGACAGATCCCTACAAGGTGGGAACCGTGGGATCCGTGAGACAGAAAACTATTTTTCTACTAACTTGAGTCATATTTGCAGGAAATTATGCATTATACTTGTTTTCTAACCTTTGTTTTGTAGTTATTCAATTTACACATGAAGAGTTTGACACCCTAAAGCTAGGGGGAGCTTTGTGTCAAAGCAATACATTGCAAAATCACTTGCAATATTAGGATAACATTTCATGACTTCCCTTTGCAAAGTTGCAATTATCAAGGGGGAACTTATTCGTCACATAGACGAAATCTTTTGCAACTTTAGATGCAAATGAAATAGCATAGTATTATTTCTCTTTACTTGACGCCCTCACATAGGGATGGACTCGTCAAGGGGGAGTTAAGACGAGATCCTTTCCCGTTACTTGCTCTCTACTTTTTCCTTCTTTTCTAATTTTCACATGTTTTTATTAAACAATGTGTTAGTTTCTTTTCGAAGCTCTTTTTGTTTCGACAAAAAGGGTAGAAGAAAGTAAAAACTACAAATAAGGTGTAAAAATAATTTTATGTTTTCTCATCAACAAAAAGGGGGAGATTGTTAATACAAATAAGCTGTAAAAACGTTTATTTATATTTTACGACCTTCTAATGTTTTGTCGATAATAAACGTAAAATCATTTTAACAAAACAAATAAAATACGTAAATGGTTTGAGCTAATAGTTTTCTAACACACTTATGTTTTCACATAAAACACTAAAATAAGTATAAGTGATTTTATGATTTAGTAATACATCTGTACAACAACTAGTGTTTACATATTTGGGTAAAATATACACATAACTAGTATGTAGTATATTGGGTAATATAAATGGGTAGAAACTTAAGTATCATAACCCATTGACCAAATACATTGAATGTAGTTGGGTATAACCCAAAGTCCATGACCCATATTGATAAGGTTTTAAAATGTACCTTTTTGAGGGATCGTTTAAGCCTTTATTTGATCATTTTTGTATCCGTTATTACTTAATATCGTTCCTTTACACTTTTTAGGTATCTTGAAGGCAAATTCTTTGGAATGACACTTATTCGGACGAAAAGGCATGAATATCGAAGAAAATGGCCAAAGTCAAGAATCGAGACACTCAGTGCTTTGGGCGAAAGGGGCGGACGCCAGTTATACCTGACGCCGTCGGAAGATGTTCATGACGATACAAGAGCTAAATTGCTTATTTTCAAGTGACGGCATCAGGTTTTAAAGAGTAGGGCGTCGCGGCTCGAGACGGCCTAGATTTGATCCGACATCGTCGGAGACTCAAGGCGACGGCGTCACGGACATAAGGTGACACCGTCATAATGATAACGTGGCCAAGACGAAACCCTAATAACGGTGACCGGCGGCGTCACAAATTAAAGGAGACGCGTCGCATTTGTAATCTTATATATAGAATCCGAATTTTTTAGTTTTGGTGTGTAGTCTTTTGGGTAAAAACCTAAACCGAACCAAGGTTGTCTTGTACGATTTTAGGGTCCATACCCTATCTTACATCAAGATAAGTGTTTTACTTCATTAATTTAATTATGTCTTCCTTTGATTGTGTGTATGCTTGCATGTTTCTCATGTCCAAACTAATTTACTTGTGTGTTTGCTTAGGTAATATGAAACTTAGTTATTGAATATTGATTGGTTGTCTCTTATCTTAATTGTGATTGACCTAGTATGCGATAGGTCATTCATTGTGTTTGTAATGCTTGATTGATCTTTGATGAACCTTAGCTTATAATCGCCTAGAGTAATTGTAGACAAGTCATTCAAAGAGTACCTTAGAGTTAAAGTTTATGAATCCTAGAGATTTTGTAGTCATTAACCTTTGGTAGCTTAAGAGAGTGGGGATAAGCATACCCTACGACCTTATTGACATAACGCAATTAAGAATAAGGACGTGACAATTCAACCACCAATAGGAGATAACTAGGGAGTAGTAAAGCCTAAGCAAATACTTTTTAACTATCATACGAGCACACAACAATAGACATAGACGACATACACCTTAGTTTAGATAATTAGATAAGTAGAAGTAATCGGTAGAAATACCAAACCCCAAATCTAAACCCCGAGATTCGACCTTTCCATTTCCTAAAACATAAAAAGATAAAAATAATCTTCCTCAACCCCAACCTTAGCGTAGTAACTTCTCACTAGCATTCCTATTCCCTAGAGAATGATATCAATTCGGTGGCTTACCCTAATACTACGCTACAACGATTAGGTTCACTGCCTAGGGTGTTGAAAAACTTGCTCGACGAAAAGGAAGTTCCTTTGACCCGAACGACGCGTGTAGCGTTACAAGTTTTAGGCGCTGCTGTGGAATAGAATAGCTAGTTAGAGTCCACCTCGTTTAGGTTTCCTTGCTTGATTCCTATCAAGTAAACTTTTTTCCCATTTTTAGCTTCCTCTTAGTCTATCCTCCTTCTTCGTGACCTTTGTTAGTAATCACATCACTTTTCATCATGGAAGGTGATAACCAACCACCAACCCTGCCATTTCCCCTACCAATCCCCTTAGACAACTTAGAACCCGTAGTTCCACCAGAACCCTTCTTGAGCCTTTTGCTAAACCCGAAAGAGAGCTCAATAGGCGAAGAAAAGCTCTTCATGAGTCGGAACCTCAAGGCACTACCATCAACTTTGATGAAGCCACAACTGACGAAGAGTCCACTCATTCCCCCCAATCCCCTGAACCCGTCAACATTGACAATCTGAGCCAACATAGCGAGGAAATTCCCGCTACTCCGGTCAATGGACCCATCAATCCACCTGAAGCAAAGTCCCTCGGGGAATACTCTTCCCCCTCTGCATCTGGATTTACCAGTGCCATTGTCTACCCTTCGGAGCAAGTCAATGAGGTGTTGCATGCCTCCGACATTTGGCTTATCCAGAATGCATGTCAATTCCATGGATCCCACAGCGAAAATCCCATTCATCACATCAAACAATTTTTAAAAATTGTTGATGCTATCTATGCCGACGGGGCATCCAAGGAGACATCTAGACTCCGGTTTTTCCCATTTTCTCTTCAAGGACAGGCTAAGGAGTGGCTCGATAAGCTTCCTCCAAAGTCCATCTTCACGTGAGAACAACTCACGACCAAGTTCACCAAGAAGTTCTTTCCCCCTGGAAGAACTGCATTAATCAGGAGCAAAATTCTTCACTTCCATCAAACAGATGGAGAATCTATCGTTAAATCCTTGACTCGTTGCAAAGATCTCATTCAACAAGCCCCACACCATGGTATCAACCTTTGGTTGCTTGTTCAAATCTTTTACGACAATGTCTCCGAAAGGATCAAAAAGGATTGACTTCTCAATCGGTCAAGAATTTCTAATCTCATCTGGAAGAAGAGTGGGACCGCATTAAGGAATATGTTCAATACCAAGACAACCCTTGGAACGAGCCGATTCTTGCAATGAGTATCTCGATTTCTCAAGTAAAAACTTATCATCTCTCAATGATCGGATTAAGAAAGCACAAGAGAAGCTTGCATACCTCACAAAATCGCGGAACCCAAAAGGTTATTTAACCCATACCTTATATCGACATTTGTGGAGGCCACACGAGTGATGAGTGTGATGACACATGCCAAGAGAGCATCTTCCTTTTGGTCATGATATTTATGATGACCCTCACTTCTAACATTCTATCAAAGCGATGAATGCAATCCTTGGGGTAATTTGAAATGGAAGGCGAAGGAAAGGAGGATCCGAATACACCATCCGTGATGCCTTTGAAAAGAACTGGGCGGTTTACCATGGAAGGGCGATGATTTTAAAAGGTCTTGAAGGATTCATTCAAGAGAAGAAGTCAATTAGAGAGTCAATTCGCCGAGCTCCACAAAGAATAGCGAACCGCCCAACCCATCACGATCCAACTTGTGCCATTACTACTCGATCGTGAATTACTACCAAGGATCCCCACACCCCACTGTAATCCCACCATCGGGGAGCTGCGTTAGAAATGAAGCAATTCTGAACCTCCTTCAACTCCTCACGATCCATAAGAACTTATTCTAAATGTTAAGAAGCGACCAAATCAACACTTTAGCAGTAGGGATCCCCTTGATCTAGCCTAATCAAGACTAAACTTCCATTAATGCGTAAGCATTAATGTATTGAAAATTTTATTTAATGTTCAAAGCACTTCTTTTCATGCAATTTCTTAATTTAAGACGAGAAAATTTTTAAGATTTTGGTCAAAGCGGAGTACTAGGGTACTAGTAGGTATAAATGTGATCAAATTCAAGAATTCCCCCACTTAGAATAGAATATTGCCTGTGATAACGCTTCGAATGAGTATATTTTTAGTAGCGTTATTGTTAGTTTTGTATATGATAATCGATTATATTTACACATAAATGTTGCAAAATTGCAAAGGAAGTATTTGTATGTAAATGTAGCCCGTATCGTAAAGGCGAAGAAATGACGAATTCATGCACATTTGGACAATTCCAGAAATAAAGAAAGAAGAGAAGGCTCGAGGACTCGATGATTGGAAGCACGATGATTTCTAAGTATCTACATCAAATAATTATCAAGTTCTATCTTGAAATCAAGATCGGAAGCAAGGAAAAGGCATGCATCGAGAAAGTCAAGAAAAGTCAAAATATGTTATATGGAGGCATCCACCGATCGGTTGGAGCCCGCAACCGATTCATTGGACTAGGTGTCAAAGAAGCAACCGATCGGCTGCTTTGCAACCGATCCGGTTGGGGAGTGCTGCAGTTACAATTTTCTCATTTATTGATGCCATAACTTTCATTAATCATTGGAGTCCAATCATTTCTTGTTAATATCTCCTGGAGGACTTTTTGGCTTGTTGGTGAAGATTTCTTAGCTATATATTGCACCTAGACTTAGTTGTTTAGTGTGACACACCCCAAAGAGTAATAGGCTTACACCAAGACTATTACTAAACACTTTTATTCACCCCAAAATTCCTATTAAGTCTGTAAAACGTCCAGGAACTTGTTGAGCATAATTCTCAACTATTTGGTAGTCATTTGGAGTTGTACGGGTCATATAAGGTGATTGGAGGCGCGTGGTTGCTATAGTTCCACATATTCTAATTCTTGTAATCCGAAGTTTAGGTAGTCTTATGAACTTTGTCATGAATTTCTATTCTTATGAATTTATGAATTACATGGTTACTACTTGTGTTTTGTTATGATTTTAATGGAGTAATTCTTGAATATACCTGTGTGTAAAGATGTAGGCAATTGTTAGGAGTATTCTTATATATGTGATGCATGTAAAGTGTTCTTGTTTAATTAGTTTGTTGGAATAATGACTAGTCTTGTTTAATTTGATGGTATAACATTTGTAAGATAAAGGACCGAAAGGTTTCTCTTTATGTTTTATTCCAAAACGTTAGTGACAAACTAGTATGGGATATGATGATTGACACTCATCATATTTGCTTGTTAAACGAGACTAGAAATGATTCCATCATGTAAAGGCCGAAAGTGTTTGTAAGAACAAGTTAAATAAGAATCTTTTACAAACAAATGGATTTTCTAAAGAATAATCAATTGGTTAAGGACCGAAAGGATTACCTATGTGATTGTATTCTTAAAATGATTTTACAAAACATACAAATAAGCATTGCATCAAAACCAAGCTTTATTTATATTTTTACGATCTTCTAATGTTTTGTCGTGGAATAACAAACAATTTAGCAAATCATCCTTTAACGAAACAAATAAAATACTTGCTCGTAAATGGTTTGAACTATATTTTAGATCTTCTAACATATTCACATTTTAACGAAACATAAAAACACTAAAACAAGTATAAGTGATTTTATGATTTAATATTACATATGTACAACAACTAGTGTTTACATATTTGGGTAAAATATACACATAACTAGTATGTAGTATATTGGGTAATATAAATGGGTAGAAACTTAAAAATTATAACCCATTGGGCAAATACATTGAATGTAGTTGGGTACAACCCAAAGCCCATGACCCATGGAGCTTGACCCATAACCCATTGCATGACATCATGCTTATATCATATATGGATAATATCCAGTAACCCATGGTATTGACCCATACCCAATGTCTAGATACATTGAACCCTTGGTGAGCACTCGAGAGAATATCTAGATACATTGAACCCTTGGTGAGACCTCAAGATATACATTGTATCTAGCTAAAGACCCATGGATCAACCCATGACCCATGACCCATAACCAAAAATACCCATGGGCAAGAGGCGTTCCACGGATCCCGGCTTTGTGCTAGCCGGATCCTTGTGGGAGGATCCGCGGGATCCGGGAACAAGAGAGAATTTCCTCTATAAATAGAGAGCCATTTCTTCCTTTCTACTCACCACTTTACACACATACTTCCCCAAGTATTATACCTCTCTAACCTTAGATCCAAGTGATCTATGTAGTTTGTCTTTTGTTTCGTGTGATTCTCTAGGTTCCTCTTAAAGGCGAGATCACCACTTGAAGACGAGCAAGCTCAAGTCCATGAGTTGCCAAGATTCGTCATCATCAAGACAACTAAGGTTCTCTTGTTGATAGTTCTTTCTTCCTTCGTAGATGTTGGGTCGAGGGCATTAGTGAAGGATGCCGAAAGTGTCAAGACAAAAGCATTAGTGAAAGGTGCTTATCGTTCGTGTCAAAAGCATTAGTGAAGAATGCTAAAGGTGTCAAGACGAAGGCATTAGTGAAAGGTGCTTATCGTTCATGTCAAAAGCATTAGTGAAGAATGCTAAAGGTGTCAAGACGAAGGCATTAGTAAAGGGTGCCAAGCATTGTGTCAAAGGCATTAGAAGGATGCCTAAGAACCAAATCAAGTGGCATTTGGGAAGAGTGCCTAGGTCATATAATCGATGAGGTGCATCGTTATACATATAAGTATTTGTTTATTTCAAGGATGGTGATATCCTTGATGGTGTTGTAACAAGGAGTAGATCTCCTTGAGATTAGGTGTTGTGTTGTGAAGGGTAGTAGTTCCTCCATAGTAATGGAACTAGGTGCTTAGCCTAGTACCTAATAAAGGGTAGGCGACGTTGTGATAGGATTAGTTCTCCTTGGTGTGAAAGAACTCGGTGGTTAGCCTAGCAAGTATAAAGGGTAGGCGACGTTGTGTTAGGTGTGGTTCGACTTGGTGTGAAGGAACTCGGTATTTAGCTTTGTACCGAAAAAGGTTAAGCGGCGTTGTGAAGGCTTCTCCGCCATAAGGAGTTGGTGTAGTGTTTCTGAACTCTCGAGTAGGTGACTCGGGGGTGGAGTAGGGCAAGGAAGGTGTCCTTGTAGCCGAACCACTATAAATACTTGTGTCGTGGTGATGTGCTTTTTACTCTTTATCTTTCATTACACGTTTATATATCTATCTATCAACGTCCAACATAAACAACCAAATAGATTGACATAAGTCGATCTAAATATTTAAAAGGAAGTTTTAAATTGGTAAACTATTCAACCCCCTTTCTAGTTTTCCACAATTGGCATCGAGCTTCGTTACAAGTTTTTTTTGTATATTGTACTTTGAAAACTTGATACGATCCGTGTATGTTTGAAAACTACAAAGAAGGAATTTCTTAAAACAAAAGTCATGTTTTTAGAAATCATCATATGTTGGATAGTGATAGATCATTCTAACATTTTCCTTTGAGAAGTCTTCATACTAGGATTTAGGTATCTTAGAAGATCATGAAGTATTTCGCGTCTATGGTTTCTAAAACCATAAAAGGGAATATAGCAAAGGATTGGGGTATCTTAGAAGATCATGAAGTATTTCGCGTCTATGGTTTCTAAAACCATAAAAAGGGGATATAGCAAAGGTATGTTTTCTTAGTTACATTTTTTTTCAAAAACGTGCTAAATTGCTTGTGGACAAAATGGTGATATATGCTTCTATCTTATAATAAGCATAATATGAAAAGTGTTTTAGTGATTTTTTTTCTTTGAAGTTTTGTTGTTAGATATCTTGTTAATCAAGCTTGAATAAAGGTAAAAATGGGTAATATAACTTCACTAAAAAGTCTACAAAGACTAAACCTTTTCGTCGGGTCAAAATGTACATTTTTGTAATTCTGTGTCAGATCCGCGGATCCTCAAAGTTACAACGGACGGATCCTCAAGCAAGGGATCCGTGGGATCCGTGGTACAAAAGATTTTTATGCGAATTTCAAAATTCATAACTTTTAACCGTAAGTCGTTGAAGTCGTGCCACCTATCATTTTAAAGGTATTTGAGTCTACTTTCATTTAAAATGATTTCATAAACTGATTCAAAACAATAATTTACAGAATCATTGATTTATAATAGAAAGTCATTTTCGGTCATAACTTTTGCACAAACTTTTGATCTAATTGGAGACGGATGTTTTCGCTTTTGAATAACAATGTGTCCTCTATTGAAATTAAGGTTTTGATCATATTTATAAATATAAAAGAAACTAATCAAGCTTGGTATACATGTTTATATTTAACACAAAGCGATGAAAAGAACTTTCGTATGCTATGCTAAATGATAAATTGTCTTTTTGCATTACTTGATTATTTGCTTATCTCAAATAGCTTTTGTGCTTGTTTGATTGAATAGCATATGTGGTTTCCTTACCTTGCTATTCATTCTCTTGTTTGTCGATTTAGTAATATTCTACTAATCAATGTGCTATTTGAAGGAGTGTTTGGGATAACATCTAGTTGTGTCGAAAATGTTAGTTTAGATATTTAGATAAGTCATATAGGTTGAAAATGTTTAAAACATATAACACACTAAATGGATTTTTGATTGAGTTTGTCATATGTGCTTATATGATTTCCTTTGTTCTTGTATCATTTTCTAAAAACAACAAGAATGTACATCGGATCATAACCTACACTTGTGTTGATGATGTACTCTCCCATTTTCCTTTTCATGATCGCTCTCCAAGCTTCATAGTAGGATTGACAACTTGATTATTTCATCCGATATACTCAAGTAAATTATTTTGCAACACAAATATAATTGTTCATATCCGAAAGTCCAAACTCAAAGCTTTCCAACAACATATGTTGAACTAGCTCATCCAACCATTTTTTGTTGTTTACCATATGGACAACTTTTAAACTTATTTTTAACATGACGCCTTCGTCACCTTAGTTGTCTCAAGTATAATATTAAACAAAGCAAAGTATCATCATTGTTACTCTTCGATAGGCCATTGTAGGAATATAAATTTTCCTAACTTGAGAATGAATATTGGAGAACTTATTGCACTAGAAACTCAATTTGACCTAACGGTTGAATTGCTTCCTTGATAGAAGTTGGGTATGTGGAATCACCCGTAAAATGGTCGTGTTTAGCCGTAATTGAGCACCGCTAGTGTGATCTCATATTCATTCTCTCACTTGGGAAATTTATACTCCTATGTTTTCCTAAAGTAAGTTTACAATGGAAATACTTTGCATTGTCTTAGGATTACTAATCAAACAAGTTGTAAAATAAAATTTTCTTTTAGTTAATCACAACCACTTGCCTCATCAAGCGATTATCTTGCTTTGATCGAGAAGAGCTACATGACTTCATGGACGAAGTTCATTGTATGCTAATCACCATCCGTAATGACTATACATAGTTCATTGCTTCTGTTGGCCAAAACAACCCTATTGTCTTGAATACCATCATCTACTCTGCACACCATTGTTAATACAAACGATTTACTAATCTAGATCCTAAATCTATTTTGATCTTCTTGAATAACGGTTGTTAAGTTTGATAAACCTATGTGTTACTTGTGAGCTAGATCTCATTTAATTGCTTATGTGCTATTTCTACATGCTCTTAGTATGTTTTACTTGTATACATGTATACTTCATCAGAGATCATTAGCTTCTAAGTTCGATACTTAGAACAAACGCCACCGTTAAGTAAAAGCGTCCCGGATGCGGATCCCTAGTTTGTAACTATCCGGATCCTCAAGTGAAGGATCCGTGGGATCCGAGCGAATAGAAGTGGAATTTCAATCCTTTACACCTCAAACCATGTTCCTAGACTACTTCACACTAGTGAACTTAATACCTTAGGATCTCTTAAGTCCTTCTCAAGCTTAGTAAGCTTCACACTCACTCATAGCTCATTAAGGATCACACTCAAAGTGCTTTTCGATCTATCGCTTCACCTAAACTCATTACTCTTCCGCCTCTAGATCACTCATTATTTCTCACATGATCCCTCACATCTAGACCTAGAAATATTTCGATTATGGCAAAATTGATCATAATCATCCTTACCTCAAAATTGGTCGAAATGGATCAAATTCTAGTTCTTCCACCTTAAAACCTTTAGGATCTTCTCCAAGACATTATCCTAAGTCACTATCTGATCACTAGGATCATCTAGCTCCATTTGACACTCTCAAGATTTTAGTGTCATCTTTGTTCATTCATTGGTACTCACGAAAGTTCCAATTTCTTTCATATAAGGCAATCATTAGCTACATCACTCATTGCCTTGAACATTTAAGTACCCTTCCATTTAAAGACACTTAGAGAACTGAAACATTCAAAAGGTATAGGCTTTAGACCTTTCAAACATCACTTCTATCCTTTCCTAGTCACGAGAGCGGATCCCTAGGATTAGCCTAGACGGATCCCCATTGGTGGGAACCGAGGATCCGGGTGATGATTTATGTCAACTCTTGCTCGAACAATCATTTCAAGCTCATCTTGCTAACTTGAACACTCCACCTCATCCTAATAAATCTCGAAGTTGACTCTTGTGCATGCTAATCATCACATTCCAAAGGATATTAGAGACTTAAGTCTTGAATGCACTTGCTAAATCCTTCCCTTTATAAGTCATCTTGCTAGAATCCCTTAGTCATCAAACACAACATAATTCTCAGCATTTAGAAACCTTTTCCTTAGTCATTTCATCATGAGGAAAGCTCCTAGTGCTAACTCATCCAACCAAGAACCACCTAAGAAACTTGCTCGTGTTGTACACGAAATTTCCTCAACCGAATCATCTCCGTTAAACCCACAAATGGTAGGACTTCCCATCCACGAATCATCATCCGTAAGAGATAATAGTGCTAGAATCTCACCTCAACAAACCCAATCAACAATTGCCAAGAGAACCGCAATAATTAGCATTAAACCTCTTAGGTTAGAAAAGGGATCATCGAGCTCTAAACCAAACATACCTAGTTCTAGCAAACGTCTAAACCTTCATTCCTAGAGCATGGACTACACTCCTTTACCGAGCCTCTCTCTATTCATTAGAGCATTCACAACCGAGAACTTCCCATTCACCAACCTTCTCGTTAAAATAGGAACCACCTACATCGCCAACTAGTCCATCGTTGGAAACAAGGAACCACCAAGGACTTGATCATATGGAAGAATTTCCATTACCACCACTCTCATTCCTAGTAGAACCTCATCCTAAATTACTCAATGTACCTCCACCATCATTTGTAGAACCTCCTCAAAACATCTTGTTCCTAATCAAGACAATAATTGCTCTAATTGTCTAATCACCCAAGGACTTATTCAAGAAGTATGAAATGAGTTGCATTTCATGTTTAATCATCTTCTTAAAAGATTGGACCAAATCAACAAGTCTACTCATCCCTAGACTCAAGCACATTGTTGCTTCTTAAGCTTTGGTCACTTATTAGTATTAGTAGAATATGGCTAAACCATTCTCTTAGTTTTTAGAGATTTGTTGATCATCTCTTATGTTTTATTGAATGATAGTTTACCATATTGCATTGAGTATATGTTTGTTGGTTGAATACATATCTCATTTTGATGTTAACATTACTTGTTACATCACCATTCTTTGAATTTAATCATCACTATACGGATCCTCAAATTGCCTAGACGGATCCCTACTAGAGGGAAGTGGGATCCGTGAGACGTAAAACTATTTTCTACTAACTTGGATCACATATGCAGGAAATTGTGCATTATACTTGTTTTCTAACCTTTTTTTTGTAGTTATTCAATCTACATTTGAATCCTTTGACACCCTAAAGCTAGGGGAGCTTTGTGTCAAAACAAAATATTGCAAATTACTTGCAATATTAGGATTACATTTCTCGACATCCCTTTGCAAAATTGCAATCATCAAGGGGGAGCACATTCGTAACTTAGACGAAATCTTTGCAAACTTAGTTGCAAACAAACTAGATTAGTATTACTTTCTTGACGCCTTACCTAGGGATGGACTCGTCAAGGGGAGTAAAGACGAGATCCTTTCCGTTACTTGCTCTCTACCTCTTTTATTTCTTTCACATGTTTTTCTTAAAACAATGTGTTGCTTTCTTTCAAGGCTCTTTTGTTTCGACAAAAGGGGAGAAGAAAGTAAAACTACAAATTCAAACTTTTATGAATTTTAGCTTTTCCTTAAAATAATTTTATGTTTTGTCATCAACAAAAGGGAGATTGTTAATACAAATAAGCCATAAAACGTTTATTTATATTTTACGATCTTCTAATGTTTTGTCGATAACAAACGTAAAATCATTTTAACGAAACAAATAAAATACGTAAATGGTTTGAACTAATAGTTTCTAACATATTCACATTTTCACATAAAACACTAAAACAAGTATAAGTGATTTTATGATTTAGTATTACATATGTACAACAACTAGTGTTTACATGTTTGGGTAAAATATACCCATAACTAGTATGTAGTATATTGGGTAATATAAATGGGTAGAAACTTAAGTATCATAACCCATTGGGCAAATACATTGAATGTAGTTGGGTACAACCCAAAGCCCATATGGAGCTTGACCCATAACCCATTGCATGACATCATGCTTATATCATATATGGATAATATCCATAACCCATGGTATTGACCCATACCTAATATCTAGATACATTGAACCCTTGGTGAGCACTCAAGAGAATGTCTAGATACATTGAACCATTGGTGAGCACTCAAGAGATACATTGTATCTAGCTAAAGACCCATGGATCAACCCATGACCCATGACCCATAACCAAAAATACCCATGGGCAAAGAGGAGTGTTCCACGGATCCCTGGCTTTGTGCTAGCCGGATACCTTGTGGGAGGGATCCACGGGATCCGGGGAACAATAGAGAATTTCCTCTATAAATAGAGAGCCATTTCTTCCTTTCTACTAACGACTTTACACACATACTTCCCCCAAGTATTATACCTCTCTAACCTCAGATCCAAGTGATCTATGTAGTTTGTCTTTTGTTTTCGTGTGATTCTCTAGGTTCCTCTTAAAGGCGAGATCACCACTTCTTGAAGACGAGCAAGCTCAAGTCCATGAGTTGCCAAGCTTCGTCATCATCAAGACAACTAAGGTTCTCTTGTTGATAGTTCTTTCTTCCTTCGTAGATGTTGGGTCGAGGGCATTAGTGAAGGATGCCAAAAGTGTCAAGACGAAAGCATTAGTGAAAGGTGCTTATCGTTCGTGTCAAAAGCATTAGTGAAGAATGCTAAAGGTGTCAAGACGAAGGCATTAGTGAAAGGTGCTTATCGTTCGTGTCAAAAGCATTAGTGAAGAATGCTAAAGGTGTCAAGACGAAGGCATTAGTAAAGGGTGCCAAGCGTTGTGTCAAAGGCATTAGAGAAGGATGCCTAAGAACCGAATCAAGTGGCATTTGGGAAGAGTGCCTAGGTCGTATAATCGATGAGGTGCATCGTTATACATATAAGTATTTGTTTATTTCCAAGGATGGTGATATCCTTGATGGTGTTGTAACAAGGAGTAGATCTCCTTGAGATTAGGTGTTGTGTTGTGAAGGGTAGTAGTTCCTCCATAGTAATGGAACTAGGTGCTTAGCCTAGTACCTAATAAAGGGTAGGCGACATTGTGATAGGATTAGTTCTCCTTGCTGTGAAAGAACTCGGTGGTTAGCCTAACACCGTATAAAGGGTAGGCGATGTTGTGTTAGGTGTGGTTCGCCTTGGTGTGAAGGAACTCGGTATTTAGCTTTGTACCGGAAAAAGGTTAAGCGGCGTTGTGAAGGCTTCTCCACCATAAGGAGTTGGTGTAGTGTTTACTGAACTCTCGAGTAGGTGACTCGGGAGTGGAGTAGGAAAGGAAGGTGTCCTTGTAGCGAACCACTATAAATACTTGTGTCATGGTGTTGTGCTTTTACTCTTTATCTTTCATTACACGTTTATATATCTATCTATCAACATCCAACATAAACAACCAAATAGATTGACATAAGTCGATCTAAATATTTAAAAGGAAGTTTTAAATTGGTAAAACTATTCAACCCCCTTCTAGTTTTCCACAGTGTTAATTTAATTTTCCGGTAAAATCGTGTTTATAATTTTTAAAAACTTGCACACGGTTAGCACATCACCCTCAATATTCAAAGTACGGCTATTATGCCTACACAATATAACATAAAAGGTAATACTACTAGCCAGTGTGGGAGAAATATTTTTCACAAACAAGGATTAAAAATATATCCCTACATAATTGTTAGCAAAAGATCGATATTGTACAAGCTGGATTGAAAGCAGGCGCATCAATCATCACGATCTACGGAATCTCGAAAAACATGAGCAAACACACAAAACAAAGCAATAGTAGAGGAATTCCCCGTTAGTGTTAGAAAATAGAAAGTAGATAAAAGGGTAAGCATGGGTTGCCACCACTGAAGCGCTTATGTTTTTGTTAAGCGAGTTACTAGCTTGACTCGTCCCGAACTCATTGGTCCATAGGGAAGCAAGTGGAAGAAAATCTTCATCGGACTTTCATTCAAGAGGTTTGGATAAACATTAAATTTAATGAAAGTTCCATACCGATGAGATACACTCGGCTTAAAAGAATGATAAATGGAGATGTCGGGGTAAAAAATGTCATCCTCACTCCCGGAGGAGATTACAAAAGGAGAAGTATCGGGATAAGGAAGAAAAGTGTCAATTACTGGACAATGGGTGGGTTAGATGGGCAAAATATTAGATATAGGAACATAATGTTCGAAATCTCATCCACCACTTTAGAAATCAAAACATCCGTGTCGGGCATAACATTAAAGAAAATTCTATCATCCGGTGGTTTGGCGGTAGGCGAGGGATGATGGATCAAAGTAAAATGGGTCGGGTTGAGGAAGTGATAGAGTCACTTTGTTAAGCAAAATAATATCCCTTCTAAGTCATACTCGTCCTCTTAATACCGGTGGTATCGAGTCATCCGAGCAAGGAATAAGTCGACTTCTTCCATATGAGGGTCACTTAACGAATTATCAAAAATATCATTCATAACATCTTTAGTCAATTCGTCCACCTCGGGCTTAATCTCAAAATAAAAACACTCATAAATCGGAAGAGAAATATCCGTATGAATAGTTGTACTGCCACTATTCTCTTCTTCAAATCTAAAAGTCTCAAGCTCAGGAAATGGTTCGGATTTTTCCAAGAAAAAGTTACTATCCTTAAAGGGGATAGGAAATGAGGTTGGATTGTCACAAAATGATTCGATCTTAGAAATGAGAAGATTTATATTCAATAATTTTTCAAGAAGTATATCGTCCTCGATTTTCAGAACATCAGTGTCAATCTCTCCATCTTATGCGTCAAAATCCTTCACCCAATCTAAGCTGACGAGCTCAGAATGGAGAGATGATGCCCCAACATAATCGATGTCTTATTAAGATAAAGATTCGTCATCACACGAAGTACCGTCATCACACGAAATGTCAAGAGGAGGAGAATTATCATCAAAAGGCATACTACCCATATTATCGGAAATACCATCGGACACTCTTGGGATTGGGACAAGGTTCTCAACACTAGACTTTATTACTTTGTCCGATTCCATTTCGAATAGTGCTAAGATGCTCGTCCCCATACTTAGAGTCAACGGGCTCTTGGTTGGTAAGACAGGTGAGATTGCGGTACCAATTCTTGTAAAATTCACAAATTTGAATAGTATCCTCATCATCGTCATCGATAATGAAAGGCTTGTAAATTGGGAACTCACTTTAGTCGCTTGCTCTTCGTCTAGTAATTCTCCAATAGTTTTAGTCGCTTGTTCTTGGCTAGTAATTACGCAATAGTTTTTCATGAGGTTGTTGATGAATGACGGAATGCCACGATTGACATTGGTAATCATCATGAGGACCTCCAAATTTTCACAATTAAGATATTGTGGAGAAAAAGTTTGTGTATTTTGAAAAGATGTATCATTAAAATTTTGATAGTACGGTTCTTGCTCATATGAATTCTATGGAGGGTGGTTGAAATCGTTTTGAGGATAATTGAAAAAGTTTGGATTAGAATCATACGCGAATGTATTCTCGGTTCTCAAGCCCAAATCGAACAAATTCCATCTATAAGATAATTTCCTGACACTTTCGCAAGTACACCGTTGACAACGAAAAACCTTCAACGAATCATCTAACATGTCTCCACACCCATAACAATAAAACTTATCGAGCGAATACATACGGGGTGTGGGGGTAGTCGGTAAAACTTGGAGAATCCTTGAAAGAATTTGGATTAAGATTAATGAATTGATTGCACAAATTACAAAATCCATCTCTACAATTATTTCCACACCGCACACATACACTTGTAACAACGATAATCATTATTCATACGACTTTTACAATAAAAACAATGATAGTCGAGTGTCGCCATAAGAATTAAACATTAAAGAGGATAAAAGATAGAATTAAAAGGTTAAAAGAATAAAGAAGATTATTTTTGAAAAGTATAATAGAAAATTTAGGATTTAGAAAATCAGGTCATTAAAAGTCGGTCACCTCAAGTATATGTATTCGTTAGAAAGCTCGTAGTCGTAGTCAAGTTATGTTAATAAGTAGTTAGTTAAGTAACACCGTGGAGGACTGGACGGTCTTTACCCACTGTATGCCCGATCCATGCCCGTAGGTGGCGTTTATTGTAAGACACTATAAATACCCTCTACCTCCCAGGTAGGGTTGGAGCTTCAATACCATTTTTCTTTATTTCACATAGTTCCCAACTCTCTTCCCTTTCTCTCTCTAGAACTTTCTCTCTAAACATTTGTATATCGCCTCATATGGATATGGTTTTATGTGTTTGTGAAATCCTATATCTTACAATTGGTATCAAGAGCCATGGTTAGATCACTCATCTTTCATGCTCTTTGTTTTGGTGGATTTCATAAGGTTTTGGGGTTATAAGTGTTTAGAAGAGTTTGAATCATTGGTCAATTTCTAGTGTTAAAGTTTGAATTTTGATAGTACTTTTGTGTTTAGGATCATCATATGTGCTTAGGTTTCAAATTGGAAGGCTTGAATCATCGTGGTTGGGTTGTTTTTGATTGTTAAAGTGGTTGTTTTTGAATATTGTACTAAGCGAGTTGAGCCACGGTAAAATGTTTCTTGAGCGAGTTGCTTTGTCATTCGGAGCGAGTTGCTTTATTATTGGAAGCGAGTTGGTTTATGTAACTTGACTATTAAGCGAGTTGATTCTTTAAGCGACTTGAATTCTAAAACGACTTGGCTATTAAGCGAGTTGTATTGGTAGCGAGTTGGTTTATGCGACTTGTTTGTTAAGCAAGTTGTCTCATGATGCGACTTGGCTATTTAACGAGTTGACTCTTTATGCGACTTGGGTTTTAAGCGAGTTGTTTCTTTAAGCGACTTGAGTTTTAAGCGACTTGTCTTTTAACCGAGTTATTTGTTTAGCAGTTGATACCAAATCGAGTTATTTGTTTAGCTTCTTGTCTATTGAGACTTGTCACTTCTTCGTGCTACATTTTTACGGGTGTTCTTTTGGTTTAGTAAAATCCGTGAAAGAATCAATTTCCGTTTAATTAAAGAATAGTAAAATCCGTAGAAATTGTAATCATCTCTAACAACGTACCTACTATCGTTTATTGTAGCTAAGGATGTTCAGCAAATGGATCGGATGCTGATCACTATGCTTGATGAGGCGGATTATGACTCATGGGCTCAACGCATTAGGTGTATTGCTTGGGAAAGGAAAATGGACTTAACATTCTAAAGTCAATTGATGAAGGACCTTATCAAATCGAGACTACGAGTTGTTCTTGAAACTACTGCAGATGATACGGTGACCTTAGGATTGGATAGACCAAAGGCGTATGATGAGCTCGGTGATAAGGAGAAGAAGAGATATGATCTTGATATCGGGCTTCAAATATTATACTTGAGGTCTTCTAAAAGACATCTACAAGTTGATCAATCACAACACTGAAGCCAAAGCGGTTTGGGACAATGTCAAGATGCTTCTCTCGGTTCGAATTAACTAAAGAAGGCAGAGAATCACAACTATATGGAGACTTTGAGCACTTTAAGATGAAACCAAGGAAGAGTGTCCTTTGAATATTACGTGAGGTTCCACAAGCTTGTGAATGACATGAGGAATATTAAGATGACTATGCCAAATATTCAACAAACTCAAAGTTTGTGAACAACATGAATCCGAATGGCACAAATTTGTCACTTGATCAAGTTAACTAAGGGTTTGAGGAACACTAACTATGAGCAATTGTATGCATTCCTCGCGAGAATGAGAGACATGCTATGTTTGAGCGAATGATTCTTGAGCAGCTCAAATCTAAACAGGTTGAAGCAAGTTCGTCAAATGATTCAATGACCTTTTATACCAATGTAGGAATTACCACCAAAGCTTCTCAAGTCATACCCATGGGTAATGGTAATCACAAACTCATTCCGATCCAAGGTTCAAGCAACGATCTTGATGCGATCATGGAACATTTCATCAATCAAGCTGGCTCTTATGGTTAAGCAAAACTTGACCCTCTCTCCACACACCAACAAACTACACACTAACAATGAAATCAGAACTGCATCCAATCTACACAATCATGCTCTTGTCAGAGATGGAAAGATTATGGTGCAAACAATTCAAGGAAGGCAATATGAACAAGGAAAAAATGGTGTAGGTGGAGGGTATGTGGCTAATCAGAATCGTGGAAGGAATGCAAATCAAGGACAAGCAAAGCCAATCAAGTGCTACAACTGTGGTGGTGACGGACACATTGCAAGGAAGCGCACATCTCCAAAAGCCCTCAAAATGCAGTACTTGAGGACAAGATCTCTGGTGCAAGCTCGAGATAGTGGAGCGGTGTTGGATTAAGAAGAATTGCTGTTTCTTCTTGGAAATGCCAAGACCTATGATGCTAATGTGGATGAACAACCGATGCAAGACATGGGTCGAATCATCCTAATGCATTTCGTGTAGCGATTGTGATGCATATGACTCAGATGTTGATGATGAACCAACCGCCCAAACCATCTTCATGGCTAGCATTTCACCAATGGTCTCTCAAAGGTTTCATCACCACAAGACAGTGGTCCTTCCAAAGAATCTATCATCTACGAGGTATTAAAACTATACGATAAAGTTGATGAGCAAGAGGCATAACAAAGTACAATTACATGTAACTAATGAATCGATATGGATAATGTGGGTAATAGTAACACCGTCCCATACGATCAATATGTGATACAAAGTGAAAGTGAGATTGTACCAAGTGATGCATCCTCTGCGATCAATGATGACTTTTTATGAATACACTCCATGTGCCTCGATGATTTTGTTATCTCTCGAACTTAATACCTATAAAGAAGAAGTTGCAATTTATGAACAACGTGCTAACTTTAAGTTAACCACCCGTGAGCGTGAAATGGATGACCAAATGCGTACAATTATTAGAAAAAGTAATTCTAGAGAAGAAGTGTTAAAACAAGAGTTAAACTCCTTATAAGAAAAGCTTTCTAAAGCATTAAGCAAAAACAAGAACTCCAAGATAATGTTAAAGTGCTTAAACAAGAATTTAATGCTAAGGAATCAAAACTTTTGAATGACTTTTCCAATCTAAAAATTTTGAAAAGCAAGCTTGAAAATAAGTTGTGCGTATAAGGAATACCATTGATCGCTCACATGATCACTAAGCATAGAGTTCTCGTGATAAGTATAGCATTCCCTCGTAAAGGAACCCAATCACGAATATGGTAAAGCGGCTAGAAGCTCGAAGGTAATATATGATGGTAAGGAAATCCTTAAGCCTAGGCGTAAACCTAGTTGCGGTGAGTACACCGAGGAAGATAGCAATTAGATGAAGTCACTAGGAAAAGCGAATATGAAGCTAAAAGATCCACGAGTGTAAAAGCAAAACATAACGTTCAAACCCATGATTCACTAAAGAAAATTGGATTTCCTTGAATGATTTAAGCCTCAAACTCTATTAACCCCGAACAAGTTTTTGGAAAAAGGACATAGATATGCAAAAAGCTAATGCACTTGTTAAACGAACACTCCCTTAGGAAAATGCCTCCAAGAATCTGTGTATCCTCGAATACACCCATGCATTTAGTTCTAGATCTATTCCCACTAAGAGCAAGACCTTAATCAGCTTATATGTTGTTTATCAACTATTGGTTGATTTTGAGAAGACATGTAAGAAAAGGATCACACCTCTTGGGATAATCGAAGGGGAAAAGGGTTTTGAGTAACATATTGGATTTCACAAACACATCAAATCATGATCAAATGGGGCGTATACAATAAGGTTTTAGAGAGAGAAATAGTTAGAGGTTTGGGAACTTAGTGAGAGAAAATGAAAGTATTATTATGAGCTCCAACTCTCTACCTTGGGAGGTAGAGAGTATTTATAGTCTTACATAAAACGCCACCTACGGGCTGTGGATCAGGCATACAGTGGGTAAAGACCCGTCCGTCCTCCACGGTGTTACTTAACTAAATACTACTTAACATTAAATAACTACGACTACGAGCTTTCTAACGATTACATATACTTGAGGTGACCGACACTTTAATAACTGGATTTACTAAATCCTAACAATCTCCCTAAGGGAGGTCACCTCAAATTACATTGAATACAAACAGATATTACATTAAGATTGTTCTTGGATTCTTGTTAATGTTCTTTGCTCTGTAGCTCGTAGTCTTTGATTCTTCATTTTGCATGTTTGGATAATCCAAGTGGAGGTCTTTAAGCGATCCACGTGATAATGAGTGTTGAGCCGACTTTGAGATCATCACTACCATAAATCTCGACTCTTCCTTTGTAGTGTTGGTATTATGTGATGTTGTGACATTTTGGACCGACATGCTCACATTACGGATCATGATTTCTTCTTATCGAGTAGCGGAAGCTTTAGTTGATTCATGATATTTGCGGCGTAGCGAAGCATGGAGTGAAAATATCGAGTCGTTGATGCACTTCATCATGATTTCTTTAGAAATGAATGTGTTGTGTGAGCATGCGGCTATGGATTGATCTCTCCATTACGATCACCGCAAAGCGTCGGGTGTACTGCATACAACAGATTAGCAATAAAATGCATGCGAAAGTGTCTTTGATCACTTTCGTTGAATTGAGGTACATGGCCCACGGTTCCCGTTGATCGATACAATCTCGCTGTGATCGGTATAATTCGAAGAATTTCCTTGACGAGGGTTTCGCATTGCTCTAGCCGTTCTCAAACCGGAACGTCTCAAAGAAGACAACACGGAATGAGTGAACCGGTAATTGAGATTCAGCGATTGATGAAAATGATTTGAAAACAATCGTGTATTAAATATAAAGGTTTTGCAATACAACGAAGGTTTTATGGAAAATCAATTATCAATCATAAATATCCTTTTGATTTTGAAAACATAATTCACGATCGACATGCTAAAGAAAAGAATTTTGAGCACACCGATTGGTTTTCAAAGGAATCGTCAATCCATTTTCGGACAAGGAACAATTCAATTTTGAATCGCTCCATTGATGAAGTCCGGATGACACAACAAGTCTTGGCAATACCACAAGGATAATGCGTAGGACTCTCAAAATATATTCTCACATTCCACATTGTGTGTGGCTGTGAGTCTTCAAGGATGATGTGTCCTAATGAGATTTATAGATGATCTCGTGGCTCTAGACTCAATAGTGCACATTTGGTTTCCTATATCGGAGACTAGGAGAGGGTCTCCTTCTTCAATATCAACAATCTCTAAGAGAAAGTCGATAGATTATGTGGGTTCCCGTGAGAATGAAACAAGCCCTTTTAAGAGGAACTTGAGTAGCTTGGGAAGTTTAGTGCATGCGTCCTTTGGGTCCATGACGTCTTGTCTTCAATACCGGTGTTACCTTAGTAACCACCGGTAGCATATGTATTGAACCCGGTTTACGCCCTAAGGTTGAATTATTGGAGGGCTATTTCTTTTCACCCTTTTCTCGTTTCATTTCTTTTCATTCTTCAACCCCTTGATTGCTTACCGAGACTTCATAACTAGAACCTTGTTGGGTTTATTCGATTACTAGCTCATCTCGATCCGCACTCTTCCCATATCTCACTTTTCTCCTTTTTCATCATACCTAAGGACTTCTACACTATCTAGTGGATTGTCCCTGGTAGATCCCTCCGATTCGGCGGATCATGGGAACTAATACCTAACCTTATCATCCTTATATCACCATACATAAAGTAAATTTGGTCGGTCTATTTGGTATTGTTCATCCGCCATTGGAACCAATTGAAAACCATTTGAAAATCAATCCGGATACTTGTGATATATTATCAAAGCATTTTGTACTGAATTGTTTTTGATATTTTTAGAAAAAGAGCTCCCCTCAACATGTGCATCATGTATTTGAAATCGTTTTGGCACACGGAGGCAAGAGGAAGAATTAACTTCTTTGATTACCATTTTCTAAAAGATATCAACATCACTTCTGATCAAATCAAGTAGATAAAGCATATTGGGGAAGGATGAGGTTTTCATAAGTTTGCTCCCCTCAATATGTGCCTCGAGGTTTGAAAGAGTTTTGCACATATTAGAAGGAACCGCACTTAGAGACAAATCAATCACGTTTCAATTCTTTGTGGTTTAAAAGATGCTCCCCTCAACATGTGCATGGAAAATTTGAAATCGTTTGGCACATGTGGGAGGAAAGCTTGCTAAACACTTATGAAACCATTTATCGAATTATCGGTTTAAATCCAATTTAAATCACAAATTCTCCCCGATCACAATTTTCAAATCATTTGAGATTTGTGATCTCTGTAGATTTAAATTGATTTTGAAAGCTTTGAGGGAGATGTGACTTGATTATGAGAAACATTTAACCGATAAGGATCAAGTTTGAGACTTTAGACTCCAAAGATTAAACATGCTTGAGTATCTTTTGAAAACATAATAATAACAAAGGTCTTGTACCAATTGTATACAATATTGTAAAACATTGTTCTTTTGATTATTCAAGAGTAGACCTTTCTCGATTACGTGCCAATTGTTTGAAAAATACTCTTTTGATTGAAATCATTCTCCCCTCAATCAATGACATATGTTGTTGATTGAAGGATAGAGATTTTGACAAATGAAAAGCCGGATGATTTTCAAAAGTAGAGTCCAAGTATTTTCAAAGCAATTTTGTTTTCATTAGATGACAAATATTTTTCGGAAGAATCATTTGAAGGAAAAATATTTGAAAGGAAACATTTGTCTTTTAACGACAAACATTTGTTTTAGAATCGAGCATGAGGTTTGAAGATTTAAGATAAAGCATGGCTCTGTTCTTTCTTTGAAAAAGCGGGTTCTTGCTGAAATGACAATAAACCATTGTTTCACTTTCTCTCAATTTTTTTTTTTTTTGTACATTCGAACAACATCTAAAGACCCGTGTCATTCTTTGAATGTCAAACACAAAGACCGTAGATATTATCGAATCGAGAAAAACATGACAAAATGACAATATTTTTGAAATTTTCAAGATTTTCAAATTTTATGGATTTTGAAAGTTTTATATTTTTCTATTTGCTTTTGTAGGTTTTGTAATTTTGTATTTTGCTTTTTGAATAAATATTTACAAGAGATGGATGAAGAAAGACCTTTACTCCTCGTCTTCCTCTTGAAGACGTTTGAGTGTTTCCGGTTGTAGACTCTTTAGACCAAGTCGTGGAAGGATAAACTCAAAACGTTCTCTAGGAAGAGCTTTGGTGAAGATGTATGCTAATTGGTATTCGGTCCTCACAAAATAGAGTTCCACCACACCGTTCTCCACTTGCTCCCTGATGAAATGATGTCGAATGTCGATGTGCTTTGCTCTTGAGTGTTGAACGTTGTTGCATGAGAGAGCAATAGCACTTTTATTATCACAATATGGAGGATTTTGTTGAATTCAAAGCCATAGTCGGATAATTGGGATCTCATCCATAGGATTTGAGCACAACAAGATGACATGGCTATGTATTCAACCTCTGTAGAGGATATAGAAGTACTCATTTGTTTCTTTGAAGACCACTCACAAGCTTATCACCCAAAAGCGAGCACCTCCGGGCGTGCTTGACGTGTATCTTGACATCTGCATGATCGGCATCTGCATAGGTTGTTAGTGACATACCGGTGTCCTTGGTACCAAAGTCCCATATTGATGGTTCCTTGGAGATACCGAAGACCCGTTTAACCGCTTCAAGGTGCTTTTGGTAGGCTTAGCACGATATCTAGCACACATGCAAACAACGAACAGAATGTCGGTCTCTGGTGTGAGGTACATCGAGGATCCAATCATACTACGATATTTCGTTTGGTCTACCATGATCCCGAGTGGTCCTCATCTAGTTTAGTACGCTCTATCATGGGAGTGTCAACAGGTCACAAGAATCAAATCCAAATTTCTTTAAAATCTCATTTGCATATTTAGATTGATTTATAAAAATGCCTCCGGGACTTTGTGAAATTTGTAATCCCAAGAAAATGACATTTGTCCCATCATTGACATTTGAAATTTGGAACCCATTTCATTTGAAAACGGTCACATTCATTGGGGTCGGTCGAGGCAAAATAATATCATCAACATAGATTTGAGCGTGAATTAAATGTTTGCACGACATTACGGTGAACAATGTTGGATCAACTGCTCCTTCTTTGAATCCGGTAGATAGAAGAAACTTTGATAGCGTATCATACCATGCCCTTGGAGCTTGCTTCAAACCGTAAAGGGCCTTCTTCAAGCGATAGACATGAGTAGGATGCTCGGATTCACAAAGCCTTCGGTTGGTGACGATATCGACTTCTTTAAGATCTCCATTAAGAAAAGCCGTCTTTACATCCATCTGATAGACTACCATGTTCTTACTTGCAGCATTAGCCAAGAAGATTCTGATTGCCTCGATACGAGCAACTGGAGCAAATGATTCTTCAAAGTCAATACCCTCCTCTTGACGGTATCCTTTTGCAACCAATCGAGCCTTGTTCTTTAATACATCACCATGCTCATCAAGTTTTACTTTGAAGATCCACTTTAGAGCAATGATCATAGCACAGTCAGGAGCAGGTACTAATTCCCATACATCTAGTCGATCAAACTCATGAATTTCTTCTTGCATGGCATTGAACCATTGTCTTCATTCATGGCAGTTTTAACATCTTTTGGTTCGACCTTGGATAGTACGGAATTGAAGAAGCACCATAAGGCATCGGTTGCAAGTTGTTTACAGTGGATCTTGGACGAGAGGATTTCAATGATGTTGTCCAATGGATGATCATGTGTCCATTTTCTAAGGTGTTCGTGTGGTTGTTGTTGAGGAACCGAAGTAGTAGAGTCGATTTCTCCCGATGAAGATGGTTCGATGATGATTCGAGAGCAAATATGTTCTCAAAGGGTGCATCTTCGGGAGTAGCAAAGGATTATCTCCATCATAGGTGCGGACATAATTCCATGATGTACACTCGATGATTGATGATTTGTTGATGAGACAGAATGATCGGCAGGAGCTTCTTGACTTAATGACATAGAAACGAAGGGTTAACTTCATTGGCGAGGATAGGAGCGACCTCGATGATGGAATTGACGGATCATTAGCAATTGGCTCATAGTGTTCATCAAACATTGGATCAAACAATTTCTTCAAATCATCTTCGAAGGAGGTACATAAGGAGTTCTTTGGTGAGGATTTAGAACAAGAGTAGAACCGATAGGACTACTTGATGAAGGTTGAGATGCGGGGGTCGAAGCTGGATTGTCCGGAGCCATTTGCCCGGACAACTCATCGAACGTGACGTGAATAGTTTCCATGATATCTCGAGTTCTTTTGTTGTAGATTCGGTAACCCTTCTTGTTTGATGCATAACCTACAAAAACTCCAATGTCCGCCTTAGCTCTTAATTTACCTAAATCTTGACCGTCATTCGTTGGATAGCACAACGCACCAAACACACGAAGGTAGGAAAGATCAGGTTTTCGTTTATGGACAAGTTCGTATGGAGTTTTTCCATGAGATGTGTGTATGAGGGAACGATTTTGGGTGTAGCAAGCAGTGGCAATGGCTTCAGCCCAGAGAAACATTGGAACCTTTGAATAAATTAGCATTGTTCTTGCGGCTTCCACAAGAGTTCGATTTCGTCTTTCAACTACACCGTTCTATTGAGGAGTTCGTGGAACACTTCTTTGATGGTGATTCCAACACTTTCATAAAATTGACTTAAGTCTTTGTTAACGAACTACGTGCCATTGTGCATTCGAACAATTCTAACCGTATTGTTAAGTCGAACACGAAGTTGCTTGATAAGTTTGATGATGACATCTGGAGTTTCATCCTTTGTCCTCAAAAACTTTACCCAAGTAAATCGAGAGTAGTCATCAACAACGACTAAAATATATTTCTTCCCATTAATCGTTTGCACTCTCATTGGTCCGCACAAATCCATATGAAGGGTATGAAGAACTTCCATTACTGAGTTTGTGGGTTTGGGTTTGTGGGCATATTTCTTGCTTTTTCCCAATTGGCATGCTGAACAAAGATGATCTTTTCATACTTTAACTGGGTAAGCCTCTTACAAGATCATTTCGGAAAGATTATTAATGGTGCGAAGTTCAAGTGATTGAGACGGCGATGCCATAACCATGACTTTGTTTTTGAAGCCTTTGACAACAAGCGATTGGAGAAGACTTCATCATGTCTTCGATAGAGATGGTGTATAGATTTGAACCACGAGTTCCTCTTAAGTTCCACACCATCAAGTTCTCTAACGAAACAAGTATGTTTTCTAAATGCCACTTCTAGATCGGAATCACGTAATTGACCAACGAGAAAACAAGTTATGACCAAGACCTTCAACATAATATACCACGGAGATTACACTTTTGCCAACAACATAGTCTCCATAACCCATAATTGCTCCAAAATGGTCGTTCCCGAATCTAACAGTCCCGATGAATTTACTCACGAAGTTCATGAGCATGAGCGATCTCCGGTCATATGCTTGGAACGACTGAGTCCGGTACCACGAGCGATTTGAGCGATCTGCGGTTGAACACGAGACAAGAATGGATAAGCGGATAATTGGGATCCCCATGCAAGAATGGGTTCCATTTGGTTAGTAACATTGATTGGAACACCCACATCGAAGTAGAAACAATGGAATCATTAGGGATAGATGCGGTGCTAGTGTCCGTATTTGACCTATTCAAAGTATGTTCACTTCTTAAAGGAATAGTTCTACCAAGAGGCATCCATTTTCTAATGGGCATTGATCTAGATAATTTAGGGCACATCTCATTAAGATTGAATTTGCGGCCGATGGGTATCCAACGATAACCTATGTTACTAAATTTCCTTCCTGTGGGTTTCCAATGTTTTCTAACCTTCTTCCGCCATTGCTTTCTAGCCTTCTTAGCTTGATTTTTGCATTAACTATCTTAAGGGGCATTTAACGCAACATTAATCAAATCATTCACACCACATTCATGCCGATGAGGTATCCACCGATAACCTATGTTACTAAATTTCCTTCTGTGGGTTTCCAATGTTTTCTAACCTTCTTCCGCCATTGCTTTCTAGCCTTCTTAGCTTGATTTTTGACAGGGGCATTTAACGACATTAATCAAATCATTCACACCACATTCAAGATTAGTAACTGAAACCACGCAATCATCATTACATGTTTTGCCAAAAGTAGCAGAATTCGCATTAATTACAGTATGCTTAGAGCTAACACTAGAATCAACACGATTCGTTTTATTCAAATTCTCCCTAAGGTGATCTTCTACTCTCTTCCATTGAACATTCCTAGCTTGCAAGGTCCTATCATTCTTTGTGTTGCCTTGAGGCTTTGACACGCTTCGCTTTGGTGTCACTTTTACTCTGTAGAGGAATTGGAACATTAGTTGGTTTTGCTACTTTTGCATTCTGAACTAGAAGTGCGGGGATCGAACTACTTGAAGGCACTCTAGAGTTTACTTGCTTAATCTTGGGCATAGAATGAGTTGCATACTTATCACTAGGCATCGAGCAAGGCATCACAACTTTACCTTTCGCACCTAAGGATTTAGGACATGTTGCTATTAAACATTCTAACATCTCTTGAGATCGTTTGGCACGAATGCAAGCAAACCTAATTTCTCTATCAAGTGGCTTATTTATGAAATCCTCTTCTACAATCTCACGGAGACATTCAAGACTATCCTTAAAGGCGAGCAAAATAGTTATGAAATACAAGTTCGTTATTCCTAAGATGAGGAGGAATGTATTTAATGATCACAGATATATTTAGAGTCTGTAGATGACTTTGATGCAACATTCTCATTAAAGACAAGTGGCATTTTCCCTTTTCACGACTCTTGATTCTCAATTTCCTTTTGTAAAGAAGTTATTTTTCGTTATTCTTGTCACGAGTGACTTTCATTGAATCATATAACTCTTTAAAGTGTTGTTTAACTTTTCATTTTCTTCTAGAAAACTCTCATTTTCCTTTTGTAAAACATTAACCAAGTTTTGAAGATGAAAAGTTTGAGAACACGAGAATCTAAAGGAGGAGGCATTTGGGAGCCGATCACATTGTTCTTTTCACCCTTTAATTGTGAAATTTGGGCTTTCAACTTTCGATCGTGTTACAATGAGCTTGAATCATTCGTCACGTTTGTTTATTTCAAAAGCGCATCAAACTCGGAACATTTGAGGATGTTTTGATGTTTGAGATTTTGACATTTTCTTTGAGATGTTGATATTTTAGTTGCAAATCAAAATGTTCAACTTCTAGCTTAGAAAGATGTTTTACCAAATTATCGTGATCATCCGATCAATTTTCTCATTTAGTCTTGAGTTTTTATTTTCAAGCTCAATGACACGATCATGGGAAACTTTCAAAGCAACAGATAATTCATGAAATTGAGATGCGATAATAGAATACTTAGTCACGATATAAAACACATCTTGAGCAACACAACTCGAAATCAAGTTCTCATTTAAGATATGCAAGTTCTTCCTTTCAACTTCATTATATTTGAGTTCCGTTCATAATCATTGACCTCAACTATCATTGCATCAAATTCCTTTTCCATTTCTTTAATATCGAGTTTATTCCTTTTGAAGACTCTCAAATTGACCTTTTAATTGTTTAAAGAAAGGCATGACCTCGGTTAAATAACATTCTTTAGTTTGCTCAAAACCCTTTCCCTTGATAATCCCATGGGTGTGATCCTTTTCTTACACGTTTTCTCAAAATCAACAAATAGTTGATAAACAACATACAGGTGATTAAGGTCTTGCTATTAGTGGAAATAGTTCTAGGAACTAAATGCATTGGTGTATTTGGAGGATACACGATGGTGTGAGCATTTTCCTAATGGGAGTGTTTGTTTCAACAAGTACATTAACTTTTGTTTATCCATATCTTTCTTCCAAAAATTTGTTCGGGGTTAATTGAGTTTGAGGCTTAAACATGTTCGTGGAGATCCAATTTTCTTTAGTGTAATCATGGGGTTTGATCGTTATGTTTTTCTTTTTACACTCGGGATCTTTAAGCTTCTTATCCATTTTCTCCTATTGACATCTTCTAATTTCATATCTTCCTCCGTGCACTTAATAACTAGGTTTTGCCTAGGCTTAAGGATTTCATTACCATCATATATTACCTTCGAGCCTCTCTAGCTATTTTACCATACTTAGGATTGGGTTTCTCAACGAGGGAATACTATGCTTATCGCTTAAGACTCTATGCTTAGTGATCATGTGAGCGATCTGAATGGTATTCCTTATGCGTACAACTTATTTTCAAGCTTGTTTTCAAAGTTTTAGATTAGAAAAATCATTCAAAAGTTTTGATTCCTTAGCATTAAATTCTTGTTTAAGCACTTTAACATTATCTTGAAGTTCTTGCTTTTGCTTATGATTTTAGAAAGCTTTTCTTGTAAGGAATTTAACTCTTGTTTTAACACTTCTTCTCTAAAATTACTTTTTCTAATGATTATACGCATTTGGTCATCCATTTCACGCTCACGGCTAGTTAACTCAAACTTAGCACGTTGTTCATAAATAGCAACTTGTTCTTTATAGGCATTCGATTCGGAGATATGAGAATCATCGAGGGCACATGCGGTGTATTCATAAAAACATAGTCATTATTGATTGCGGAAGATACATCACTTGGTACGATCTCACTTTCACTTTGTGTCACATATTGATCATATGGGACAATATTACTATTACCCTCATTATCAATATCTGAATCATAAGTTTCAAGAGATTGTACTTCGTTATGTATCTTTTGCTCATCAACCTCATCGTATAGTTTTAATACCTCTGAAATGATTGATTCTTTGGATGGACCAGCCTGTTGTGGTGATGAGACCTTTGGAGAGACCATAGGTGAGATGCTAGCCATGAAGATTGTGCAGGCGGTAGGTTCATCATCGACATCGAGTCAAATGCATCACGATCTGCAACTTGAAAGGCATTTTGATGATTGTGACCTATTTCTGAATTGGTCGCTCATCTACATCGACATCATATGTCTTAGCATTCCTTTGACAAGAAACAACAACTCCTCTTCATCCAAAGTTGCTCCATTATCCCGAGCTTGCACAAGCAACATCTTGTCTCGAAGTATTACGCATTACGTGGACGTTTTGGAGATGTGCGGTTCCTCGCAATATGTCCTCACCACCACAGTTGTAGCATTTGATTGGCTTTGCTTGCCCTTGATTGGCATTTCTTCCACGATTCGATTAGCCACATATCCTCCACCTACTCCACCATTACCCTTGTTCATCCCTTGTTCCTTCCTTGAACTGGTTGCACCATAACCTTACCATCTCGACGGTAGCTTGATTGTGTGGATTGGATCTTTGATTTCGAGTGTTATTGTTGGTGTGTGGAGGAATTCATATTTTGACTTACCATGAGAGATAGTTGATTGATGAAGTTTTCCATGAGTGTGTTTGAGTCGGGAGGCTTATATCTTGGATCGGAATGAGTTTGTAATTACCATTACCCGTGGGTATGACTTGAGAAGCTTTGGTGGTAATTCCAACATTGGTGTAAAAGGTTGTTGAATCATTTGATGAACTTGTTTCTCCTGCTTAGATTTGAACTGTTCAAGAATCCTTCGTTCAAACATAGCATGTCTCTCATTACGAAGAAGGAAGGCATACAGTTGCTCATAGTTGGTGTTCTTTAATCCTTTGGTTAGCTTCAGAGGTGACAAATTTGTGCCATTCGGGATTCATGTTGTTCACAAACTTTGAGTTCGGTGAATATTTGGCATGGTCATTTTGATATTCCTCATATCATTCACAAGCTTGTGGAATCTCACGTAATATTCATAGACACTTTCTTCCGGTTTCATCTTAAAGTGCTCAAATTCATCATACGGTTGTGATTCTCTGTCTTCCTTAGTTAATTCGAACCCGAGAGAAGCATCTTGACATTATCCCAAACCGCCTTAGCTTCGGTGTTGTGATTGATAAGCTTGTAGATGTCCTTAGGAAGACCTTGAAGTATGATGTTTGAAGCCACGATATCGACATCGAATCTCTTTTCTCCTTATCATCGAGCTCATCATACATTTTAGGTCATCCAATCCTAATATCATTGTTCCATCTGCGGCGATATCAAGTATGTCTCTCGGTTGTCTCAACTCGATACGGTCCTTCATCAATTGACTTGAGAATGTTGACTCCATTTTCCTTTCCCGGACAATACAACCTAATTCGTTGAGCCCATGAGTCATAGTCGGTTCATCAAGCATGGGTGGACGAGTGTCCGAACCATTGCTTGAGCGTCCTCGCTCTGTAGAGATGATTGTAGGCACGTTGGTAGACATGTTTACTGATTTCACGGATTTTATAACTCTATGATTAAACCGGAAATAGATTCTTTCACGGATTTTACTAAATCAAGAGAAAACCGTATTAGAAACAAATATTAACCAAGTCGCTATAACCCTTGAACCAAGTCGCTAAGCACCAAGTCGCTAAGTAGCAACTCGCTAAACCTCAAGTCATTGTGAATCAAATCAAGCACGCTAAGACCCAAGTCGCTGAGACACAAGTCGCTAAAGCACCAAATCGCTAAGTAGACAAGTCGCTAAAGAACAACTCGCTAAGTATCCAAGTCGCTAAGAATCAATCAACTCGCTAAGTTTCTAAGTAGACAAGTCGCTAATAGAACAACTCGCTAAGAACAATAAAGACAAGTCGCTAGAAATAATAGAAACAAGTCGCTAACCCAACCAAGTCGCTAGCCAGCAAGTGGAACCTCCACTAACTTGTCTTGTTTGTCGACTTGTCTCAATAGACAAGTCGCTAAGATCAAGTCGCTACGACTTAAACTACAACTCATTGGAAATTACTAAAGCAAGTCGCTACGAAGAAAAACACTCCGAGACACAAGTCGCTAAGTTGAAAAACTTCAAAACCACACTTTTCAATCCAAAACAAGCTCAACCACGGTGATTCAAGCTTTCCAAATCAAAACCCAAGCACTTACAATGATTCTAAACACAAAAGTACACTCAAAATTCAAACTTTAACACAAGAAATGATCCAATGATGCAAAACCACTAAACTTTTCAAACCCAAAAACCATATAAAACCACTAGAAATCCAAGGATATGTAAGAGAGATGATCAAACCATGGCTCTTGATACCATTTGTAACATATTGGATTTCACAAACACATCAAATCATGATCAAATGGGGCGTATACAATAAGGTTTTAGAGAGAGAAATAGTTAGAGGTTTGGGAACTTAGTGAGAGAAAATGAAAGTATTATTATGAGCTCCAACTCTCTACCTTGGGAGGTAGAGAGTATTTATAGTCTTACATAAAACGCCACCTACGGGCTGTGGATCAAGCATACAGTGGGTAAAGACTCGTCCGTCCTCCATGGTTTTACTTAACTAAATACTACTTAACATTAAATAACTACGACTACGAGCTTTCTAACGATTACATATACTTGAGGTGACCGACACTTTAATAGCTGGATTAACTAAATCCTAACAAAAGCAAGATAGGACCGCAAGCTAAGAATGTGCAATGGAAGAAAGTAGAAGATCAACCTAGGAACATTAAGTTTGAGTTGAATAAACGAATAGTGTTGATTCTAGTATTAGCTATAAGCGCATCGTAATTAATTCAATTCTACTACTTTTGGCAAAACATGTAATGATGATTGCTTGGTTTCATTACTAATCATAAATGTGGTGTGAATGATTTGATTAATGTCGTTAAATACCCGCTAAAACCGTAATGCCAAAAATCGAGCTAAGAAGGCTAGAAAGCAAAGGCGGAAGAAGATTAGTAAACATTGGAAACCCACAGAAGAAAGTTTAGTAATGTAGGTTATCGTGGATACCCACCGGACACAAATTTAGTCTTAATATTGTGCCCTAAATTATCCGTATCAATGCCCATTAGGAAATGGATGCCTCACGGTAGAACTATTCCTTTAAGAAGTGAACATACTTTGAATAGGTCTAATGCATATACTAGCACCGCATCAATCCTCGATGATTCCATTGTTTCTACTTCCGATGTGGATGTTCCAATTATTGTTACTAACCAAATGGAACCCATTCTTGCATGGGGATCCCAATTATCCGCCTATCCATTCTTGTTCGTGTTCAACTGCAGATCGCTCAAATCGCTCAGTAGTACCGGACTCAGTCGCTCCAAGCATATGACCGAGACCGTCACGCGCTCATGAACTTCGTGAGTAAATTCATTGGGACTGTTAGATTCGGAATAATCATTTCGATGCAATTATGGGTTATAGAGACTATGTTATTGGTGATAGTGTAATCTCCATGGTATATTACGTTGAAGGTCTTGGTCATAACTTATTCTCGTCATCAATTCTGTGATTCCCGATCTAGAAGTGGCCTTCGAAAACATACTTGTTTCGTTAGAGAACTTGATGGCGTAACTTTTAAGAGGAACACGTGGTTCAAACCTATACACCATCTCTATCGAAGATATGATGAAGTCTTCTCCAATTTGCTTGTTGTCAAAGGCTTCAAAACAAAGTCATGGTTATGGCATCATCATCTCAATCACTTGAACTTCGGCACCATAAATGATCTTTCTAGAAAGGACTTAGTAATAGGCTTACCTAGACTAAAGTATGAAAAGGATCATCTTCATTCAAGATGCCAATCGGGAAAAAGCAAGAAGTATGCCCACAAACCCAAACCTACAAACTCAAGTATGAAAGTTCTTCATACCATTCACATGGATTTATGGACCCATGAGTACTGTAATATTTACGGAAGAAATATGTGTTAGTTTTGGTCGATGATTACTCTCGATTTACTTCGTTAAGTTCTTAAGGACAAAGGATGAAACTCCATATATCATCATTAAACTTATCAAACAATTGCGTGTTTGACTTAACAAACCTGTCGTAATCATCCTAATGCATAATGGAACTGAGTTTGTTAATAAAGAACTTAGTGAGTTTTATGAAAGTGTTGGAATCATCATCAAAGAAGTGTTCAACGAACTCCTCAATGTAACGGGTAGTTAAAGACTTAAATCAAACTCTTGTGGAAGCCGCAAGAACAATGTTGATTTACTCAAAGGTTCCAATGTTTCTCTCGTCAAGCCATTGCCACCGCATGCTACACTCAAAATCGATCCCTAATTCACACATCTCATGGAAAACTCCATATGAACTTGTCCACAATCGAAAACCTAATCTTTCATTCCTTCGTGTGTTTGGTGCATTGTGTTATCCAACCAATGAGGGTCAAGACTTAGGCAAACTTAAAGCTAAGCGGACATTGGAGTATTTGTAGGATATGCACCAAGCGTAAAAGGATACCGAATCTACAACAAAAGAACCCAAATATCATGGAAACAATTCACGTTACGCTCGATGAGTCAACCGGTCAAATGGCTCCAGGACAACCCAGCTCGAGACCCGCATCACAACCTTCATCAAGTAGTCCCATCGCCTCTACTCCGTATAAAATCCCTCACCAAAGAACTCCATATGTACCACCTTCGTGAGATGATTTGAAGAAATTATTTGATCCAATGTTCGATGAACACTATGATCCAATTGCTAATTATTTGTCAAATCCATAAACAGAGGTTGCTCCTATCCTCGCCAACGATAACCCTTCGCTTATGTCATTGAGTCAAGAAGCGTCGTCACGATCACTCGGATCATCTTCAATTCATCAATCATCAAGTGTACATCATGGAATTGTTTCGCACCTATGATGGAGATAACCCTTTACTACTCCCCAAGATGCTCCTTTGAGAACATATTTGCTCCCGAACCATCATCGTAACCATCTTCATCGTGGAGAAAACGACCGCTACTTCGGCCTCAACAACAACCACATGAACACCTTAGTAAATGGACACATGATCATCCATTGGACAACATCATTGGAAACCTTTTCGCCTAGTATCCATCAGTAAACAACTTGCAACTCGATGCCTTATGGTGCTTCTTCAACTCCGTACTCTCTAAGATCGAACCAAAAGACGTTAAACCGCCATGAATGAAGACAGTTGGTTCAATGCCACCAAGAAGAAATTCATGAGTTTGATCGACTAGATGTACGGGAATTAGTACCGCCCCGATCGTGCTATGATCATTGCTCTAAAGTGGATCTTCAAAGTAAAACTTGATGAGCATGGTGATGTGTTAAAGAACAAGGCTCGATTGGTTGCAAAAGGATATCGTCAAGAGGAGGGTATTGACTTTGAAGAATCATTTGCTCCAATTGCACGTATCGAGGCAATCGTAATCTTCCTGCTAACGTTGCAAGTAAGAACATGGTTGTTCATCGATGGATGTAAAGACCGCTTTTCTTAATGGAGATCTTAAAGAAGTCGATAACGCCGCCCAACCGTATGTTTTGTGAATCCGTAGCATCCTACTCATGTCTATCGCTTGAAGAAGGTCTTTACGGTTTGAAGCAAGCTCCAAGTGGCATGGTATGATACGCTATCAAAGTTTCTTCTATCTATCGGATTCAAAGAAAGGAGCAATTGATCCGACATTGTTCACCGTAAAGTCAAAAACATTTAATTCACGCTCAAATCTATGTTGATGATATTATTTTGCCTCGACCGACCCCAATGAATGTGACCGCTTTTTCTAATGAGATGGGTTCCAAATTTTAAATGTTCATGATGGGAAAAATGTCATTTTTCGGGATTACAAATTTCACAAAGTCCCGGAGGCATTTTTATCAATCAATCTAAATATGCTAATGAAATTTTAAAGAAATTTGGATTTGATACTTGTGACACCGCTGACACCCCATGGTAGAAAGTACTAAACCGATGAGGACCACTGTGGATCATTGTAGATCAAACGAAATATCATAGTATGATTGGATCCTCGTGTACCTCCATCGCCAGAGACCGTATATTCTGCTCGATGTATGCATGTGTGTAGATACCGTGCTAAGCCTACTAAAAGCACCTTGAAGCGGTTAAACGGGTCTTCGGTATCTCCAAGGAACCATCAACATGGGACTTTGGTACCAAGGACAACCGGTATGTCACTAACAAATTTTATGCGGATTCGACCATGCAGGATGTCAAGATACACGTCAAGCACATCCGAGGTGCTCAATTTTGGGTGATAAGCTTGTGAGCTGGTCTTCAAAGAAACAAATGAGTACTTCTATTTCTATACAGAGGTTGAATACATAGCCATGTCATCTTGTTGTGCTCAAATCCTATGGATGAGATCCCAATTATCTCGACTATGGCTTTGAATTCAACAAAATCCTCTCAGACGGATAACAAAAGTGCCATTGCTCTCTCTTGCAACAACGCTCAACATTCAAGAGCAAAGCACATCGACATTTGACATCATTTCATTCGGGAACAAGTGGAAAAGGTGTGGTGGAACCTATTTTGAGAGGACCGATTACCGCTAGCGACATCTTCACCAAAGCTCTTCCTAGAGAACGCTGAGTTTATCCTTCCAACCACTTGGTCTAAAGAGTCTTAAACCGAACACTCAAACGCCTTCAAGAGGAAGACGAGGAGTAAATGGTTTTTCATCTATCCCTTGTATATATTTTTTCAAAAAGCAAAATACAAAATTTCAAACCCACAAAAAGAAAATAGAAAATATAAAATTTTCAAAATCCATAAAAAATTAGAAAATCTTGAAAAATCCCAAAATATTGTTATTTTGTCATGTTTTCTTTATTCGATATCATCTACGGACTTTCAGGTTGACATTCAAAGAATGTCACGGGTTTTAGATGTTCTTCGAATGTATATAAATTGCTTTGTCATCTAATGAAAACAAAATTGCTTTGAAAATACCTCGACTCTATTTTTGAAAATCATCCGGCTTATCTTTGTCAAACTTTAACACTCAATCAACAACTCATGTCATTGATTGAGAGGAGAATGATTTCAATTAATCGAAAAGGTTATTTTTCAAACAATTTGCACGTAAAAAGAGCAAGGTCTACTTTTGGAAAATCAAAAAGAACAATGTTTTATACAATTGATTCAAGACCTTGGCTAATGTTATGTTTTCAAAAGATATTTATGCATGATTGGTAAATGGAGTTTAAAGTCTCAAAATCTAATCCTTATTAGTTAAAATGTCTTTCAAAATCAAGTCACTATTCTCCTCAAAAGCTCTCAAAATTTAATTTAAATCAATAGAGATCACAACTCTCAAAGGATTTGAAAATTGTGATCGGGGGAGAATTTATGATTTTAATTGGATTTAAACTGATAATTCGATAAATTGTTTTATACGTGATTAACAAGCTCTCCTCCCTGCATGTGCCAAACAATTTCAAATTTTCCATGCACATGTTAAGGGGGAGCATTTATATCAAACCAAAATGGATTGAAATGTGATTGATTTGTCTTTAAGTGTAGGTTTTCCTAATATGTGCTAAACAATTTCAAAATCGTATGCGATATCGGTGAGGGGGAGAAAATTTTGAAACCCACATTCTTTCCGGAAAATATCTTTAATCAGATGTGAAACACCGATTTTGATCGAAAGTGATGTCGATATTTTTAAAAATATTTATCAAAGAAGTGAATTCTTCCTCTCGCCTCCATGTGCTAAAATGATTTCAAACATATGATGCACATGTCAGGGGGGCCGCTTTTCAAAAATATCAAAACAATTCAGTACAAAATGTTTTGATCATGTATCACAAGTACTTGGATTGATTTTCAAATGGTTATCAATTGGTTCCAAAGGTCGATGAACAATACCAAAAGACCCACCAAATTTACTTTATGTATGGTGATATAAGGATGATTAGGTTAGGTATTCTGCTCTCACGATCCCGCCAGAGTGGAGGGATTCACCCAAGGACAATCCACTAGATAGTGTAGAGTCCTTAGGTATGATGAAAAGGAGAAAAGTGAGATATGGGAAGAGCGGATCGAGATAGAGCTAGAACCGGAATAAACCCAACAAGGCTCTAGTAATGAAATCTCGGTAAGCACTCAAGGTTGAAGAATGAAAAGGAAATAAATGTGAAAAGGGTGAAAAGAAATAGCCCTCCATTATTTCAACCTTAGGGTAGAAACCGTTCAATTCATATGCCATCGGTCGTTACCTAGGTAACACCCAGATTGAAGACAAGACGTCATGGACCCAAAGGACGCACTACACCACATCTTCCCAAGCTACTCAAGTTCCTCTTAAAAGGACTTGTTTTGTTAGGTCACTAGTTTTACAACACAAGCTTATGAGAGAAGAGATAGGCGATTGAGTAAACAAACACACACACACACGATAGTATGAAACGGTTAGGCGTAGAGTGAGTGAAAGAGAATAACTTGAACAACCAAACCTCAAATGAGGGTTTAAGAGTTTATATAGCAAGGAGCTAAGGCAACACTCCTCTCCTTCCCTATTCCTTATTAGGCTGGATCAAGCTTTATGGGCCTTCTACATAAGTTTCGACCTTAAACAAACATAAAGGCCATAACAAAGCTACCTATTACATATGAAATATAAATACTTGAAATATTGTTTAGAGTGATTCCAACAATCTCCCTCAAGTATATATGAATGTAAATGGTGAAGGCGTTGATGTAATAGTAATGTGACGCCTTCCCGACATTCTTCTTCTTGTGAGAGAATTGTCTTGATTCGAACAATCTCCCAAGGTAGTAGAGATCGCTATCTTTGAACGCTTATGCTTGACGTCATCTTTAACTTTGTTCTTTGATCATTGTTCTTTGTGGTGAAAGTGATAGTATGTTGTTGTTCGCATCGGCCTCGCTTCGTGTTCGCTTGTCCGAAAGGTTCCACGCCATTCTTCAACATGCTCACACGCCTATGACGCTGGAATTCAACGATGAAGTTCTCTAAGTCTTTAACTTTGTAGATTCTTTGGTTCGACGAAGAATCATTCTCGGACTATTGTGTTGCTTTTGAATAGAACTTCCATTAGTGATGATGTTGGTGTGAACATGAGAAGAATCAAGACGATCATCCCGGCCCGAGCTTCCATAAGAAAACATTTCAAACGGTTAGTAATAAGCGGTTTCAAGACACTACAAGTTTGAACTTCGAGAGTGTTATGTAAAGATAGCGTGAAAACACAACTCTAATTCTTAAAAAGCTGCCTCGAACCGGAGTCCCGCAAGTGAGATAACGAATGTACCAAGCACATCTACAGCTCGATGAGTCAGCCGAGGTACAACAAGCATCACCACGATCAGACCGCTTGAGACACACCGCGTAATCCACGGGAGTTACCGGGCGACCGCTATCGTGGTGCTTGATGTTGACCCCGCAGAGTTTCCATTCAATCACCGAGATCACAAAGAACCTCTCATAAATGTTCTCGATGCATTGCTAAGATCCGTGGAGGACTGGATATGAACCATCGATGATCTTATTGTTGATCATCAAGTGATTAAATGTCAAGTGTACCTAAGAGATCTTTGATGAATCTCGGCTCTAGACTCATAGTGTGCTTTGGTTTTCCGAGCGGAGACTAGGAGAGGGTCTCCTCTTTTCAATACCAACGATCTCAAGAGAAAGCCAATAGTTTATATAGGGTTCCTGAGAATGAAACAAGCTCGCTGAGAGAAACTGAGTGGCTAAGAAGGTTTAGTGCATGCGCCAACGGGTCCATGACGACTTTAATCTTCACACGGTGTCACTATGTGACAATCAAGAGTATATGAATTGAACCCGTGTTCTTCCTAAGTTGAATAACTGAGGGCTATTTCTTTTCACCCTTTCTTTACATTTCTTTTGATTCTTCAACTCCTTCTTTCTCTCGATTCTCATTTTCCTTTTACAATCATTCCTAGGACTTCTAACACTAACTAATGGTAGTGTCTTGGGTAGATCCCTCCGCTCAAGCGGATCATAGACGATTATTCCTAACCTTAGTCACCTTATAACCCATGACTAACCTATGTTTGCCACTATAACCACAGAAGTTAAAATATCTCTCAAAGGGTTTCAGAATGAAAACATGTTTGAACCACAAACAGAGATAAGTTTTTATAAATACTCCCCTCCACATGTGCTTAATAGTTTTAATGGTTAAATGCACAAAGGAGGAAAGAGCGCCGACTTTATGAATTGATCCACTAAAGATAGACAATCTCCGCGAGACACGTAGTTACGTTGAATAGTTAAAGAGATATATTGTCGCTTTTAGGTGACAACTAGCTCTAATAACTTCCTTGAAGGTGTAGACAAACCTTGGAAGGTTGTCAAACCCGCCGTAGTTCATGTCTATCAAAAGTTTCGAATGGTACTTTCTACTCGATAAAGTCCTTTGCGAGACACGCTTACATCACTAGCTTAACCAAGCTTGAAATTATTACCCGTCCAGACAAGTCTTTTCGAAGTTACAAACAGCTTTAGTACCATCAATTCGTTGGTTAAGTCCGAGGTACACGTATTCATTTGCATTTTGTACAACATATTTCTTATCATCTTTTCTCCCCTCAAAAATGGCATATAAAATTGTTATTTTTGAACGGTTCGAGAATAAATATGACCATTTTGTGTCATGTAAAAGAGTGACCATCTGTGAACAATTTGTGAACAAAGTTTTAATTCAAATACCCTCAATTAGTGATATAAACGGTTGAGGTTTTGAAAATCTTATGGGGAAGTATCTTATCTTTTGAGCAAAACCCTGAAAAGTGAAAGGTTTGATAGGTTTTACTCAAAATAAGAAGCTTTCGCTTCCTTTTATAAGGATCAGGGCACCAGGCGTACTACGTGGTCCTTTCTTGACACTTACAAGTTGTACAATCGTTATGTGTGCACGTTTCATCACATATATAATCATACATCCAAAATCATATGAAGGAAACAATTCAAGGGTACCGGAAGTGCAAGATGTTCCAGTGAGCAGCAGTATGCTGAAAACCGGTGATGTTTATCCCGGGTCTACCACCAACATAGCTCTCCAAGCTCGAATCGACCTTTCGAACAACCGCTCATCAATCATGGTGATGATACGCCCACATCCCTCCTTTCCCGAGAATTCCGGTGCATGATTCCCAACCTCGTGCATATATCCTTCAACTGCACGCCAATCCATCCCTAACCATCTTCAAGGTATGATCCCGACTTTGTGGAGCTCACTACACACGCCATTAAGCGCTTTCTTCAAGTTCAACGCGGTAAACAATGCCGAAAGGTTTCCGATGAGCGTAAGTTGTTCGAGCCGGTTGATGTCGGGAAGATCAAGGCGTGGTGGAGTGAAGTTTACACGCTTACGATATGATTCAATCACCATCCGGATATCTTCAACACGCTCTTCGATCACGATGCGCCTAATGAAGATGAGAACCCACTTGATAAATTCACGCTGAACTTCACCAAGAATTGTCTCATACGACCGACTTTGGCAAGGTACAAATCGATGTCGTTGAGGACAAGTTCTCAAAGTCACCGAGAATTCATAGTCCTGCTCATCTTGTCGCTGACTATGATATTCTTCAAGAATGTGTAGTCCCACTTAGACTTGAGATCAATGTGTTGATGGCCACGATGTCCTTCGAGCAACACAGCTCATGTTGAGACTTCGAACCGTGCAGCTACATAGTAGATTCTTCGGCACTGTGCCAATGATGAATCCCATACAATGCATCTTGGTCAGATGCTTGCACCTTGTCGAAAACAAGTGATTTCAGACGCTCCTCGATAGCTATGCGCTTGAGTAAATAGTCACTGAATGGAAGAGTTAATGATGTAGCGTATTTTCTTGAATCATCGCCACCATGGAGAAGAAATTCTGTGTCCGTGTTGAAGAAATATCCTAAGGAATCCTTGGTTCATCCGGGTCGATTGTTGGTAGAGGTTTGGTCCAACCAGGTAATATGGAGGTTGTTCCGCTTAGTGAAGTCGATGTTTGCTTCGGGTCGAGCCAATCCATGTTGTTAGACATGGCTCGAGCAATGTTTTCAAGGTGATATTCAATCTCGATTGCACTTTCCGAGCTATTTTCAAAAGAAGGAATGCGCCATTCTTGATGCGCTTCAACTCGATTTCGCCATCTTCTTCACACTGAATCTTTCTTGCAAGATTTTTGCATGCTCCAAGGTACTACCGCTCACCAATTCTTGACCTTCTTCGTAGGGAGTGTCATAACAAGAGTAGCAAACCAATCAAATTCGCAGCTTTATCTTCATCAAGCCATGATACAACGTCATTCTGCAGAGTCGCTTTCTTTCTTTTGAAGGTTTTGATGATGATTTTGGTTTCTACACTTGTTTAGGTGAGCGGGTTGTTGTCGGGGCTCGCGACCTCTTCATCGTCACCACCCGTGTACTCAAAGTAGTCACCGTTTTATGAGTCAGGTGGTAACTCGGAATCGCCCCGAGGTTTATCAAGAGAACACCGAAAGTGATGGAGACTTATGTTGAGAAGAAGTCGATGCGGAGGAGGTGGCATAGATGAGATTGACCGATCGCTCGACGCTTAGGTGCGCAGTCCTTATCCTTATCATCGCCATCTCTTGGTCGTTTGGGTTGAATGGTCGACTTTCATGATGATCTCGAGTTGATAGTCAAGTAGGATTTTAAAATTTAGCTTCATCCGAGTAAACGCCGCATCTCTTTGACATTTGCATCGCAAGTTTAGCTATTAACTTTCAGTTCGGTCGAGATCGCCTTCTTCGCCATTGTATGTTTAACCAATGCTACGATGTTAGGGGTGAGTTGTCCGAAAATACTTTTGTCACACCTCGGGATAGTGTCGGTAGAAGAAACTTGTGGGTTTGATCTCTTGTCGACTTCTCCAATTCCTTTTCGGACTTTGGGAACGATATCCTAAGATACTTTTGAGTGTAACCTTCAATCATTTCTGCTCGCCTCTTTCGATGACTCTTCATGAACTTCCGAACAAATTTCTTTTCTCCATCTTGTCTTTCTCATCATTTAAGTAATCGAATTTGGTCAAGAAACCAATTCATTTTCCGTAGTATGTCCTTCTTCTTACTTGTTGGATGTCACAATCTTTTGATGAGTCCGAGAACCAAGATTTGGGTGGTTTCTTCCACCGATTGGATGATGATCCGCTGTCCTCGTTGATGGTGGAGTACGAGATGGAAGAGTCTGATGACGAGGAGACATGAGGAGACCATGTCCTTAGGAGTTTAGAGTTTTCTCCTTTGAGTGTGTTGGGTTGTCTAGAAGAAACTTTGTATAATCATCCTCGTCATCTCTAGACTTTTCTTTTCTCGGTTTCCATTTCTCAAAATCATACACATAGTGTCCTCAACAGTGATTTGTTGTTGCGAAAGAGTGGTGCACTGGATCCCTTTATCTAAGTTGATTAACCGCATCGGGATCTCGTGAGGACAAGCAACCCACTTGATCCTCCGGGCCACCCATTTGATCTTTAGCAAATTCGGCCTTTTAGATATGTCCAGACGTTGTGAAACTTTTTCTGTATGATTTATCCAATTGCTCTTCTTCTTCTTCTTGAGCTCTCATCATAAGGTTTAATAAATTTGAGTCTTCCCTTTTTCTTGGACAATTGGAGGACTTGGAGGTTTTGTCCTTGAGGCGAGGTGTTTGGTTGCAGAATTTGCAGTAATGAACCTCTTCATCATCTCGGTATCTTCGCAGCTCTCATCCCTAAGTTGTCTTTGAGGTTCAAGTGTAGGAATAGGTTCGGCTTCCTTTACGGAACAATCCTTTTTGAAGGAGCTTTCCTTTTAGAACCTTCCTTTGACTCACGTAACTTGTTGTGCTTCTGCACTTCCTCTACAGTTCTCTACGGTGTTCCAGGAGATTTTTAAATCAAGATGACCAACTTTGCCTTGTCTAAGCGCTTCCGGATATCTCTTATACGTTTCGAGCTTCGACATCTTTGATTAAGAAATCGCAATACTGACACCTTGTTTCTTTGTGGGCGTTTCCTTGATTACGGCGGATAGAATAGGTTCCGTCAACATGTCGTGATTGTTCGGTCATTGAGCCTCTTGGGAATATCGGGATGAAGTCCAAGTGCTCTGTATCAACGATTTAGTATATCGATGTAGGAATCTTTGAGCCAAGTTTGTTGAGAAATGACATCATGTCATCCCAAATCGAGCTTCAATAGCGATGTGTTTCATGTTGACGAATGCCCAAAATATTTGCGATTCTATGAGCTTAGGATGCTCATGCCGCTATCACGACCGAGAAAGCAGACTTGGTGATGATCATGTAGAGTGTTCTCCATGGTTGAGGAATACTCTTAAGCTCACGTGAAGTGCTTGGTGATTACTCTGTAGCCTCGTCATAACCGATATCGATTAAGAATTGGAGAGTTAGCTCAAACAGTGTGGTATAAAAGTTTGGTTGGATTGACTTGAGGAATAAGAGAGAAAGACCCTTAAGTCCGCGAGTGTAATAGTGACTTGTTTGTGGTTCTAGTCCTTTGTCACATCGATCCTTCCTTTGACCCTTTCCATAGTGTTCCGTAGCTGCTGGATGTAGATCTCGAGAATGGTTTGCGAGTGAGTAAGCATGTTCTCGATCACGGATGAGTCTTTAGAATATCGATAGCAATAAGACATGAAGATTCGAGCAAGTGAGGTGTCAAAGTCAACACGGAGGTTATTCTTTCCAATCTTCATTGGATAGCCATGAGGATAGATATATCGCAATGGAGAGAACTTGGGTGCATCCACATTCATTTGTTCGACCATGTCGTGATGCGGAAATAACATTAGCCAAAAGAACCAACATATCGAAAGACATAATGTTAGTCAATGTAGGTCTTATTGTCTAGTTGTTGAATGTGCGGTGATAATGATTATTCTGAGTCCTAAGTCACTTGTATGTTCAATCAATGATATCGTGAAATGTTTCGAAAGTTAGTTAACTTTAAGTTTTAAAGTTTATTTTATCACTTATTGTTCACAAACATATCAAGCGATTTAAGTTTATTAGTGACATTTTGGATTCGTGATGATATGATTAGTTTATTTAAAAGTTTGTACAAGTAACAATTCATCATGAAGGTCAATCCGGGGTTAAGCGTGGTTTTGGCAAAGATACGTGAGCGGGAATGATATATGCTTAGGCGTAAACTTCACGTGGGAGATCCTAACTTACGGCGTAAGAGATGTTGCGGCGTGGGAAAGGGTCCTTATGCGTAGAGCTTGTGCGTAGCATATTAACCTTGCAGCGTGAAGGCTACCGTGAAGAAGTTGACCTTATGCGTGAGTCATTGTTCATACGCATATCCTTCACGGGATCTGGCGTAGTCCATTGTAGAACCTTATGCGTAGAAGCTACGCGTAAAGACGAATCTTCGGCAACAAGCTACAGCGTGGGTGATCCTTATGCGTGATTATTAACAGCCTTGATTACGAAATTTCACGTGTTGCAAGCCCACGAAATAAAGCATCATTTCAACAAAGTTAAACACATAGCATACAAGTTCTTTAGCTTTTGCTTATCCATATCTTTCTTCCAAAAATTTGTTGCGGGTTAATTGAGTTTGGGGCTTAAACATGTGGGAGATCCAATTTTCTTTAGTGTAATCATGGGGTTTTGAACGTCATGTTTTGCTTTTTACACTCGGGTTCTTTAAGCTTCTTATCCATTTTCTCCTATTGACTTCTTCAAATTTCATATCTTCCTCGGTGCACTTAGCGCAACTAGGTTTCTGCCAGGCTTAAGGATTTCATTACCATCATATATTACCTTACAGCCTCTCTAGCTATTTTACCATACTTAGGATTGGGTTTCTCGGCAGGGAATACTATGCTTACGCTTGAGACTCATGCTTAGTGATCATGTGACGATGCAGATGGTATTCCCTTATCGTACAACTTATTTTCAAGCTTGTTTTTCAAAGTTTTAGATTAGAAAAATCATTCAAAGTTTTGATTCCTTAGCATTAAATTCTTGTTTAAGCACTTTAACATTATCATAAAGTTCTTGCTTTGCTATGATTTTAGAAAGCTTTTCTTGTAAGAATTTAACTCTTGTTTTAACACTTCTTCTCTAAAATTACTTTTCTAATGATTATACATTGGTCATCCATTTCCTACTCACGGCTAGTTAACTCAAACTTAGCCGTTGTTCATAAATAGCAACTTGTTCATTATAGGCATTCGGTTGAGATACAACGAATCATCGAGGGCATAGCGGTGTATTCATCAAAAACATAGTCATCATTGATGCGGAAGATGCATCACTGGTACAATCTCACTTCGTTGTGATTCACATATTGATCATATAGACAATATTGCTATTACCCGCATTATCAATATATGATTCAAAAGTTTCAAGAGATTGTACTTCATTATGCATCTTTTGCTTATCAACTTCATCGTATAGTTTTAATACCTCAAAATGATTGAATTTTTGGATGGACCACCTTGTTGTGGTGATGAGACCTTTGGAGATGCCATAGGTGAGATGCTAGCCATGAAGATTTTACTGGGTAGTAGGTTCATCATCGACATCGAGTCAAATGCATCCACGGTATGCAACTTGAAAGGCATTTTGATGATTGTGACCTATTTCTGGTGTTGCTCATCCACATCGACATCATATGTCTTAGCATTCCTTCTCGCAGAAACAACAACTCCTCTTCTTCCAATTTGCTCCATTATCCCGAGCTTGCTGACAACATCTTGTCTCTGAAGTATTCTGCGTACATGGACGTTTGGAGATGTCTGATTCCTTGCAATATATCCCTCACCACCACAATTGTAACATTTGATTAGCTTTGCTTGTCCTTGATTTACATTTCTTCCACGATTACGATTAGCCACATACCCTCCACCAACTCCACCTCCTCCTTGTTCAACTGCCTTCCTTGAACTGGTTGCACCACCTTCCCATTCTAACGGTAGCTTGATTACGTGGGTTGGATGCGAGTTTGAGGTTATTGTTGGTGTGTAGGTGAATTCAGTTTGACGACCATGAGAGATAGTTGATTGATGAATTTTTCCATGAATGTGTTGAATCGGGAGGCTTGTATGATGGATGCGGAATGAGTTTGTAGTTACCATTTCCCGTTGGTATGACTTGAGAAGCTTTGGTGTAATTCCAATATTGGTGTAGAAAGTTGTTGAATCATTTGCGAACTGATTCTCCTGTTTAGATTTGAACTATTCAAGAATCCTTCGTTCGAACATAGCATGTCTCTCATTCTAAAGAGGAAGGCATACAAATGCTCATAGTTGGTGTTCTTTAATCCTTTGGTTAGCTTCGAGAGGTGACAAATTTACCATTCGGGATTCATATTTGTTCTAAATTTGAGTTCATCTGAATATTTGGCATGGTCATTTTGATATTCCTCATATCATTCACAAGTTTGTGGAATCTCACGTAATATTCGTAGACACTTTCTTCGGTTTCATCTTAAAGTGCTCAAATTCATCATACGATTGTGATTCTTTGTCTTCCAGTTAATTGAACAGAGAAACATCTTGACATTATCCCAAGCGCCTTAAGCCGTTGATGTTGTGATTGATAAGTTTGTATATGTCCTTAGGTAGACCACAAGTATGATGTTAGAAGCCCTAATGTTTGCATCGTATCTCTTCTCTCCTTATCGATCGGTTCATCATCGGAGGTCATCGATCCTAATATCACCGCCATACGGTAGTATCAAGTATGTCTCTGGTTGTCTCAAAACGTCGGTCCTTCAACAATTGACTTGATAATTTGGCTCATTTTCCTTACCGGACAATACAACCTAATTCGTTGAGCCCATGAGTCATAGTCGCTTCTCAGTCAAGCATGGGTGGGCAGTGTCTGACCAATTTGAACATCCTCATTCAGATGAGAGATGATTGTAGGCACGTTGTTAGACATGTTTATAGATTTTACGGGTTTTATAACTAACTATGATTAAATGGGGAATAGATTCTTTCACGGGATTTTACTAAATCAAGAGAAACCGATTAGAAACAAATATTAACCAAGTCGCTATAACCTCTTGCCAAGTCGCTAAAGCACAGTCGCTAAGTAGCGACTCGCTAAACCTCAAGTCGGCTGTGAATCAAGTTGCTAAGACCCAAGTCATTTGAACACAAATCGCTAAACCACCAAATCGCTAAGCGAGACAAGTCGCTAAAGAACAACTCGCCAAGAACTATAAAGCAGTCGCTAGAAATAATAGAAACAAGTCGCTAACCCACAAAGTTGCTAGCCAGTGGAACCTCCACTAACTTGTCTTTTTTTAAAACATCTCAATAGACAAGTCGCTAAGATCAAATCTCGACTTAAACAATAACTCGTTGGAAATTACTAAAGCAAGAGTCGCTCTGAAAAACACTCAGAACCAAGTCGCTAAGTTGAAAAACTTCAAAACCACACTTTTAATCCAAAACAAGCTCAACCACGATGATTCAAGCTTTCCAAATCAAAACCCAAGCACTTACAATGATTCTAAACACAAAAGTACACCCAAAACTCAAACTTTAACACAAGAAATGATCAAATGATGCAAAACCACCAAACTTTTCAAACCCAAAACCATATAAAACCACTAGAAATCCAAGGATATAAGAGGATAATCAAACCATAATCTTGATACCATTTGTAACATATTGGTTCATAAACACATCAAATCATGATCAAATAGAGTATACAATAAGGTTTAGAGAGAAATAGTTAGAGGTTTGGGAACTTAGTGAGAGAAAATGAAAGTATTATTATGAGCTCAAGCATACCTTGGTAGGTAGAGAGTTATAGTCGTATATAAGCGCCACCTACGGCGTGGATCGAACTCACGATAGGTAAAGACCCTTCCGTCCTCCGGTGATTCTTAATAATTACTACTTAACATTAAATAACTACGACTACGAGCTTTCCGCGTTACAGCAGGGTGAGTAACGCTATAATAATGGATTTACTAAATCCTAACATTCTCGATGCTCTCAAACTTTTCATCTTCAAAACTTGGTTAATGTTTTACAAAATGAGAGTTTCCTAGAACATGAAAAGGTTAAACGACACTTTAAAGAGTTATAGATTTAATGAAATCAACCGTGACAAGAACAACGAAAAATAACGTCTTTATAAAGGAAATTGAGAATCACGAGGTTAAGTAAGAAAATGCCACTTGTCTTTATTGAGAATGTTGCATCAAAGTCATCTGCACTCTAAATATCTGTATCATAAATACATTCCTTCTCATCTTGGGAATAACGAAATTGTGTTTCATAACTATTTCGCCACCTGAGATAGTCTAGAATGTCTCCATGAGATTGTTTGCTTGCATTCAGGGCCAAGCGATCTTAGGGCTCATTAGAATGTTTAAGAGCAACATGCCTAAATCCTTGTGAGAAAGATAAAGGCGTGATGCCTTGTTCTATGCCTAAAGTTAAGCATGTAGCTTGATGTGCGCCCAGTAGTTCAGATCCCAGACTTCTAAACACGAAAAGCAAAAGTAGCAATACCAACTAATGTTCCTATAATTCCCTCAATGAGTAATCGATGACACAAAAGCAAGCGGTCAAAGCCTCCGGGCAATACAAAGCAAGATAGGACCTCATAGCTAAGAATGTGCAATGGAAGAAAGTAGAAGATCAACCTAGGAACATTAAGTTTGAGTTGAATAAAACGAATAGTGTTGATTCTAGTATTAGCTATAAGCGTCAATTAATTAATTCTACTACTTTTGGCAAACATGTAATGATGATTGCTTGGTTTCATTACTAATCATAAATGTGGTGTAATGATTTGATTAATCTTATAAATACCCGTTAAAGCATTAATGCCAAAAATCGAGCTAAGAAGGCTAGAAAGCAAAGAAGAAGATTAGTAAACATTGAAACCCTACGGAAGAAAGTTTAGTAATGTAGGTTATCCGGTGGATACCCACGGGACAAATTTAGTCTTAATATTGTGCCTAAATTATCCGATCAATGCCCATTAGGAAATGGATGCCTCTTGGTAGAACTATTCCTTTAAAGTGAACATACTTTGAATAGGTCTAATGCATATACTAGCATCAATCTGATGATTCCATTGTTTCTACTTCCGATGTGATGTTCCAATTATTGTTACTAACGAATGGAACCCATTCTTGCATGAGGATCCCAATTATCCGCCTATCCATTCTGCGTGTTCAACTGAGATCGTTCAAATCGTTCTGTAGTACTGGACTCAGTTGTTCAAACATATATTTGGAGACCGGTCTGGCTCATGAACTTAGTGAGTAAATTCATTGGGATGTTAGATTCGGAATAATCATTTGATTCAATTATGGGTTATAGAGACTATGTTATTGTTGGTGATAGTGTAATCTCCATGGTATATTCGTTGAAGGTCTTGGTCATAACTTATTCTCATCGATCAATTCTGATTACGATCTAGAAGTGGCCTTGAGAAAACATACTTGTTTCGTTAGAGAACTTGATGGTGCGAACTTTTAAGAGGAACACGTGGTTCAAACCTATACACCATCTCTATCGAAGATATGATGAAGTCTTCTCAATTTGCTTGTTGTCAAAGGCTTCAAAAACAAAGTCATGGTTATGGCATCATCATCTCAATCACTTGAACTTCGGCACCATAAATGATCTTTCTAGAAAGGACTTAGTAATAGGCTTACCTAGACTAAAGTATGAAAGGATCATCTTCATTCGGCATGCCAATTGGGAAAAAGAAGCAAGTATGCCCACAAGCCAAACCTACAAACTCAAGTATGAAAGTTCTTCATACCATTCACATGGATTTATGGACCCATGAATCTGAGAATATTTACGGAAGAAATATGTGTTAGTTTTGGTTGATGATTACTCTCGATTACTTGGGTTAAGTTCTTGGACAAAGGATGAAACTCCATATATCATCATTAAACTTATCAAGCAATTGCGAGGTTTGACTTAACAAACCTGTCGAAATCATCGACGAGACAATGGGCTGAGTTTGTTAATAAAGAACTTAGTGAGTTTTAAAAGTGTTGGAATCGATCATCAAAGAAGTGTTCAACGAACTCCTCAATGACAATTAGTTAAAGGCAATCAAACTCTTGTGGAAGCCGCAAGAACAATGTTGATTACTCAAAGGTTCAATGTTTCTACATTTGAAGCCATTGCCCCGCATGCTACACTCAAAATCGATCCACTAATTCGCATCTCGTGGAAAAACTCCATATGACTTGTCCGCAATCGAAACCTAATCTTTCATTCCTTCGTGTGTTTGGTGCATTGTGTTATCCAACTAATGAGGGTCAAGACTTAGGCAAACTTAAAGCTAAGCGGACATTGGAGTATTTGTAGGATATGCATGGCGAAAAAGGATCACAATCTACAACAAAGAACCCGAAATATCATGAAACAATTCACGTTCGTTCGATGGTGACCGGTCAAATGGCTCCAGGACAACCCGATTCGAGACCGCATCACAACCTTCATCAAGTAGTCCCATCGGTTCTACTCCAGTACAAAATCCCTCCTTCCATATGTACCACCTTGAGGATGATTTGAAGAAATTATTTGATCAATGTTTGATGAACACTATGATCCAATTGCTAATTATTTGTCAAATCCATAAGCGGAGGTTGCTCCTATCCCATCAACGTAGATAACCCTTGATTTCTATGTCATTGAGTCAAGAAGCGCTGCTTTGATCACTCGGTATCATCTTCAATTCATCAATCATCAAGTGTACATCATGGAATTGTTTACGCACCTATGATGGAATAACCCTTTACTACTCCGAAGATGCTCCTTTGAGAACATATTTGCTCTGAACCATCATCGTAACCATCTTCATCGGGAAAACGACTACGCTACTTGGTTCCTCAACAACAACCACATGAACACCTTAGTAAATGGACACATGATCATCCATTGGACAACATCATTGGAAACCTTTCGTCTAGTATCCATCGTAAACAACTTGGCGATGCCTTATGGTGCTTCTTCAACTCCGTACTCTCTAAGATCGAACCAAAGGCGTTAAAAGCTATGAATGAAGCAGTTGGTTCAATGCCACCAAAAGAAATTCATGGGTTTGATCGACTAGATGTATGGGAATTAGTACTGCTCCGACGTACTATGATCATTGCTCTAAAGTGGATCTTCAAAGTAAAACTTGATGAGCATGGTGATGTGTTAAAGAACAAGGCTCGATTGGTTGCAAAGGATATCGTCAAGAGGAGGGTATTGACTTTGAAGAATCATTTGCTCCAATTGCGTATCGAGGCAATCGGAATCTTCACGGCTAATGTTGCAAGTAAGAACATGGTTGTCTATCGATGGATGTAAAGACCGCTTTTCTTAATGGAGATCTTAAAGAAGTGTCATCGATAACGGAGGTTTTGTGAATCCAGTCCTACTCATGTCTATCGCAGAAGGCTCTTTACGGTTTGACAAGCTCGAGGGCATGGTATGATCGCTATCAAAGTTTCTTCTATCTGGATTGACGAAAGGGCAATTGATCCGACATTGTTCACCGTCGGCAAACATTTAATTCACGTTCAAATCTATGTTGATGATATTATTTTTGCCTCGTGACCCCAATGAATGTGACCGTTTTCTAATGAGATGGGTTCCAATTTTAAATGTCTATGATGGGAAAAATCATTTTCTTGGGATTACAAATTTCAAAAGTCCGGAGGCATTTTATCAATCAATCTAAATATGCTAATGAAATTTTAAAGAAATTTGGATTTGATACTTGTGACACCGTTGACCTCCATGGTAGAAAGTACAAAGCGGATGAGGACCACTCGGGGATCATTGTAGATCAACGAAATATCATAGTATGATTGGATCCACGTGTACCTTCGCCGATGAACCGAATATTCATTCGATGTATGCATGTGTACTAGATACCGTGGCTAAGCCTACTAAAAGCACCTTGAAGCGGTTAAGCGGGTCTTCGGGTATCTCCAAGGAACCATCAACATGGGACTTTGGTACAGGACACCGGTATGTCACTAACGACTTATGCGGATCTTGACCATGCAGGATGTCAAGATACCGTCGAAACCATCCGAGGTGCTCAATTTTGGGTGATAAGCTTGTGATGTTCAAAGAAACAAATGAGTACTTCTATTTCTATCTGATTTGAATACATAGCCATGTCATCTTGTTGTGCTCAAATCCTATGGATGAGATCCCAATTATCGACTATGGCTTTGAATTCAACAAAATCCTCGTATTGTGATAACAAAAGTGCCATTGCTCTCTCTTGCAACAACGTTCAACATTCAAAACAAAGCACATCGACATTTGACATCATTTCATTCGGGAACAAGTGGAAAAGGTGTGGTGGAACTCTTTTGTGAGGACCGATTACCGCTAGCGACATCTTCACAGCTCTTCCTAGAGAACGTTTGAGTTTATCCTTCCGACTTGGTCTAAAGAGTCTTAAACCGGAAACACTCAAAGCGCCTTCAGAGGAAGACGAGGAGTAAATAGTTTTCTTCATCTATCCCTTATATATTTTTCAAAAGCAAAATACAAAATTTCAAACCCACAAAGAAAATAGAAAAATATAAAATTTTCAAAATCCATAAAAAATTAGAAAATCTTGAAAAATCCCAAAATATTGTTATTTTGTCATGTTTTTCTTTATTCGATATCATCTACGGGACTTTGTGTTGACATTCAAAGAATGTCGGGTTTTAGATGTTCTTGAAATGTATATAAATGCTTTGTCATCTAATGAAAACAAAATTGCTTTGAAAATACCTCGGACTCTATTTTTGAAAATCATCCGGGCTTATCTTTGTCAAACTCTCTAACACTCAATCAACAACTCATGTCATTGATTGAGAGGAGAATGATTTCAATTCAATCGAAAGGTTATTTTTCAAACAATTTGCACGTAAAACAAGGTCTACTTTTGGAAAATCAAAAGAACAATGTTTTATACAATTGATTCAAGACCTTAGCTAATGTTATGTTTTCAAAAGATATTTATGCATGATTGGTAAATGGAGTTTAAAGTCTCAAAATCTAATCCTTATTAGTTAAAATGTCTTTCAAAATCAAGTCACTATTCTCTCAAGCTCTCAAAATTTAATTTAAATCAATAGAGATCACAACTCTCAAAGTTTGAAAATTGTGATCGGGAGAATTATGATTTTAATTGGATTTAAATAATTCGATAAATTGTTTTATACGTGATTAACAAGCTCTCCTCCCTGCATGTGCCACAATTTCAAATTTTCCATGCATGCACATTATTGATAAAACCAAAATGGATTGAAATGTGATTGATTTGTCTTTAAGTGTAGGTTTCCTAATATGTGCTAAACAATTTCAAAATCGGTCACGAGATATTGAGGGAGAAAATTTTGAAACCCACATTCTTTCCGAAAATATCTTTAAGCTGTATGTGAAACACTAATTTTGATCGGAAAGTGATGTCGATATTTTAAAAATATTTATCAAAGAGTGATTCTTCCTCTTGCCTCCATGTGCAAAATGATTTCAAACATATGATGCACATGTTGAGGGGGAACGTTTTCTAAAATATCAAAACAATTCGTACAAAATGTTTTGATCATGTATACAAGTACTTGGATTGATTTTCAAATAGTTATCAATTGGTTCCAAAGGTGATGAACAATACCAAAAAGACCAACCATTTACTTTATGTATGGTGATATAAGGATGATTAGGTTAGGTATTAGTTCACGATCCCGCGAGCGGAGGGATCTACCAAGGACAATCCACTAGATAGTGTAGAGTCCTTGGGTATGATGAAAAAGGAGAAAAGTGAGATATGGGAAGAGTGCGGATGAGATAGAGCTAGAAGGAATAAAACAAGGCTCTAGTAATGATCTCGGTAAGCTTGAAGAGTTGAAGAATGAAAAAAATAAATGTGAAAAGGGTGAAAAGAAATAGCCCTCCATTATTTCAACCTTAGGGTAGAAACAGGTTCAATTCATATACTTTCTTGGTATTACCTAGGTAACACCGGTGTGAAGACAAGGCGTCATGGACGGTGGCCACTACACTACATCTTCCCAAGCTACTCAAGTTCCTCTTAAAAGGACTTGTTTGTTAGGTCACTAGTTTTACAACACAAGCTTATGAGGAGAAGAGATAAGGCGATTGAACAAGTAAACAAACACACAGCGATAGTATGAAGCGGTTAGGCGTAGGTGTAGTGAAGAGAATAACTTGAACAACCAAACCTCAAATGAGGGTTTACAAGAGTTTATATAGCAAGGGCTAAGGCAACCTCCTCTCCTTCCTATTCCTTATTAGGCTGGATCAAGCATGGGCCTTCTAATAAGCTTGACCTTAAAAATATAAAGGCCATAACAAAGCTACCTATTACATGAAATATAAATACTTGAAATCTTGTTTAGGAGTGATTCAACAATCTCCCTCAAGTATATATGAATGTAAATGGTGAAGGCGTTGATGTAATAGTAGTGGCGTCTTGACGTCTTCTTTTTCTTGTGAGAGAATTGTCTTGATTGAACAATCTCCCGGTGTAGAGATCGTTATCTTTGAGCGATTATGCTTTGGCGTCATCTTTAACTTTGTTCTTTGATCATTGTTCTTTGTGGTGAAAGTGATAGTATGTTGTTATGCGCATCGATGCACTCGAGTGCCTTGTTGCTCAGTGTCTCCAGCGTCATTCTTCAACATGCTTTCACGCCTATAGTTGGGATTCAATCTTGATGAAGTTCTCTAAGTCTTTAACTTTGTAGATTCTTTGGTTTGACGAAGAATCATTCGGCCAGTTGTGTTGCTTTTGAATAGAACTTCCATTAGTGATGATATTGGTGTGAACATGAGAAGAATCAAGCGATCATCCCGCTCAGAGCTTCCATAAGAAAACATTTCAAGCGGTTAGTAATAAGCGGTTTCAAGCACTACAAGTTTGAACTTGAGGTGTTATGACATAGTGTGAAAACAACTCTAATTCTAAAAAACCGTTCTGAGCGGAGTCCCAAGTGAGATAACGCAATGTGCGAGTACATCTACAGTTCGAGATGGTCATTGGTACCAGAAGCATCCTCCTGTTGTGGGCCGTTTGAGACACACTCCGCGTAATCCACGGGAGTTACCGAGCGACACCTATCGGGCGCATTTGATGTTGACCACTGTGAGTTTCCATTCAATCAGCGAGGATCACGGTTGAACCTCTCATAAATGTTCGACGGTTGCTAAGATGCGTGAAGGACTCGATATGAACCAGCGATGATCTTGTTGATCATCATCAAGTGATTAAATGTCAAGTGTACCTAAGAGATCTTTTGATGAATCTCGTGGCTCTAGACTCAATAGTGCGTTTTGGTTTTCTGAGCGGAGACTAGGGAGGGTCTCTCTTTTCAATACCAGCGATCTCTGAGAAAGCCAATAGTTTATATAGGGTTCCTGTGAGATGAAACAAGCACGTTGAGAGAAACTTGAGTGGCTAAGAAGGTTTAGTGCATGCGTCCTTTGGGTCCATGACGACTTTAATCTTCATACGGTGTCACTATGTAATCAATGTTATATGAATTGAACCCGATTATGCGCTAAGTTTGAATAATCTGGAGGGCTATTTCTTTTCCACTTTCTTTACATTTCTTTTGATTCTTGACTCCTTCTTTCTCCGATTCTCATTTCTCTTTTACAATCATTCCTAAGGACTTAACACTAACTAATGGTAGTGTCTTGGGTAGATCCCTCCGCTCTGGCGGATCATAGAACGATTATTCCTAACCTTAGTCACCTTAACTCCATGACTAACCTATGTTTGCCACTATAACCACTGTAAGTTAAAATATCTCTCAAAGGGTTTGTAAATGAAAACATGTTTGAACCACGATGAGAGATAGTTTTTATAAATACTCCCCCCACATGCTTAATAGTTTTAATGGTTAAATGCACGGTGAGGAAAGAGCCTTTATGAATTGATCCACTAAAGATAGACAATCTCCCGAGACCGAGTTCGTTGAATAGTTAAAGAGATATATTGTCGGTTTTAGGTGACAACTAGCTCTAATAACTTCCTTGAAGGTGTAGACAAACCTTGGAAGTTTGTCAAACCCGTCGGAGTTCATGTCTATCAAAAGTTTCGAATGGTACTTTCTACTCGGACAAGTCCTTTGCGAGACCGTTTACATCACTAGCGAACTAGCTTGAAATTATTACCCGTCCGGGACAAGTCTTTTCGAGTTACAAACGGTTTAGTACCATCAATTCGTTGGTTAAGTCAAATTACTGATTCATTTGCATTTTGTACAACATATTTCTTATCATCTTTTCTCCCCCAAAAATGGCATATAAAATTGTTATTTTTGAACGGTTTGAAATAAATATGACCATTTTGAGTGTTGCGGTAGAGTGACCACTGTGAACAATTTGTGAACAAAGTTTTAATTCAATACTCCCCTCAATTAGTGATATAAGCGGTTGAGGTTTTGAAAATCTTATGGGGAAGTACTTGTCTTTTGAGCAAAACCCTGAAAAGTGAAAGGTTTGATAGGTTTTACTCAAAAATAAGAAGCTTTGCTCCTTTTATAAGGTTGTATTGGGCGTACCACGGTCCTTTCTTGACACTTAGGTTGTACTTTGTTATGTGTGCACAAGCCATTCATATATAATCATACATCCAAAATCATATGAAGGAAACAATTAAGGTGCCGGAAGTGCGATGATGTTCCAGTGCGCCGCAGGCGTTGAAAACCGGTGATGTTTATCCCGGGTCTACCACAACATAGCTCTCAAGATGCGGTGACCCAGAACAACCGTTCATCAATCATGGTGATGATCGTCACCATCCTCCTCACGAAATTCCGGTGCAGGATTCTGACCTTGAGGCATATATCCTTCAATGCAATACGCCAATCCATCCTAACCATCTTCAAGGTATGATCCCGAATTTGTGGAGCTCACTGCGCCATTAAGCGGTTTCTTGAAGTTCAACGCGGTAAACAATGCCGAAAGGTTTCCGATGGCGTAAGTTGTTTGGTGGTTGATGTCGGGAAGATCAGGCGTGGTGGAGTGAAGTTTACCGTTTACGATATGATTCAACGACCATCGGATATCTTCAACCGTTCTTTGATCACGATGCGTCTAATGAAGATGAGTAACCTTGATAAATTCACGTTGAACTTGGGTCAAGAATTGTCTCATACGACATACTTTGGCAAGGTACAAATCTTCGATGTCGTTGAGGACAAGTTCTCAAAATCGACCTACGAATTCATAGTCTGTTCATCACTTGTCGTTTGACTATGATATTCTTCAAGAATGTAGTCCACCAGACTTGAGATCAATGTGTTTGATGGCCACGATGTCCTTTGAGTCTGAGTTCATGTTGAGACTTGAACCGGGCGGCTACATAGTAGATTCTTGGCTCTCGGGCCAATGATCCCATACAATGCATCTTGGTCGTATGTACACGCATCGAGAAAACAAGTGATTTACCGCGTTCCTCGATAGCTATGCGGTTTGAGTAAATAGCCACTGGGAATGGAAGAGTTAATGATGTAGCGTATTTTCTTGAATCATCGCCACCATGGAGAAGAAATTCAGTGCATGTTGAAGAAATATCAGAGGAATCCTTGGTTCATCGGTTGGCGATTGTTGGTAGAGGTTTGGTCCGTCGATGTAATATGGAGGTTGTTCCGTTTAGTGAAGTCGATGTTTGTTGGGTTGAGCCAATCCATGTTGTTAGACATGGCTCGAGCAATGTTTTTCAAGGTGATATTCAATCTCGATTGCACTTTCGAGCTATTTTCAAAAGAAGGAATCGTCATTCTTGATGCGCTTCAACTCGGTTCGTCATCTTCTTCCACGGAATCTTTCTTGCAAGATTTTGCATGCTCCAGTACTACCGTCTACAATTCTTGACCTTCTTGGGGTGGGAGTGTCGTTAACAAGTAGCAAACCAATCAAATTCTTGATTTTATCTTCATCAAGCCATGATAGCGTCATTGATCGTTTTCTTACTTTTGAAGGTTTGATGATGATTTTGGTTTCTACACTTGTTTAGGTGAGTGGGTTGTTGTCGGGGCTCAGGACCTCTTCATCGTCACCAAGTGTACTCAAGTAGTCACACGTTTTATGAGTCGGTGGTAACTCGGAATCCCGAGGTTTATCGGTAGAACCGGGGTGATGGAGACTTATGTTGAGAAGAAGTCGATGTGGAGGAGGTGGCATAGATGTGGATTGACCGGGCCCTACGGCGTTTAGGTGCGAGTCCTTATCCTTATCATCGTCATCTCTTGGTCGTTTGGGTTGAATGGCGACTCCTTGCATGATGATGGTTGATAGTCAAGTAGGATTTAAAATTTAGCTTCATCCGAGTAAGCGTTCGGATCTCTTTGACATTTGCATCGCAAGTTTAGCTATTAACTTTCAGTTCGGAGAGATCGACTTCGACCATTGTATGTTTAACCAATGCTACGATGTTAGGGGTGAGTTATTGGAAAATACTTCTTTTGTCACCGGGGATAGTGTCGAGAAGAAACTTGTGGGTTTGATCTCTTCTTGACTTCTCCAATTCCTTTTCTCGATATCATGACAATTCTCAATCTAATTTTCCTTTGATTTGGATGAATGATCACGGTTGACCTGGTTGATGAGTGAGTGGGTGGTTTCTTCAGATTGGATGATGATCGGTCCTCGTTGATGGTGAGGAGAGACGACGAGGAGACTTCATGTCCTTAGGAGTTTAGGTTTTCTCCTTTGAGTGTGTTGGGTTGTCTAGAAGAAACTTTGTATAATCATCCTCGTCATCTCTAGACTTTTCTTTCTCGGTTTCCATTTCTCAAAATCATACACATAGTGTCCTCAACAGTGATTTGTTGTTGCGAAAGAGTGGTGCACGGATCCCTATCGGTTGATTAACCGTCGGGATCGGTGAGGGTGGCAACCCACTTGATCCTCCGGGCCACCCATTTGATCTTTAGCAAATTCACCTTTTAGATATGTCCAGACGTTGTGAAACTTTCTGTATGATTTATCAATTGCTCTTCTTCTTCTTCTTGAGCTCTCATCATAAGGTTTAATAAATTTGAGTCTTCCCTTTTTCTTGGGATTGGAGGACTTGGAGGTTTTGTCCTTGAGGCGAGGTGTTTGGTTGCGATTTGAGTAATGAACCTCTTCATCATCTCGGTATCTTGAGCTCTCATCCCTAAGTTGTCTTTGAGGTTCAAGTGTAGGAATAGGTTCGGCTTCCTTTACGGAACAATCCTTTTTGAAGGAGCTTTCCTTTTAGAACCTTCCTTGACTCACGAACTTGTTGTGCTTCTGCACTTCTCTACAGTTCTCTACGGTGTTCCAGGAGATTTTTAAATCAAGATGACCAACTTTGCCTTGTCTAAGCGCTTCCGGATATCTCTTATACGTTTCGAGCTTCGACATCTTGATTAAGAAATCGCATCTGACACCTTGTTTCTTTGTGGGCGTTTCCTTGATTACGGCGGATAGAATAGGTTCCGTCAACATGTCGTGATTGTCGGTCATTGAGCCTCTTGGGAATATCGGGATGAAGTCCAAGTGCTCTGTATCAACGATTTAGTATATCGATGTAGGAATCTTTGAGCCAAGTTTGTTGAGAAATGACATCATGTCATCCCAAATCGAGCTTGATAGCGATGTGTTTCATGTTGACGAATGCCCAAAATATTTGCGATTCTATGAGCTTAGGATGCTCATGCCGCTATCACGACCGAGAAAGCAGACTTGGTGATGATCATGTAGAGTGTTCTCCATGGTTGAGGAATACTCTTAAGCTCACGTGAAGTGCTTGGTGATTACTCTGTAGCCTCGTCATAACCGATATCGATTAAGAATTGGAGAGTTAGCTGGTGTGTATAAAAGTTTGGTTGGATTGACTTGAGGAATAAGGAGAAAGACCCTTAAGTCGCGAGTGTAATAGTGACTTGTTTGTGGTTGAGTCCTTTGTCACATCGATCCTTCTTTGACCCTTTCCATAGTGTTCCGAGCTGCGGATGTAGATCTCGAGAATGGTTTGCGAGTGAGTAAGCATGTTACGATCACGGATGAGTCTTTAGAATATCGATAGCAATAAGACATGAAGATTCGAGCAAGTGAGGTGTCAAAGTCAACACGGAGGTTATTCTTTCCAATCTTCATTGGATAGCCATGAGGATAGATATATCGCAATGGAGAACTTGGGTGCATCCACATTCATTTGTTCGACCATGTCGTGATGCGGAAATAACATTAGCCAAAGAACCAACATATCGAAAGACATAATGTTAGTCAACGGTCTTATTGTCTAGTTGTTGAATGTGCGGTGATAATGATTATTCTGAGTCCTAAGTCCTTGTATGTTCAATCAATGATATCGTGAAATGTTTATGAGTTAGTTAACTTTAAGTTTTAAAGTTTATTTTATCACTTATTGTTCACAACATATCAAGCGATTTAAGTTTATTAGTGACATTTTGGATTCGTGATGATATGATTAGTTTATTTAAAAGTTTGTACAAGTAACAATTCATCATGAAGGTCAATCCGGGGTTAAGCGTGGTTTTGGCAAAGATACGTGAGCGGGAATGATATATGCTTAGGCGTAAACTTCACGTGGGAATCCTAACTACGGCGTAAGAGATGTGCGGCGTGGGAAAGGGTCCTTATGCGTAGAGCTTGTGCGTAGCATAACATTCTTAAAGAATATCATAGTCAAGCGACAAGATGAACAGGACTATGGATTCTCCGAGGCGACTTTGAGAACTTGTCCTCAACGACATCGAAGACATGTATCTTGCCAAAGTACAGGGTCGTATGAGGCAGTTCTCGGCGAAGTTCAACGTGAATTTATCAAGTCGGTTCTCATCTTCATTAGGCGCATTGTGATCAAAGAGCGTGTCGAAGATATCCGGATGGTGTTGAATCATATCGTAAGCGTGTAAACTTCACTCCACCACACTTGACCTTCCCGACATCAACGGCTCAAACAACTTACGCTCATCGGCCAAACCTTTCGGCATTGTTTACCGCGGTGAACTTATGAACTGTTTAATGGCGTGTAGTGAGCTCCACAAATTCGGGATCATACCTTGAAGATGGTTAGGGATGGATTGGCATCTGATTGAAGGATATACGCAATAAAATTGGGAATCCTAAGCGTTGGAATTCTCGTGAAAGGAGGGATGTGAGCGTATCATCACCTTGATTGATGAGCGGTTGTTCGAAGGATCGATTCGAACGGCGGAGAGCTATGTTGGTGGTCGAATCGGGAGAAACATCATCGGCTTTCAACGCCCGTGCGCACTCTGGAATATCACGCACTTCCGGTACCCCTTAATTGGTTTCCTTCATATAATTTTGGATGTATGATTATATATGTGAATGGCTTGTGCACACATAACGGTGTACAACCCGCAATTGTCAAGAAAGGACCACGTGGTGCGCCTCGATGCCACAATCCTTATAAAGGAGCGAGAGCTTCTTATTTTGAGTAAAACCTATCAAACCTTTCATTTTTTCAAGGTTTTGCTCAAAAAAAGACAAATACTTCCCGTATGATTTCAAAACCTCAACCGTTTATATCACTAGTTGGGGGAGTATTTGATGAAAACTTTGTTCACAAATTGTTCACTGATGGTCACTCTTCCGCAACACTCAAAATGGTCATATTTATTCTCAAAATGTTTCAAAAATAACATCTTATATGCCATTTTGAGGGAGAAAATTGTGTGATAAGAAATATGTTTTGTAAAGCAACATGTGCAAGCCCTTGGCTTTCTCGTGCAAAGACTTAACCAATGAATTGTGATCCTTAGCTATGCAACTCGAAAAGACTTGTCTGGACGGGTAATAATTTCAAGCTAGTTCGCTAGTGATGTAGCGTGTCTCAAAGGACTTGTCGAGTAGAAAGTACCATTCGAGAAACTTTTGGTGACATGAACTACGGCGGGTTTGACAACCTCCCAAGGTTTGTCTACACCTTCAAGGTAGTTATTAGAGCTAGTTGTCACCTAAAAGTCGACAATGTAACTCTTTAACTATTCAACGTAACCGTGTCTCGCGGAGATTGTCTATCTTTAGTGGATCAATTCAAAAGTGCGCTCTTTCCTCACCGTGCGTTAACCATTAAAACTATTAAGCACATGTGGAGAGGAGTATTTATGCAAAAACTTATCTCTCACAAAGTGGTTCAAACATGTTTTTCATCTACAAACCCTTTGAGAGATATTTTCACTTCGATGGTTTAAATGGCAAACATAGGTTAGTCATGGAGTTATAAGGTGACTAAGGTTAGGAATAACTGTCTATGATCCGCTTGAGCCGGAGGGATCTACCCAAGGACACTACCATTAGTTAGTGTTAGAAGTCCTTAGGAATGATTATAAAAGGAGAAAATGAGAATCGGAGAAAGAAGGAGTTGAAGAATCAAAAGAAATGTAAAGAAAAGGGTGAAAAGAAATAGCCCTCCAGTTATTCAACTTAGGCAGACACGGGTTCAATTCATATGCTCTTGGTTGTCACTTAGTGACACCGGTATTGAAGAACAAAAGTCGTCATGGACCCAATGGACGCATGCACTAAACCTTCTTAGCCACTCAAGTTTCTCTCAATGAAGCTTGTTTCATTCTCATGTGGAACCCTACATAAACTATTGGCTTTCTTAGAGATCACGGTATTGAAAGAGGAGACCTCTCCCTAGTCTCCGCTCGGGAAAACCAAAACGCACTATTGAGTCTAGAGCCACGAGATTCATCAAAAGATCTCTTAGGAACACTTGACATTTAATCACTTGTTGATCAACAAATAAGATCTTCGATGATTCGGTGGTTCATATCGAGTCCTTCATGATCTTAGCAACTGTCGAGAACATTTATGAGAGGTTCACATCTGTGATCCTCGGTGATTACATGGAAACTCCCGCCGGTCAACATCAAATAGCCCCGACAGCGGTCGCTTCGGTAACTCCCGTGGATTACGCGGAGTGTGTCTCATACGTCTGGTCGTGAGGTGATGCTTGATGTACCTCGGCTGACTCATCTCGAATAGATGTACTTGGTACATCGTGTTATCTCACTGTGGGACTCAGTTCGAGAACGGCCTTGTGAGAATTAGAGTTGTGTTTTCACACTATGTGTTAACACTCTCAAGTTCTAACTTATAAGTGCCGGAAACCGCTTATTACTAACCGTTTGAAATGTTTTCTTCTTATGGAAGCTCGGAGCGGGATGATCGCGGCCGATTCTTCTCATGCTCACGCCAACATCATCACAAATGGAAGTTCTATTCGAATGCAACACAACAATCGTAATGATTCTTCATCAACCAAAGAATCTACAAAGTTAAAGACTTAAAGAACTTCATCGGTATTGATTTCCACCGTCAAAAGGCGTGTGAGCATGTTGAAGAATGACGTGGAGATACTGAGGAAAAGCGAGCACTGAAGCATCGATGCAAACAACAACATACTATCACTTTCACCACAAAGAACAATGATCAAAGAACAAAGTCAAAGATGACGTCAAAGCATAATCGTTCAAAGATAACAATCTCTACTTTGGAGAGATTGTTCGAATCAAGACAATTCCTCTCACAAGAAAGAAGAATGTCGAAAGGCGTCACCGCTACTATTACATCAACGCCTTCACCGTTTACATTCATATATACTTGAGGAGATTGTTGGAATCACTCCTAAACAAGATTTCAAGTATTTATATTTCATATGTAATAGGTAGCTTTATTCAGCCTTTATGTTTGTTTAAGGTCCGACTTATGTAGAAGGCCCATAAGCCGAGGCCCAAGCCCAATAAGGAATAGGGAAGGAGAGGAGTGTTGCCTAGCTCCTGCCTATATAAACTATTGTAAACCCTCATTTGAGGTTGGTTGTTCAAGTTTTTCTTTCACTACACTCTACGCATAACCGGGTCTAGTATACTTGTGTGTGTGTGTTTGGTTTACTTGTTCAATCGCTTTATCTCTTCTCTTATAAGCTTGTGTTGTAAAACTAGTGACCTAACAAAAAGTTGGGTCAACCGAGCCTTTGTGAAATTATTGGCAATGAGGAAAGATGATAGCTTATCATACCATGCCCGAGGGGCTTGTTTGAGACCATAAAGAGCTTTGTTCGGTTTGTAGACATGGTTTGGGAACTCGGGATCAACGAATCCATCCGTTGGTGACATAGACCGTTTCTTTAAGTTGTCCATTGAAAACGCCGTTTTGACATCCATCGATGACCGTCATGTTCATATGAGCCGCGAACGCGAGAAATATCCGAACGACCTCAAGACGAGCAACCGAGCAAAAGATTCTTCAAAGTCTATCCCTTCTTCCCGACGATAACCCTTAGCAACTAGGCGTGACTTGTTTTGGATGGCGTTCCTTGAGATCCAATTTGTTTTTCCAAATCCATTTTAGACCAATGACGTAGACTCTCGCTGGTCTTTCAACCATTCCATACTTCAAGACGTTTGACTTGGTTGAGTTCTTCTTGCATGGATTCAATCCGGTTGTCTTTTGTCATTGCGTCTTTAATGTTTTTAGGTTCGATTGGCGAGCGGTGAGTGCATAAATGGTGTTCACCATCCGAGTGAAGCGTTGTCTCGTAACGGCCCGTTGATTCGGGTTGCCAATAATATTTTCCAGAGGATGGTCTTTAGTCCATCTATGTGTAGAGGTTGATGTTGGTATACATTGTGCGATTTTGAGGATTCAAATGGTTTGTGGAAGATTCGCGACATCCGTGCGCGATCTCATTTGCAAACGGATTGAAGAACGATTTGGATCAAAATACGGAGGTGGGGTACTTCATTGAATATCATCGGTGGTTCATCATTGTTGGAAGCGGTGTGTTCAATCGTTGTGTTGGAGTCAATTGGTGTAGGTGCATCTTCAATGATGAGTTGTTGTAGCAGTGTATCGGTATAGGAATATTATCGGGTTGCAATGGGAAGCGGTGATACACCGAGAGCATCGTTCATCAATATCATCACGTAATGAGGAGCAAATAACCTTTCCATTTGTTGACGAGTTAATGAGGGCTTTCTTGGTGATGATGGGGTTGAGGAAGTTTAAGCGGTTGTGACCGGGTTCTAAGTCGTTATACTCGAAGCCATTTCCGTGAGTTCATCGAAATGAGCATGAATCGTTTCCATTACCTCCTTAGTTCGACGATTCAGTTGAAACCTTTAGAATTGTCACGGTATCCAATAAAGACTCAATATCGACTTTGGCTTTGAGCTTTCCAAAATCATCACGATCATTATTTGGATAGCAAGGGATCCAAATACACTAAAGTGTTTGAGATTCGGTTTATAGTTGTGGACAAGCTCGAAAGGTGTTTTGTTGTGGCGTTTTGTGATCATTGAACGGTTTGAGTATAGCATGCGATGAATACGACTTACGCCCATAAGTAATCTGGAAGTTTAGCATTGATTAACATTGTTCTTGCAGCTTCCACTAACGCTCGGTTTAGTCTTTCAACAACTCCGCTTTGTTCGGTGTCCGTGCAATAGATGTTTGATCTTTCAATTCCACTTTCTCATAAAATTCACGAAGGGTTTTGTTAACAAATTCGGTTCCTTTGTCCGTAGAATAATCCGACGGTGTTGCGGAGTGAAACTGTATCTTTGAGAAAGGTGATGATCATTTGTGGAGCTTGGTCTTTGCTACGTAGAAAGTAGACCCAAGTCCATCGTGAGTAGTCATCAACAATTACTAATATGTAGCGTTTGCCGTTGATCGCTTGCACACGATCGGGCCACACAAATCCATGTGAAGAAGATGAAGCACATCTTTGAGGCTGTGTTCCACCTTTGAGGGAAAATGAGCACGAGTGCTTTTCCCTTGTTCACAGTGAGCAAAGGTGATCTTTTGAATACAGGAATCGGGAGTCCTTCAACTAGTTTGTGTCGAGCAAGGTTGGTGATGGTTTGAAAGTTTAGGTGTGAGAGGCAGCGGTGCCATAGCCGAGGATTTTGTAGATGTTGCCTTTGAAAGTAGCGGATGGGAGATGAAGCAACCATGTCTTGCATAGAGATAGTGTAGAGACTAGAATTACGAGCGGACATAAGATCGTTTCCTTGTAGATCACAGATGAAACAAGTTTTCTCCACGAAAGCAACCTCCAAATCTCCATCACAAAATTGACCTCACGAAAGCAGATTGTGACCGAGGCCTTCCACATAGTAAACCCTGCTTATTTCAATGTTCCCATTAACATAATCTCCGTAGCCCATGATGGGCTGCTTGAAGTGATCGTTCGAATCTGGCGGTGCCAATGAACTTTGCAATAAAGTTTGATAACAGTTTAAGATTGCTGTCATGTGTCGGGAACATCCGCTATCAACAATCAGAGAATGATCGTATCACATGCATTACACACGCACGACACGGATGGAATAAGTAGATGTGGAACCCGAAATGTTAGAGGTTCGAAGCGAATATATTGAACATACACACATTTATAATTTTAGGCATCCATTTAAATCCTGGTGTGTTATATATCCATTTCGCCATCTATAACTACTCTTTGCTTTAGTCTTAGTGAAAACACTAGGTGGTCTTGTATTCTTAGGAGGTGTAGCGGAGCTCTTGTGATAGCAATGGTTGCCTTAGAATCTAAAGAAGGTGGTTTACCAAGCACGGACTTAGAATGATTAGTGGGCCTAGAGGTATTCCGATTCTTAGGATTCCGTAATCTAGAGATTATAGCTTTAGCAACACATTTGTCATGACAATCGAATTCATACTCTTTTGACGGATATCACAAGGTGCATCGAATGAATATCAAAGGTACTTAACGGTTTAGCATTCGTTACATCACTATTTCTATTACATTTGCAGACGCAACATCTATAGTGGAAGTAACTTGAGTTTTATTGATTCCTAGGGTGTTCTTCTACTTTAGCATTCCTTATTGATCTTTTCTTAGGTCGCAACTTCCTATTCTTCGTTTGAGTGCTCCTAGGTTTGTGAAGTGCGGACGTTTGGAAAAGATGCAACTATTCTGTTTCGATGAGGGAAACACATTAGCAACTTGTGATTTGGCGTGGGAATTCTAGGTTCACGATTACTAAGTGTGACTGGTGCTAATCTCTTAATCACGATGGCGGAGTTGTTCATACTTTCCTAACATTTCCGTAACTTAGAGATGGTGTGAATCGATCTTGATTTTCGAGCGAATATTACCGGCAAAATTCATGACATCTCTAGTGTGAGCAAGATAGTGATCAAGTTCATTAGATGCTTCAAGTCGAGTCTTTTGAGTAAATCAAATATGACACCATATTCTGTTTAACTTTTAAAAGTTCTTGTTCATATTTTGAGATTTGACTTTTCAAAGACACGTTTTGATCATCCGGTGCTCAATTTTAGGATCGAAGATTTTTCACTCGGTGAGCAATTTTCTTTTGAAAACTAAGTTGATGGTTGTGAATATCTTTTCACACCAATGAAGACGACGTTTTGCATTGTTAATTTCCGTGTGTAATCGTTTATTTTCACTTATAAAGACTCGATCTGAAGCACATTATCGGTTTCGCATAGATTACAACAGTTCAACAATATCGGCAGAGATATGATCGGATGCATGTGGCAACGAATAGAATAGCACAACATTATGGATATCAAACACAGATAACATCTTCCAAGAGTCGATCAACATCTTTTCTCAACATTTCTTTTGCGTTTAGTGTTAGTAATAGATGTTTCGTTTTCTCGGCGTTTTCATTACCCAAGTTCCTTATGAAAATCCTTTTCGAGCAATTGCACAACTTTTCAAGTTTTTAACATTAGGTAAAGATTTTTACGAAAGATGTCTCTTTGTTCTCTCGCCGAGGCGATTGAAAATGTTCAACTTTGATTTGGATCGATATTCTATCTCATGTTGTAAAATTTTGAGGTCACCATGAAAATGTCAAAATAGCGAAGGATTTTTCGATTTTCGGGTTTGAGTTTACTTCACTAATGGAAGGTAAAGGACCATAAGTTTGTGCAAAGACTGCTTTGGGATTTTGATGACAACCACAGGTGTGTTTGTGGAATCCGTTGGTGTGTGAAAGTGACCGCGTTTTATAATTAAAAGGTTTGTTGTAAACAACATTTTTAATTTTGATCGACTCTCGTCTTACGCATCTAATTCCTCTTGACGATGATATTCAACAACACTCATGACAGTACTATCAATTTTGTATTCGCCTTTGGAAACTTGGGAGTTGGTTTGAATGTTTTAGTGAAAGCTTTGGTTTGTATGTCGCCTAGATTTTTCCATATCCATTTGGATTAGGTTTTAAGGTAAACTTTTCAATAGTCATTCTTGATTCACCATGTTTGTAAACAATGATTTTAAACTCTTTAAGTTTGTTTTGCAAACCGAATTTCAGAAGAAGGTCATCTACCGATTCGTTGAATGCTTTTGTATCTGTGACTGCTTTTGACAATTTAACAACTCGGCCTTAGCATTTTGATTTTCCAAGGTGAGGCGTTAATTTGCTTTTTATGTTCATGTTTCAATTTGTTCTAATTCGGACAACAAAGCATTCTTGAGCGGCTAGATTACGATCCGTCTCTAAGTATTTTTCGTTTTGATGAGATTTTCAAAGCGGCTTCAAAACCTTTTTCACCAGTTTTCTTGAGTTTTGAAAAAGTTGAGTTGCATTTGTAAACATTCAAAATCCTTGGTTAACAAATGCATTTTACTTTTAAGGATTGATTTAATGCATAACATTCCTCCATTTTGATTTTATGGTCTTGAATTAACCGAGCAAAATCCGGATGAGGCAACGGATCATCTTGTTCAACGTGAGTCTCAACATGATCATTCTTTAGATCCTCAAATGCGACCACGAGTCAATTTGATTATCAAAGGAAACCATGAGGTCATCTTGATCGTCAAATGTAACTACGTGGTTAACGAAAATCATCGAAGAAGATGTAGAAGACTCATTTTGAACGATCGATCGTCGGATTCGAGATATTGGCGGAGATATTAGTTCGAGATATGATGATGGTTTGTTGGTGTACGAGACAAGCCATCGGTGTCATCTGGGCTGTATCACTCATATGCGCTCATGCATATTGGCCATCAACATAACGGTTGCATTAGCTGCAAGTCCTCCATATCATCATCGAGTCGCATACGCCATAAAGCTCGTTCTTTGTTTGTGAGAGATCCACCGACTTCATCCTTAAGAGCCAAAAGTAAGGCCTCTTTGAAATAAGCACTGCCCCTAGTCCTTGGCTTTGGGCATGCATTAGCAGTGTCCCTTCTCATTGCGGTTGTAGCATCGAAGACCATTTAACCGATTCGAGCATTTCCTGTTCTACCACTTGAGCTCTGTTGTTATTCCTACCCTGACATTAAACCCTTGACCACCGCCCATCGGCGACCATAATCACGATTACGAACTTCAACACGTCCATTGTTCATGACTTGAGTCCGTGTGTTAGATGAGGAACGAATCGATTGTTGGATTTGTTGGTGTAACGTCCAAAAGCATTAGCAATCATCACAAATCCTTGTTGCAATGCTTCGAACGGATCTGTTTCCTCGGTAGCTTCACCGACATATGCTTGAGCATTGTTGCCGTATGGAACCAATTGATTTTGTTGAGGTTGAGGTTATTCTTTGTGAAGGTGTGTTGGAAGCGATTGGTTGAGTTCTTTGGTTGAGAGGATAATTACATTGAGCATACAAGGCAAGTTGTTGATTGTCCGGTTGTGTTGTTTAGCAATTTGAGCACGGAGAATCCTTTCCCGATCAACTTCCTTCTCATGAGGCTTCAAGTAATCGTACAACAATCCATAAGTAGAATGATGCATATTCTTCGCAGCGGAGAAAAATGACATACTTCTCCCATTCGGACCAAGACTACTCGGGAACTTAGTATTCACGCAATTCTTGGCATGATGATGTTGTGTTTATCCAAATCATTGATGATGTCCGAAAATCGATGATGATATGACTCGAGTGTCTCTCGTGTTCAATTATGAAGTGTTCATAAGCCAAGTAAATTTTGGATTCCAAATCCTCCCGATTGAGTACCGATCCTTCCATAAGAAGGCGAATATGATCCCACATTTTTGTGCGGTCTTTTGAGCATCAACACTACGAAGAATTGGGTTTGGTAATCCTAAAAGGATGTATTCCATTGCAAGTTCATCGACTTCATAGTGTAGAAGTTACAGAGGATTTAAATGCAATGATAGCAATGTTGGTTTGTTCATCCGTTGGTGGAGCAGTTGGATCTCGGGTACAATGACGGTAGGCATCTCAAATGGACCTTCCAAGATAACCTTCTTTAAGAACTTTCCATGTGGCTTCTTGGATCACGAACCTAAAGAACCTTATCACCCATTGATCGTAGTTTCCTGGAGTGAGCATTGGAGGTCTATCAAGTGATCCAGCTTCATGAATTGATTGTTGGTTGCTTAAAGCTTCACACATCTTTGCAAACCAAGTGGGTTCCTTCATAGTGGTCCGTGATGGATGTTGATTGAAATCGGTAGTGTAGGGTTGAACTTGAAGGCTTGATTGTGGTTGAACCATTTGTGGTTGTGGAATTGCACCTAGTTGTGGAGTATGTTGCTGATTAAATTGTTGTTGATAAATGGCTTGTTGTTGATTCCATTGTTGATGTTGTGGAGTTAATTGTTGTTGTTGATGATGATTATAAGTGTGAGGGAAATAGTTAGAGTATGGTGGTTGAGACATGATGATAAACTTGTGTGGTAAAGATGGATCTTTGTAGTCGAATGAACCTTTGTTGATGAAGTATCCTTAGGCGTAGAAAAGACAAGAACCAAGTAGCACTTATGCGTAAAACACCAAAAGTTACAGCGTAACAACGAGGAGTTACGTAGATTTTAGCTTACGCGTAAGTAGGATAAAAGCACTAAAGTTAGGCGTAGACAAAAGTTAGGCGTGAAAGTTATGCGTGGGATTACCTTGTCGTAGACCTTAGTTTACGCGTAAAGTGAATCTTATGCGAGAATTTCTGGCGTAATGCTTATCTGCGTAATTTTAGGGTTTTGCTCAAATGATCTTTACACTTCACAGTGCAAAAGATATCCAAAGTCGACGTATTTTCGGACTTATCCAAGTAAGAAAACACGAGTAAACCGAAAATTGAAGATCAAACCAAGGAACAATCTTACGCGTAATATTAGGGTTTTGATACGCGTGGGATTACTCGTAACTTTGATTACGCTTAAATGTGTTTCTAAACCGGTTTTTGTTATGGAATAGCTTCAATAGTACCAAAGAACACAAAAGTGTGAATTTTGATGTACCAAACAAACTAAACAAAGTTACGCGTGAGAACGACACCCACGAACAAAAACAAGCTTAAAAGCGTAAATCCAGCGTAAATTTTGAAACTTTTGCCAAAAACAAGTATTTAAACACCTCAAAACATTGAAAGTACAAGAATCTTGGATTAAAAGTGTAAAAACGAGTTTTAAGATAGCCAAAGATAGCGTTATCTCTACGCGTAAGATTCAAAACCAAAACTTCAAAACAAACGAGTACACCCAACTATTTGGCGATTGATACCTTTGTTAGGTCACTAGTTTTACAACACAAGCTTATGAGAGAAGAGATAAGGCGATTGAACAAGTAAAAACACACACACACACGATAGTATGAAACGGTTAGGCGTAGAGTGTAGTGAAAGAGAATAACTTGAACAACCAAACCTCAAATGAGGGTTTACAAGAGTTTATATAGGCAAGGAGCTAGGGCAACACTCCCTCTCCTTCCCTATTCCTTATTGGGCTTGGATCAAGCTTATGGGCCTCCTACATAAGCTTGACCTTAAACAAACATAAAGGCCATAACAAAGCTACCTATTACATATGAAATATAAATACTTGAAATACTGTTTAGGAGTGATTCCAACATGTTTCATTCTCACAGGGAACCCTACATTATCTATCGACTTTCTCTTAGAGATGGTTGATATTGAAGAAGGAGACCCTCTCCCTAGTCTCCGGCATAGGAACCAAATGTGCACAATTGAGTCTAGAGCCACGAGATCATCAATAAATCTCATTAAGGACACATCAATGAAGACTCTCTGTTTCACACAATGTGGAAAGAGAGAATATATTTTAAGAGTCCTATGCATTATCCTTGTGGTATTGCCAGAACATCTGAGTGATATGCAAACATATTCACAATGATGATGGAAAGCCTTCTAGAGCCAACATCAAACAAGCTCTTGGTAGGTGGCATGTGAGATCTATCCAATAGATCAACCATGTGACAACTAAATGAAACAATGGGCGATTCATAATTTTGAATCAATCTGGTTCGAGATATGGATTGATGGATACCTTTGAAAAATCGGTCGTTGTGCTTAAAACTCTTTTCTCTAGCACATCGTCGTATTAATATTTCAAAATTAAAGGTGTTTATGATTGATAATTGATTTTCCTTAAAACCTTCGTTGTATTGCAAAAACACTTTATTTTGAAGCGGTACACGATTGTTTTCAAATCTCTTTTCATCAATCGGTGAATCTCAAATTATTTGGTTCACTCACTCCGTGTTGTCTTCTTTGAGGCGTTCCATTTTGAGAACGACTAGGCATTGCGAAACCACGACAAGGAGGTTCTTGAATTCTACGATCACGGGCAATACTTGTAATCGATCAGCGGGGCCGTGGGCGTGTACCTCAATTCAACGAAAGTGACCAAAGACACTTTCGTGCGCTTTATTGCTAACTATTGTATGCGGGTACACCCAACGCGTTTGCAGGCGATCGAATGGAGAGGTCAATCCATATCCGCATGCTCACACGACACATCCATTTCCAAAGAAATCATGATTAGTGCATCAATGACTATGATATTCTCACTACATGCTTACTACGCCGCAAATATCATGAATCAACTAAAGCTTTCGCTACTCGATGAAAAGAAATCATGATCCGAATGTGAGCATGTCGGTCCCTTTGTCACAACATCACATAATGTCAACACTACAATGGAAGAGTCGAGATTTATGCAAGGCGATGATCTCAAAGCGACTCAAACTCATCATCACGTGGATCGGTTAAAGACCTCCACTTGAATTATCCAAACATGGAAAACATGAAGAATCAAAGACTACGAGCTACTGAGCAATAAACTTAAACAAGAATCCAAGAACAATCTTAATGTAATATATGTTTGTATTCTGTAATTTGAGGTGACCTCCTTGGGGAGATTGTTAGGATTTAGAAAATCCAGTCATTAAAGAGTCGGTCACCTCAAGTATATGTATTCGTTAGAAAGCTCGTAATCGTAGTCAAGTTATGTTAATAAGTAGTTAGTTAAGTAACATCGTGGAGGACGGACGGTCTTTACCCACTGTATGCCTGATCCATAGCCCGTAGGTGGCATTTATTGTAAGACACTATAAATACCCTCTACCTCCCAAGGTGAGGGTTGGAGCTCAATACCATTTTCTTTGTTTCACAAAGTTCCCAACTCTCTTCCCTCTCTCTCTAGAACTTTTCTCTCTAAACATTTGTATCGCCTCGTATGGATATGGTTTGATGTGTTTGTGAAATCCTATATCTTCTGAAAATATTTTTGAAAGCAGTGCATGCACTAAAACAAAAACAAATAAATTAAAACGAGACCAATCGAAAACAAACAACTTAAACCAATAATCAACAAGTGTATGGTAGCTCTCTAAAAGAAAAACGCACAAAGGAGCGGAGGAGCGGGAAAGCGCGAAGCTATTAAAAACCTTCTCCTTTCGGGTCGTAGTTCATCGGAACAACCCTCCTTAAACCCCTCTTATAGTTTGTTTATCAATTAAAGGTGAGCCGATTTTATCTTACTAATGATAATACTCAAGTTGAGAGTATTATATTGATGATGTAATTTATCTTATTTAACATAATAAAAGGAAAAAGTTTTGTATTTTTTATCTTTATATATATATAAAATAAAAAAAAAAAAAAATATATATATATATATATATATATATATTAAAGCAATAACTTCACGAGGAAGAATCTTCAAGTCATTAATCGTCAAACCATAACGATATTGTCGTAACACACCTCCCCGGCAGCGGCGCCAAAAATTGATTCTCGTTTAATATAATATATATCAAACACACGATAAGCGCGAATCGACAAGTCAACCCTTTAGGAAAAAGGTCAACATGCAAAACTCACAAATACGATATATGATACCGGGCAAGTGATACTCGGTCATTTCCCAACGATGTGTGAATTGAGGATGTCGTTTGAGGTTTGGTATTAAAATGCTTGAAAGTTTGATTTTCACGTTTTTGGTTTGATTCTAAATTCTAATAAAGACACGGGAAATTAAATAAGGCAAGAAATAAAGGAAACTACTAAATAAGCAACTAATAAGCACATAAATCAAGAAAACAATGTACAATTAAGTCCTAACGCGAATTAAACTAAAAACGAGCTTAACCGGGAACTTAATGAGCCCAAAAAAACTAAATTCTCAAACTTTAACCCTACGAGTGCAAATTTATTTTTCATAAGTCCTAAATGACTAGAAATAATTTTATAAAAAAGCTGGATATTTTTTTGACTTCTATTTTATTTTTTATGAATTAAAAACACTTTTACTCTAGAAACATTATAAAAAATACTAAACTTTCTCGGAAAATTATGAAAAATTTAGGAAACGTAATTAAGACTAAAAGGAACTTATGAAAAATATAAATGAAAAAACAGCTTATTGAATACGCTACAAATAAGCTGAAAAGGAGAAATAAGCTGAAAGTGCAAAAGGTAGGTTAAATAATTAATGTTGCAGAATTTACATGTAAGTCCCTAGGGCGCAATGGTGAAGGAGTGTGTGTGTGTGAGGCTTGGACTGGTTGAGGTCAGGGGATCGAGCCCTTCTCACCCTTGACTTCCTGGTTTTTAATTTTTTTGCATTTTTCTTTTTGAAAGTTAATAATAAGCTAAAAACAAGAACTTTCTGAAAAGACAAGATTTTTGAAAACTTAAAATAAGCTAGAAAAAGCTGTTGGAAATGTGATAGATTTGATTTTAAAGCTAAAACCAAACACACCTTGACTTATATAAAGCTAAAGGTTTTATTAAGCTATCTAATGGCCAAATAAGCTAAGCAATCTAAAGGGTAGCTTAAATAAGCTATTACTAACCTATTTCTACTAGTAAATAAGCTAGAAAATAAACTAATAAGCACAACAGCACTAACCTTTGAGTTAGTGCTGCTAGTTGAAATGCAAGGGATGCTAAAGGCTAAAAGCTACTAATAAGCACTTCAAATAAGCTCTAACTGATCAAGCCTAATATACTCTACCTAATAAGCGCAAAGGAATACAAAATAAGCATAAACAATAAGCTAAAAGCTCTAATCTTATCCTAAGCTACTGAGATACCTGTTGTCTAAACAGCCCTAAGTGGGCACCTTAAAGCTACTAGAAAAGCTACTTCAAGCTACTGAAACAAGCTAAAAAACTAAAAATAGCATAACACATCAACCAAAGAACATTCAAACCAAATTTCAAATAATTTAGAGCTTATATGAGCTTTTAAACTAGCTAATAAGACAGGGCAGTTGGGGCCTTTTTGTATTTTCGGATTTTTGGCAAAACATATGCAGACATAGAAACCATGACTCATAACTTAACCAACCTTGAAAACATTTTTATTAGACTACTTAGACTCAATAACGACAACTAAATAAGACCTTTTTATGAGATTTCAAATACAAGTTGTTTCAACTAGTTTTAGAACTTGAAACTTTGAAAATTGAATTAGAGGAAACTTTGTCAAACTATTAAAAACTGATTTCAAACTGTTAGTTAGAATGATTAAGCTTTTTGAAATTGGTTTAATGGCCAAAACGAATGAAAACAGATTTTTACTTATCCTTAAACCCAAATCCAAACACCCCTTTAGAAGGCTGACTTTGCTTTTAAAACAAATTGAGACCAAAATAAGCTAAGATTTAGTAAAACAGATTAATAACTATCTATATTAAGTCCTAAAAAGCAAAAAGTCATGAGAATTAAGTACTATTAATAAGCTACTAGATTAAGCTAATATTTTTGTATTTTTGACGATTTTTTATAAAAACTTAAACAAATGACTTATAAACTACAACCGAGCTGCAAACAGCAATAATAGATAGTAATAAGCAGATTAAAGTAGAACTTAAGCAAATAAGCAGTAAGATCAAGCTAATAAGCAGTTTAGGCTAAAAAGTGAAAATTGAACTTACAAGACCCTTTGCTCAAAACAAGGGCAGTTAATCCTCTTAGAGTTATTCTACAAGCTCTAGCTTGTCATAGACAAGCTAGTAAAGTCCCATAAGCTCTTCTATGGCTAGCTTATCATCCACAAATAGCTTTTTAGTGATTTTTGGAAAAGAAAAAAAAAAAGACTTAAGCCTTACAAGCTATGGGAAGAGCTTGAAAAGTTCAAGTAAATAGCTTATATTGAGATCTTATAAAATGCTTTTAACAACAATGGCACTTGAATTTAAAAAGACAGATTATAAAACATAAAACTTAAATTTCATTAAACTTAAAAAAAGGATTACAATATTTGAAAAGAAAATACAATTTAAACTAAATAAGTTGTAAAAAGGTAGAAAACTAAAACTTAAAATAAAACCTAAAACCTTACTGCCTTAAAGGCTTACAAAAGGGTCCTATTTATAGTGAAACTAAGTCTAGGATTTCTTCCTCTTGTTGTGCTTCTTCTGTGTGAGAAATGAGAGGGTGTGTCATCTTGTGCTTTCTCAGCTTGCATATAAGCCATCGGATTTTCTTGGTCCCCAATCCTATGATCACAGCCATTGATCTTGTTCTTTATATTCAATAGCCAATGGGGGCTCAAGGGAATTCCAAGGTGGAATGAAGCATGTGAAGGTGGGGTTAACATGTCACTGTGTCGGGTAGCAGTTGAGAGTGACAGGGGAAGGAGAAGGGAATTCGCGCCCTTTTTACTCTTGGTTTGACTAGGGGTTTTGGGGGTTTGACCTGGGTCATGGATAAAAGGGGTGGATTTGGGCTTTGTGGTTTAATTAAAGGGATATTGGACTTTTTGGATTCGGATATTAGTATTAATAGGTTTAGGTTAATATTAGTTTAGGATAAATGGTAAAAGATAAGTTTAAGATTTGTGATTAAGGTTTAATAGGTGAAAATAGTTAATGGGTCGGGTTGACCCATTAAATGTGGATTTGGTTGCTGTTCGTTTTTCCATGCTCATTCCAAAACTATGCCCCGGGGTTGACTTTGACTTCGTCTTCGCTTGATTAAAAGCACAAACGTTGTCGAGTCGATCTGAAAATGTTCATTTTCGCTCCGTTTTCGATCCTTTATTACCTATAAAACATAAAACACAATCCAATGATATTTGCAATATAATTTGATATAATTGGTTTTTTTTAGTCATTTTTACGGGTTTGTATAAAATCATGGGTAAATAGGAACTCATCAAGGTTCAGACAACACATATTGACACACCTAGGTTTAGATGGACGATGACATGTAAGCACGAGGTTCGCTAGGAACACCACGTATATACCACATATATCATATAAATACGTTTAGATATTTACATGAGAGATAAAAATAAACAACTAATTTGCAAGTAGTGACATGTATAGATCAAGCACACAGATGATTACTAATATCACTTTAGATATAGTCTTGTAAAAGTCATACCTCTATTGCAATAGTAGAAAACTAGAAGGGGGGTTGAATAGTTTACCGATTAAAAACTTTGTTTTGAAACTTATTGAAAGATCAATTGATGTTGATCTTAGATATTTTAGTAAAATATGTAATCAATATGTAAAGAGTAAATAAGGAAAGAAACAATCAAACCACAACAAGTTGTTTATAGTGGTTCGGTCTACAAGGACTCTTTTTCCTTGCCCTACTCCACTCCCCGAGTCTCACACTCGAGAGTTTAACTTCACTAGTCAACAAGCTCCTTTCACCGGCAGAGAAACCTTTACACTTCGCTTACACACTATTTCTGACACTAAGCTAAATGTCGAGTTCTTTCCAAGGGTACAACCACTCCCACACACAATGTATTTTAAGGACTAAAATACTAACCACTCACACTCACAAGATTATGATAGTTTGGTACAAAAATGAAGTATGAATCAACACAAGATCATACAACACCAAACAAATAAGACTTCCAACTTCTCGTTGAAGCTTGAATGTGACTTGATCTTTATTTGCTACAAAAGAGATCACTAATATGATATAAAACTGAGTTAGAAAGGTTAGAGAGAAGGAATGTATGAGAGTATGATAGAAAGGGATGAAAGTTTGGCTTTGCTATTTATAGCCAAAACACTCAGCAAGCACCACGGATCACGGAACCCTTAAAAGGGTTCCGCCCATGTTAAATTATGGTGCCGCCGAGGTCTGAAAGCAAGATCTCAAAATCTTGCCAAAGTCAACCATATCTATGCAAGATTGTGTAAGATATGTAGAGCCTAAATCTACACAAAGAATCTAATGAAATCTTCCAATGATTTCCAAGATGCATCACATGATGTCATGTGTTTGTTTTTCCATTTTTAGAAATATATAAATGCATATGTAATGTTTAGTTTTTAAGAAGCCAAAACATTCTAAAAACTACTATCATACATTATGATTTAGATTCATATCAAGATATGATTAATCACAATGTAAATGCTTGAGTGATGAAGATATTATTTGGAAAAGCTTGTTTTAATATCTATTAATCTTGACAAGCTTTAAGCTTTATAAAATTAAATTTACTTTTGTCGTTAACAAAACTTAGGCAAAGATCAAAAATATAAATAACGTTTAATGGCGATATTTATATTAACAATCTCCACTTTTGTTGAGGACAAAACATAAATTTTATTTTATAAAAGATATAAAGATTGTACAAGAGTTATAAAATATTAGTTTTAAAACTTGAAAACAAATGATAATGCAAGTATATGATATTGACTTTTTAGAAAGTCAAAGTCTTCACTAGTTGAAGCATGATGTTGACCTTTTCAGAAAGTCAAAGTGTGCAGTTGACTTTTTCAGAAAGTCAAATATTACCAAGTTCTATATATTTCTCCCCTTTTGTCTCAACAAAAGAAGATCGAGGCGGAATGTAATGAGCCCTTAGCCATTATCTCCCCTTGACCAATGCTCCCCCTAAATTGGGTGCCAATGGAGAGATACATGGATTGTGAAAAAGCTACAAAAAAAATTTGTTAGTAATAATCATCATTACAAGCATTTCCAACCACCATGTAACAAGCAACAACAATATATAAGAAACATCATTCATTAGTTAAAAATTTTCATGATTTAAAAATTATGAAAGGGAACACAATGAAGTGTTTAGTACAATGAGAAAATAAAAAATTATCCTAGAAAAAAAATACAAAGAAAAATCCTAGAAAAAAAATAAAAAAAAATGCTTAGAAGAACTAATCTAGGACCATCCTATTGAGGTGGTGGATGAGAAAGAGCATTTAGACGCTCGAGGATGTGATTGAGGATGAACCTCATTTCCTCTTGGAACTCATAGACCATCACCCGGGTCCGTTTGGTTATTTGGGCGGTTTGCTCACAATTGGAGCAACCATGCCTAGGAGGGTAGTATGGTTGATGATTTTGTGGTGGTGGAATGGTGGAGGTTTTGGTGTTGGTGTTGGTGTTGGTGTTGGTGTTGGTGTTGGTGTTGGTGTTTGGTGTGGTGATGATGGAGGCTAGCAAAGCACTTTGCATTTGCATAGTCTCACTTAGATGAGAATCCACCATATTTGAAAATTGGTGGAGATGTTGGAGTTCGGCTTGAATCTCCTCTCTTGTGGGATGATCTTCCATGGACTCCTCAATGTCCTCATGTGAGGAGACATTGATGTAGGGAGTGGTTGATCCCCATACAAAGGACCATGGATGTCTTTGTGGATAGGGTGGAAGAGAAGAGGTTTTGGCCCTAACGAGGAGTTTGGGTCAAATGATGGTCTAGGAGACTCATGAGCAATCCGCTCAATAGTACCAAATGATGGCAATGGTGGTGGATGATTAGGCCTAGGAGGCAAATCTTCCAAGTCCTCCAAGAAAGGATTTGGAGAAGTGGGTGGTGTAGAAAATAAATCCAATGGGATGAGTGTTGGAGATTTTGGAGGTGATGGTGTTTTTGATGTTTGGATAGGAGCCGATGGTGGTGAGCTTGGAGTCTTTGTTGGTGGTGGAGTAGTGATGGTAATAGGTGGTTTTGGAGATGGTGTAGGAGTAGCCAAAGTGAGGTTAGTGTCATCCCATGGGAGATGAGATGGTGAGTGGAGATGACTCGGAGGAAGAGCTCAAGTTGACGAAGCAACAAGGTCTTACGCTAATCCTAGCGGTTTTCTTGCAAGGCTTGGTTGATGGTGAAGTTTTGTCATTTTACTTAAGCTTTTGCTAGTTGATGGTAAGAATTGATAAGGTGTGAAGATGATCACGGTAAAACCTCTTAATTTATAGAAGTAAAAAATCATGGAGAAATGTGTTTGATTTGATGTTAAACCATAGAAGGGATGAGGTTCCTAATGATTTGGAAGTGGGTTAAATGTTAGTCATTTCACCCAAGTCAATCCATTCATGAAGGAAGGAGTGAATTGACAAAGATTTGCAATAAATGAGTTCTAATGATTATGAGATCCTAACAATCGAGTTACCACGGATTGCAAGGAACCAAATTTTGGTTCCTTCCTTTATCAAAAGGGTTCCTTGGGTGGATTTTTCAAAATTTTGAATTTTGGTGGGAAGTGGATTTTCTATATGCCTAAGTATGTTATACTAGTTCTAATATGGGTAAAACTAGTCAAGATTAACTTACAAGCAATGAATGGTAATTTGGAATGTCGAAATGAGCGAAATTGAAAATTACCGGAGGATCCACGACACCAAAATTTTACACAGCGGAACCCTTAAAGGGTGCCACCGGTCCGCTTTGTCACAGTGTACGGTGCAATTAAACTCATAACGAGACGGTACCAAATTTTGGTGCCGTCGATCCGTGAGACACCGAGAAAAGTTCACGAGCAGTATTTTAAGGGTCGCGGACTTTTCAAAACACGAAATTTTGCTCAAAACATGTGACATTAATTATTTCTAGTTAGGAAAAGTAAATAACACATGCACAAATATAGTGGAGCATAGATTTTGACCAAGGGCTAACGATTTTCACATAAAAGTGAAAATGGGTAAAATTGATAACACACTTGTGCTATCCCCACATGAGATTGTTAGCATACATCATTGTTTTAAGTTATATAATCATCCTACAAAATAAAAATAACCAAATAGTATCATACACCAAAGTTATTGTTTTGTTCCAAACACTCCTTAAACCGACTCTCACTTGTCTAACTTCTTGTAGATCTTGTTCATCATCCTACCAAGGCACTTGAACATCCCCTTGGTTTGCTTGAACTCCGCTGATTCATTCTCAATCTCGGGAAGAGATGCATAATACTCATGAGGCAGAAGGCGAGAATTAGGAAGACTATCCTCAGAGCTATTTGATGATGATGATGATGGAGTTGGAGGTTTTGCTCTTTTGCCTTTAGTCTTAGCCACTCGCTCATCACTCAAGGGCACAAAGATGTGAGGGATGAGCTCATAGTCAATCTTCAACCCTTTTGGGCTTGGTGGAATTGGTGCAAAGGCTCTATAGAGACGGGTGAGAAGCATCCCGTAAGGAAGAGCAAGCCGATCCTTGAGTTGGAATATCAATCATTCTCCTAGCAATGTAGTAGGCTAAATTGAATGGTTGTGGTGGATAAGTTGTAGAGCATGTGACAAAGGCAAGCATTGATATGATCCCTATTCCCTATGGTGCTAATGACGTTGGCTCTAAGTAGTTCCTCCCATTTCTTAAATTCCGGTTTTAGTTCATTGAGCTCCATTCTATATGGATCTCAGTTCACCTCATTTCCTTTTCAGGTGACACGGGTTGTATCACCTCTTGGGTTAAATAGGCGCTCACGGATGACATCTTTATCCGCTAAAGGAGTTTGGTAGGGAAGAGAGCGGTCATTGATTGCATCAAGGATAGTGAGTGACCACTTATCCGAGTAGACACAAGTCCCTCGGTTGGGAATTCCTAGCACTTGAGCAAAGTTGGTTAAGGAGATGGTGTAGTCATGTTGATTGATCCTAAAACTAAGGCTAAACTCATCATCCTCATCAATGAAACCGGTGACACTAGCATAGAACTCTAACACAAATCTAGGACAAATAGGTTCATCGATGTCAAGGAGACAATCGAATTGAATAGCGGCTAGTTCTTGACGAAGATTGGCCTTGTCTACGAAGGAGGAGTGAATGGTTCTACCCTCATGGAAGTACCTTGTTTCTAGACTCTTAAAGATTTCGACTTGTTCTTTGGTGAGGCCCTTGGTTTTGTGATGTTTGGGAATGTAGTTAAGGGTATCCTTGTGATCATAGAATTTTGCGGCTACCATGGTTATTCCTATGAGCAAGAATTCACATGTTAAAAATGAGAATAAAATTAACGTTTTGGTTCTAGTGTGTGCCTATATGAAAACGATTTGGAGTTGCGGTTATCTCGACTCATTTTATGCACAAAAAGGTTTTAGTGGGGTGTTTGGCAAACGGCATGAGATAACCCAAATGCTCCTAATTAAATATGGCTTCATTTGAATATACCCGGGAATGCATATTATTTATACAATACCTTTAGTATTCAAGAGCATGCAAGTGATGAAATTTTAACGTTTCTATTTGTATTAACAATGAAAAATTGTTTACCTACAAGTGAGAAGCTTTTCAAAAAAATTGACATGGGGTGTTTGGTTATTTGAATAAAGCCTTATAGTTATTATCTTTTGATTAGTGGTAAACATGATTTGTTTATGCAATATGACAATTTAGTACCTAATTTCAATTACTAGTTATGCAATTTGCCAATTGAATCCATGTTTTGTACAAAAGTATACATAAACCCCATGTAATGATTTTGTGCACAAATTAGAATCGAGATTTAAGAGATAAAATGTAGTTAGGATACTTAAAATGATGTTATATCCAGTGATTAGTGGGTGAGAAGATGTCAACAATGAGTTAGGTCTAAAGTTTACACGTTTTGGTAAAGTGGGTTGTGGGGAAGAAGATGTTTTGTAGGCAGCATTTTTGCCACTGATGTCACCACGGACCAGACGGCACCATAAAAATGGTTCCGCCTTTGTTGTCGTTTGGTGTCGTGGAGTACGATGTGAGTTCAAAACAAATTTGTTTTATTTTGTTTGTTCTAAGGTTTAGCCTAAGTTTTACCTACATGTTTGGTTCCATTAACCCTAAACCAAGTCTAAGAAGATTAAATGGTTCTCGTTTGAGAGGCTTGGTTAGAATGTCGGCAATGTTGTCTTTGGAGGATACTTTCTCAATTAAGATGTTTCTTTTTTGAATATTGTCGCGAAGAAAGTGATGACGGATTTCAATATGCTTTGTACGAGCATGTTGGATGGGATTTTTGCTGAGATCGATAGCTCCTTTGTTGTCTCAAAATATAACGATATCGTTGAGATGAATTCCATAATCCACGAGAGCTTGCTTCATCCAAAGAGCTTGTTGACATGCTTTTCCGGCTGAGACGTACTCGGCTTCAGTAGTTGAGATGGCTAAAGCCGTTTGCTTCTTTGCAAACCATGAGATGAGACAATGTCCAACAAAAGTGCAAATACCACTTGTACTTTTTCTATCGACATAATCACCGGCATGATCCGAGTCGGCATACACTATAGTTTCTATACCCGTTCCTTTGGGATACCATAATCCTAAACATGTCGTTCCCTTAATGTATCTAAATATCCTTTTCAATGATTCTAAGTGTGATGCCTTTGTACTTTCTTGAAAGCGAGCACATAGACAAACACTAAACATAATGTCGGGTCTACTAGCCATGAGATAGAGTAAGCTACCGATCATTCCTCTATATTTAGTGTTATCTACCAATTCACCTTCCTCATCCTTGGTGAGTTTAGTGTCCGAAGACATGGGTGTCTTAGTTGGTTTTGAATCTTCAAGATCAAATTTCTTAAGCATATCTTTTATATATTTAGATTGGTTAAAGAATATGCCATCTTCTAGTTATTTAATTTGGAGTCCTAGAAAGAAGTTTAATTCACCCATCATACTCATCTCAAACTCATCGTGCATGATTTTAGAGAAATTATCACATAGCTCTTGACAAGTTGATCCGAATATGATGTCATCAACATATATTTGAACAATGATAATGTGTGACTCCTTTTTCTTGGTAAAAAGAGTATTATCTACTAATCTCATGGTGTATTTGTTTTCAACAAGAAAAGTCTTAAGTCTATCGTACCAAGCTTTTGGTGCTTGCTTAAGACCGTATAATGCTTTCTTGAGTTTGAAGACATGATGTGGTTTCTCAAAGTCGGTAAAACCGGGAGGTTGAGCAACATATACTTTTTCGTTAATAAACCCATTAAGAAACGCACTCTTAACATCCATTTGAAATAATTTAAAATCATAAGCACATGCATATGCAAGTAAGATTCTAATAGACTCGAGCCTAGCTACCGAAGCATAAGTTTCATCATAATCAATCCCTTCTTGTTGATTATAACCTTGTGCGACAAGCCTAGCTTTGTTTCTAGACACAACACCATTTTCATCCATTTTATTTCAAAAAATCGTTCCAATTATAGTTTGATCATTAGGTTTTGGAACTAATTTCCAAACATCATTTCTAACGAATTGGTTTAACTCTTCTTGCATAGCAATTACCCAAGATTCATCTTTTATTGCTTCATTTATGTTTTTCGGTTCGATGGTAGACACAAAACAAAAATGGTTACTTTGATTTTGGGCTTGTAATCTTAAGGTTCTTTGATTTAGTTGTCCTATGACTTTTTCTAAAGGATGACTTTTGGATTCTTTGATGTTTATAATCTCATTATTTAATGGTTCATTTTCCTTGTCATTTTCAATTATTTCTTGACTTTCTACAAGTTGACTTTCAACTAAGTCATCATCTACCAAAGGTGATGTCTTAGAGGGAGGTGGACTTTCGTCGAATGTTATGTTCAATGATTCCTCGACTCTCATTGTTTCTTTGTTTAAGACAATGTAAGCTTTACTAGTTTGAGAATATCCAAGAAATACACCTTCATAAGACTTTGGGTCAAACTTGGTGAGATAATCTTTAGTATTAAGAATGAAACATTTACATCCAAAAACTCTAAAATATCCTAAAGTTGGTTTTTTACCTGACAAAGTTCCTGACAAAGTTCTTACTACGAAAAGATTCATCAAGTGCTTTAAGTGATGTAATAATAGTATTAAAGCGAGCAAACCCACAATCAATGGTTTCATCTTCAGGGATAACAAATTGTTCATATTGTTGAACAAGAAGATCAATTTTGTTATCCTTGACTTGTGAATTTCCTTGATGTGTAACAATCAAAGATTCCCAAATATCTTTGGCGGTTTCGCACATAAAAATTCTTTCATATTCTTTTCTAGGCCAAGCATTATAAAGCATCATTTTAGCTTCATTATTTTTAGCAATTAATTTCTTTTGTTCATCAATAGAAATATCTTTTGTTGTAGAACTAAAATCCCCTTTAACAATAACAACCCAAAGATCTATATCTTTTGATTTTACATATGTTTCAAAACGGTTTTTCCAATAGATAAATCCATTGGTTTCAAAGGGTTGTGGTCTTTGCATAGATTGCCCTTCTTTAAAGTTTTCAGAATCCATGGATCGTTTCAAGTTTATAAAATACAATATATTTTAGAAATTCTTGAGCAACGAGGCTCTGGTACCAATTGTAGAAAACTAGAAGGGGGGTTGAATAGTTTACCGATTAAAAACTTTGTTTTGAAACTTATTGAAAGATCAATTGATGTTGATATTAGATATGTTAGTGAAATATGTTATCAATATGTAAAGAGTAAATAAGGAAAGAAACAATCAAACCACAACAAGTTGTTTATAGTGGTTCGGTCTACAAGGACTCTTTTTCCTTGCCCTACTCCACTCTCTGAGTCTCACACTCGAGAGTTTAACTTCACTAGTCAACAAGCTCCTTTCACCGGCGGAGAAACCTTTACACTTCGCTTACACACTATTTCCGACACTAAGCTAAATGTCGATTTCTTTCCAAGGGTACAAACACTCCCACACACAATGTATTTTAAGGACTAAAATACTAACTACTCACACTCACAAGATTATGATAGTTTGGTACAACAATGAAGTATGAATCAACACAAGATCATACAACACCAAACAAACAAGACTTCCAACTTCTCGTTGAAGCTTGAATGTGACTTGATCTTCTTTGCTACAAAAAAGATCACTAATATGATATGAAACTGAGTTAGAAAGGTTAGAGAAGGAATGTATGAGAGTATGATAGAAAGGGATGAAAAACTACTTGGTTTGGCTTTGGTATTTATAGCCAAAACACTCAAAAACACCACGGACCACGGAACCCTTAAAAGGGTTCCGCCTGTTAAATTATGGTGCCGCCGAGGTCGACGGGAAGATCTCAAAATCTTGCCAAAGTCAACCATATCTATGCAAGATTGTGTAAGATATGTAGAGCCTAAATCTACACAAAGAATCTAATGAAATCTTCCAATGATTCCCATGATGCATCACATGATGTCATGTGTTTGTTTTTCCATTTTTAGAAATATGTAAATTCATATGTAATGTTTAGTTTTTAAGAAACCAAAACATTCTAAAAACTACTATCATACATTATGGTTTAGATTCATATCAAGATATGATTAATCACAATGTAAATGCTTGAGTGATGAAGATATCATTTGGAAAAGCTTGTTTTAATATCTATTAATCTTGACAAGCTTTAAGATTTATAAAAATTAAATTTACTTTTGTCGTTAACAAAACTTAGGTAAAGATCAAAAATATAAATAACGTTTAATGACGATATTTGTATTAACAGCAATTTTGAGTGTCCTTTTGAAGATAACTATCAATGGACAACTCGAGGTTCTTTGAGATCTACTAGGTAATAAGTCTTGACAACTTTTTGGGAAAGTTATCTTACTACCGAAGAATCTTGATGACCTGCTTATTTTGGAATCTACTGAACAAAATGACAAGCAAGATTAGTGCACTTTGTAATATAGAACCAAAATAAAATGTAAGATAAAATAGATGACAATATCTAACAATATCCAACAAAAGAAAATAAATTCTTGAAACATAGTTTATTGTTTCTAAGAATTTCCCTTCTTTGTAGTTTCCAAACATACACGGATCGTATAAAGTTTTTAAAGTACAATATACTCTAAGAAACTTGGTAACGAAGCTCTTATGCCAATTGTAGAAAACTAGAAGGGGGGGGGGGTTTATAAGTTTTGCCGATTAAAATTTTGTTTTAAAGTATTTAGATTGACTTATGTCAATCCATTTAGATCTTGTGTTGGATATTGATAGATATACATATAAATAAATAATGCAAAGATATAAAGAGTAAAGGAACACAAAACCACGACACAAGTATTTATAGTGGTTTGGCTACAAGGACTCCTTCCTTGCCCTACTCCACTCCCCGAGTACCCAACTCGAGAGTTTCTAAGCACTACACAACACAAGCTCCTTAATATGGCGGAGAAGCCTTCACAACATCGCCTACACTTAATCTGGTACAAGGCTAGATACCGAGTTCTTCCAAGTGGTAAAACCAAACCTATTACAACATCGCCTACACTTTATCCGACACTAGGCTAGACACCGAGTTCCATTACAAAAGAGGAACTACTACCACACATTATAACCAAAAGGATACAAACTCCTTTTTACAACACTTCAAAGGATATCAATACCTTTTTACCCAAACTACACAAATATACATCGACGCCTCATATCAAATGTACACCTTCGACACTATACACCAATGCCTTCAACTTGACACGCTAATGGAGGGAGAGAAGAACTATCAACAAGATGCACTTCAGTGGTCTTGAGATGACGAAGCTTAGCAACTCATGACCTTGAGCTTGCACGTCTTCAAGAGGTTGTGATCTCTTCTTTAAGAGGAACCTAGAGAATCACACAAAGAGAAAACTACATAGAATGATCCTTTGGATCTTAGGTTAGAGAGGTTAGAACATAAAGAGAATATATGCCTAAAAAGGGATTTTTAGCAAGAGAGAAATGGCTCACTACTTATAGGCAAACTGCCTATAGTTAACCCGGATCCGGCCAGTGCGATCCAAGGGATCCGTCAGCTGGGTCAGGCTAGTCCGAATTTTGGGTTGCAAACCGGGTTATGGGTTATTGATGTAGCGAAATAACAAGATAACAAATTGAGTCTGTTGATTCAAATGAATACCAGAAACAATCTTCCAACTATCGTTGATTCAAAAGAATACCGATAATTAGGTAAATTCACACACTAACACACACACTTGTGGTAGGGAGAAAATGACTTTCATATATTGATAATCTTCTTAGCAACAAGTTCTAGGTCCCATTTATAGTTGTGATTTATGACAAGGAATTTGTAAAGTCTAAGAATAAAATTAAATACATTAGGAAATTAAAGAGTCAAAAATAAAGAAGGTAGTATACGGATGGTTCCTCATCATTCTCCCCTTCTTTAAAAAAACTCGTCCTCGAGTTTTCCTTCGGATCAAACCACCTGGTTTGAATGGGATATCAGATCGTTGGGTTGAAACCATTAAATTCGATGTTGCAAACATGGTGGACAAAGAAAAAGATGCTTTTCCATTCAAAACACAATCTCCAGCTTCTAACATCCATGAAAAAAACCTTGATTCTTCAAACAAATGGTGTGATGAAATACTACGCTCGAAAACATCATCTTCCAAGAATATGGATATGTCATCATCTTTGGCAACTCCAATATCGCCTTCCAATGTGATTGGAACTTTCAAAACAAGTTTTTCACCACCAGTATTCATAGCCCGATTTTTAGAAACCGAACAATTCTTATTCGAATTATTAGTGACATACCTGGTTCGATCACACGTAATCCCGATATCGGTCATCCAAGAATACCATTCTTCATCTCCGTATTCATCAAACACGGGTGGATGATCATAGATTATATCGTCACTAGGAGGCATCATGATCAGGAAATTTGGCTCTGAAACCAACTGATGTAGACTAAATAACAAGATAACAAATTGAGTCTGTTGATTCAAATGAATACCAGAAACAATCTTCCAACTATCGTTGATTCAAAAGAATACCGATAATTAGGTAAATTCACACACTAACACACACACTTGTGGTAGGGAGAAAATGACTTTCATATATTGATAATCTTCTTAGCAACAAGTTCTAGGTCCCATTTATAGTTGTGATTTATGACAAGGAATTTGTAAAGTCTAAGAATAAAATTAAATACATTAGGAAATTAAAGAGTCAAAAATAAAGAAGGTAGTATACGGATGGTTCCTCATCAGTTATGGACCATGGGTCATGGACTTTGGATCATGGATACCCAACAAGATACATTGTACCTAGTCAATGAGTCATGGGTCTTGGTTCATGGACTTTGGGTCATGGATCATGGATAATATCCAACATGATTTCATGCATGATGTCATGCAATGGATCATTGGTCATGGATCATGCTCCATGGGTATGGGTCATGGACTTTGGTTTTTACACAACATATTTCCATTACAAGTTATATTAAGCACATGTACATTTTTATAAAATATAAGTAAACAAAGTTACTTGTAAGTGTTTTATAAAAATGGTTTTGGTTTTATATAACTTTATTCAACTAAACATGTTTTGATGATTTTATATGTTTAGTAAAAGTATGTTAATAAGCTATTGGCTCAAAGCTTTTACGTATTTTATTTATTTCGTTAAAATGATTTTACGATTGTTATCGACAAAATATTAGAAGATCGTAAAATAAATAAACGTTTTTACGGTTTATTTGTATTAACAAATCCCATAAAATTCAGGATGGGCAGTGCAACCCGGTTCTTGCAATAAACCACTTGATAAAAGGTGGTATTGGGATAAAAGGAGTGTGCTTTGTCCCGTTCGGTGGTGCCTTCGAGACATGTCTCATGCATTTGTCGTATCGCCATCCGCCATATCGCCAACATCCCCAAAGATCATATTATTAGCATAATACTAATGATGTAATACATGATTCATTTTCTTAACATTTTATTTTTAGCTTTTAAAGCTCGACCCTTTGGGCTTTAGAGCTTGTTGTTATGAATAAAGGCAAAAGACATTATTACCATGGGTCAAAAAACGCCATCTTTTTTACCTTGGAATAGTGATTGTGACGCGTGTCTTGATGGTTCTGATCGTATGGTTAACACAGTGCCACGTCGACATTTGACACGACGCGACAAGAAGGTGGTAAGACCTGATGTGCTATTTCATCCTGCTTTTAATATTTATAAAACTTGAATAACTTAGGATAGACACATGCTAACGGGCAGAGTACCCGATCAGATGTAGTAAAGCCTTAGGTAAATCCGAGTATCGTCCCAAGAGAGCTGTGACCTTGAAAGAACTAAGATGATTAGATAAAACAAAGTTAATATATGGGTAGACAAACTGATGTAATTCATAGGTGTGCAATTATTCTACTTACACAGACACCAGAAATTTAGGTAAAAGAGAAAGATAAACGAAGCTTAATAAAGAAAACAAATATGAATTGAATCCCTATACTAAGATTCAATATAGTGGTTAATTATCACCAGGCTCCTTTGGTCGATTCGTCATGGCCTATGGTTCTTAGGTTCCTCACCAAGATGAGCAGGTCACCCGGGATCATTCGACAACCTAATAGCAGTCATTAAGCACCATATCTACTAGATCTAGACGGTGGGAACCCGGCCGTTAGGAACTTAGATTCCTCCTAACCTCTTAAGTACCTCCACTTGATAAGTGATCCTTTGGTCGATTCGTACACGAAGAGTGGTCGTACTATGGCCAATTCCTCCCATACTTCGCGATCTATCAGACTGGGGTCAGTTGGTCATATCTCCCAGCCCTTTAGATACTACCAAGCTTATAACACTACTAAGGCTAGCGTTCTATAAAAACACTTGCAAATGTCTATAAAGAATTATAGAGAATAACAATAACATAAATGCAAACTTTAATTAATAACATGAATTCATAATATAAGATCTAGAAAAATATAAAAAGAATCCAAACTCGAATACAAAGGAAATCGTAGGAGAGAACTTCGTTATTCATGCTCCTAAACCATGCTTCTTCTTCTGTGTTTTGATCTCCCCAAACCCTAGAAGGTTTGGGAAAGGAGAGATATCTATCTTGATGAAATCATCGATTATTTATAGGCTTCAAAATAGTTACGGCGTAACCTAATTAGGTAGTTCTGCGTAACTTTCTTCAATCTTCGGTGCTTATCCATTTGCTACGGCGTAACTTAGTTCGGTGTTACCGTAGTCGCTATATTCGAGTAAATCATAGTTCGGTAGTAGCTTAAGCCGAGAACTACTCCTGGACCTTCCCACCTAGGGTGGCTCAAATGCATATCTTGAAGCATCCGCTAGTCCGATCTGCGCTCAATGAAAGAAATCCTGCTTGGGCTGCTTTTTGATCCAATGCACTGAAAAACCCTCAAACCGGTTACTAAGACCAAAAATACCCACTCAAGGCTTTCAATTTCCTCGTTGAAGTGGGATGACATTCCTTCAAGCCTCTCATCAATAGTGCAACCTCTCCCAACATTCACATGTGCCTTCTACGTCCCATGGGCACCTACTCTCGGCTTCTCCACCGGCTTCACCACTGCACCACTAGCTTCTCCTTCTTCCTTCTAGGGCGGTCCAGCTAGGTGAATCACACCATAAACATCACGGGCGCAAATCCCTAACTCCACTAGTTTAGGCAAGCCAATCAAACTAGTATCCTACCAATGGTTACTCGGGCCAAAGCTTCATCGGTCATAAGATCAAAACTCTAGCCAATCTCCCGATTAAATGTGCCCCACAAGGACTCCTACCGAAAACCCTTAGCACCTCTGACCATAAACCTAGCCAAATAATAAGGAACATCAATGTTGTTCCTCCTTCCATTCCTGCATCGGATAAAGGTCTTCCATAGTCATCTTCTCTTTGGTGAGTGCCTTCTTGGAATCGAGCAAGCAAGAAGGCGGTGCAAGTCGACGAATGGGGCTCCTCACCATGGTATACGATGGAGGCTACTCGGATTATACCCCCATGATAGCAATCTGGTCAAAATAAGCGACAAGGTCTTGATTCTCATCCCTTCTTCTCCAGCATGTGTTATAGAACCGCTTAAAAGCCTCAGTCTCCATTTCCTTCTCAGTGTACAAACCCATACGCATAGTAAACTCCCTAAGAGTCAATCTCCTCCAGATGCCTCCAAGCTGGAAAAACATAGAATCTTGTTCATCATCATCAACCTCAGTTTTAAACTCCACACTAGCAAGGAATTCACAAACGTATTCCGGAATGACCGGTTCCGTGATCCTAAACAACCTCAACCAAGCAGTACATGTGAAATCCCCGTCAGTACATGTGAACTTGATCTTGCAAAACTTCCTCAATCTCCTACTAGCTCTTCCATTTGCCAAAGTACCGAATGCCTCAAAGTTAAGAGCCTCGGGTTGACTGATATCCTTCGCCATTAATTTCTCATATTCCTCCACTCACAGTCGCCTAATACCAGCATTGGGGTGTGCTAAAAATCTAGGCCAGTCTGCGAGATTGTTTGCACCTGAAAATAAGATAAGAGACAATAAGTGCAGACCTTACTGATGTCAAGTTACGGCGTAACCAACATAAAAGTTACGCCGTAATTAGAAAATTTCAATGGTTACGGCGTAGCTATGACAAACTGCTACGCCGTAATTGTAGATATAAAGGTTACGGCGTAACTAAACCCCGATTCGCGTAACTTCCCGACTTCAACACCTCAGATGTTTCAATTACGCAATAGATTACGCCGGAACCATCAATTTTTATCAAGGGTGAAAAGTTTCGATATATTTTTAACCTACTAGTGCCGAGGGACCGCGCCTAACCCACCAAGTTTGTGCTTGACCTAAAACCTTATTTTAATAAACCCAAAACACCCAAATCAACCCGTAGTAATAGGACACGGATCAAAATAACATGGGGAAATTATCAAAACTATCAATTAATCATTCCAACATCAACAATTAATTCGAATGGGTAAGATCCCTAAAATATTAAAATAAAACCCTAATTGAAATAATCAAAAGAAATAAATCAAAAAGAGTAAAGATAGGTCTTACCAGCCATGAAGATGGATTAGATGAAGCGATATCGAAGAAAAATGTTTAGAGAGAGAAAATTTTCTTGTTTGTGTGGGCGGTGAATTTGTGTGTAAAACCTAATTTTTATTCGATAAGGTTTTTATACGCTACAATAGTTCTGGCGTAATTAGATTAATTAGTTCTGCCGTAACTAATATTTTAGAAATTCGATAATGTGTGAAAGGGTTACGTCGTAATCCCATTACGGATTCTGCCAGTAATTAATTATAGTCAAACGTCGATTTTTATTCATAAATCGATTCTATAGTGGTTACGTCGTAACCGAGGGAGGTTACGTAAGTAACTAATAAGTCAAAAGATTTAAAAATTTTGATAAATTGCGGTAAGGCTACGTCGTAACTAGATGAAATAGTTACGTCGTAACTAATAACATCCGAATACTAATTATATAATATTGTAATAGGAGAGATTAAAAGCGTTACCTTGTGGGAATGCTCAAATCTCTTAATGAGATCAATATGAAATACCTTAGATTTTTCCATTAACTGCTCCCCGGCAGTGGCGCAAAAAGGCGATGTGCTATTTCATCCACGCTTTTAATATTTATAAAACTTGAATAACTTAGGATAGACACATACTAGCAGGCGATACCCGATCGGATGTAGTAAAGCCTTAGGTAAATCGAGTATCGTCCCAAGAGAGATGTGACCTTGAAAGAACTAAGATGATTAGATAAAACAAAGGTAATATATGGGTAAACAAAAGCGATGTAATTCATGGGTGTGCAATTATTCTACTTACGGACACGAAATTTAGGTAAAAGATAAAGATAAGCGAAGCTTAATAAAGAAAACAAATATGAATTGAATCCTATACTAAGATTCAATATAGTGGTTAATTATCACGAGACTCCTTTGGTCGATTCGTCATGGCCTATGGTTCTTAGGTTCCTCACCAAGATGAGCGGGTCACCGGGATCATTCGGCAACCTAATAGCGGTCATTAAGCACCATATCTACTAGATCTAGACGGTGGGAAACCGGCCGTTAGGAACTTAGATTCCCCCTAACCTCTTAAGTACCTCCACTTGATAAGTGATCCTTTGGTCGATTCGCACACGAAGAGTGGTCGTACTATGGCCAATTCCTCCCATACTTTGCTATCTATCAGACTGGGGTCAGTTGGTCATATCTCCCGGCCCTTTAGATACTACCAAGCTTATAACACTACTAAGGCTAGCGTTCTATGAAAAGACTAGCAAATGTCTATAAAGAATTATAGAGAATAACAATAACATAAATGCAAACTTTAATTAATAACATGAATTCATAATATAAGATCTAGAAAAATATAAAAAGAATCCAAACTCGAATACAAAGGAAATCGTAGGCGAGAATTTCGTTATTCATGCTCCTAAACCATGCTTCTTCTTATGTGTTTTGATCTCCCAAAACCCTAGAAGGTTTGGGAAAGGAGAGATATCTAATACTGATAAAATCATCGATTATTTATAGGCTTCAAAATAGTTACGGCGTAACCTAATTAGAGTAATTCTGTAGTAACTTTCTTCAATCTTCGATGCTTATCCATTTGCTACGGGTAACTTAGTTCGATTGTTACGCCGTAGTGCTATATTTCGATGTAAATCATAGTTACGGTTTAGCTTAAGCTGAGAACTACGCCGTAGTCTTAGTTATCAGTTGTTACGACATAACCTGATCAGAGGATTACGCCGTAGTCCTCGAAATCTTTAGTTGCGTCGTAACTGCGTCACTTGGTTACGTCGTAATTAAGAGAATATGTCATGAAAACGTCCAATTGCAGCTTCCTTGCTTCCAATGCGTCCTGAAATGAAATAACAAGGAATAAGGATGTGTTTACTAATAATATATTCAAAAATGTGATGATAAACGGGGAAATTAATGCTTAGAAACTCAGGACTATTTGATGTTATCAAGACCCTTCCAGAGTTCTCCAACAGCATATAGCGTTTTGCTATTCTCTATTTAAGCAATTCCATTAGCTGCCTCCTGCATCCTTCGGAATTTTTTTCACATAGTGAAATATTGAGCCAGGAAAGCTGGGCTGACAAGAATTTCTTTAGTGCCACTTGTTCCTCCATTTTTTGAAGGTCCAATTATTTCAACATTTTGCTTCTCATCTGCTTTCATGTCTTCTTTTAACATTTGCTTCTTTTCTAACCTCTTGCAATCTGATATGATTGTGGAACGAGTAACCATAGTGGCTATTCCTAGGGCTGAGCGTCGGTCCAAAACCGACCCGAACCGACAAAACCGAAAACCGAAATTCATGAAGAACCTAAGCGAAACCGAACCGGCGGGCCGTCGGGTCGGTTCGATTTAATGTCGAACCGTCGGTTCGATTCGGTTTAGGTGTATTTAGGTATGTTTTGTCGGTTTGGGCGGACGAACCGACCGAATCAAAACATGTAAAACATGAAACCGAAACCGAATCGACGGTCGTCGGGTCATTTCGGTTTTGTCGGTTCGATCGGTTTTGTCGGTCCGGTTCGGTTTTGGACCTTTGATGCTCGACCCTAGCTATTCTATCGAGTATGAAACTTCATCATGGGTGAATAGTTAAAGGAATGACCACGAGTTCTTTGATTCTGAGCGACCAAGTATGATGTTGTGCGTGAAGGGACCTTATCACTACAAATTTCATGGTTGTTCTCGGAATAAACCTTTACCTCAAACATACATCTAACTCAATATTTCAAGCGGCTTGATTGATTCTCCAAAATCCCACTAAAGGAGTTTTAGTTTCTTTTAACCTAGCTTTTATTGAATGGATTAGGTTTTCAAACAATATTCATACATAACTTGATCGACGCTCCTCAGCGCATAAATTCTTGGACCAAATATCCTTCCACTTGGCTTCTACTATTAATGATTCATTAGATACATCCCCGACAACACTGGGGGGGGCGTTATGGGTATGTTCATCCTTTCTTCTTCTTCTTGAATTCTTGATTTTTGTTTCCTGCTATCCTCCCAACTCCGAACCATGTTAATTAATTTTCCTTTACCTGTGTTATTCCCTTGGGGGGGGGTTCCTCTTAACCTGTCATCCTTCAGGAGGTGGTCCAGCTTCCCCGACTCGAGAGCTATTTCGAGTTGCTTTCTTAATTGGAAACAATAGTTTGTGAAATATCCTTTTTCCCCGTGATAATCACAAAACCTATCCAAATTTTCTTTTCGATGGGCTCCTACCATAGACGGGGGTGGGGGAAGGTTCAACTGATGTTCCATGGCTACGATTTCGTTTGGTTGTTTGGTTAATGGATTTAGATCTGGACGATGATTTTCATACCTGGGGGAGTCATTCCCCTGATAGTTATTCCTGTATAGCGTGTCACTTTTGGGTGCCACATGTGGGGAGTAATATTCCCTTGTCTTGTAATCATTCCGTCGGTCATTCCTCCGACGATCTCCTACATATGGGGCTCTTGCTGGTGGGTCATTCCGGGAGACTTGGTTCTATCCCCTATTGTACGAAATAGATACTTTACCCTTCGCTAGTTATGTACTATTGTATTCTTCATCGATCGAACAAAATCATCCACCCTTATCATCATTTCATTCTTCGTACGGGTACTTGATCAAAGAACTGGATATTCCGAACAATTATGAGCACTCATGAAGGCGAAATTTGCATAATATCCTATACACCAATGATGTAACTTGTCTCATATGTCCATCGTTCTTTAAAGGCAGGAAATGTTTCATTTTCTTTCCGGAATATCTTAGTGATTTCCGTTGGATCCTTAAAACATTATCTTCGAAGTGCAAACCTTGTCACAAATAACTCCCGAAGAGTTTCCCAGCTATCTACGCTAACGTGAGACAACCAATAAAACCAACCTCTAGTCGAACCATTTAATGTTTGCTGAAACATTCTACATGATACCAGCATTTGCCACTCTTCTTGGTTAGCTGCTCTGGCAAACCTACTGATATGATCGTCCGGGTCCGATGATCCATCATAAAGCTTCATGTTTTTCGGCATGACATGCTTCGGTTTTGAGAACTCTGTGATCTTTTAGTGGATGAAGACCTTAAAGCTTCCTTATATGGTTTTTGCGGCTCTTCTACAGGCTCCCCTCCGGTATCGTTATGATTAGGTTCCCCCGTTATTTCTTCGTTAAAGTCCAGACGTATCGGCTTGAGCACACTTCCCCCTTTTTCATTATGTTCCTTTATTAGTGCCTTAAGTGACGAAACTGACTTAGGATTCGCTTTTGCAAGCTGGATGAGTCTGTGTCATTATTCCCGCTCCCTCTGGCCTGGACAGGGGGGGTTCGGGGGTTTCTTGGGCGGGACCTGTCATTATATAGATCTGGTAGATTGAACAACATGTCCAACGGATGACGCCAATTTGTTGAAGTAAAAGTTTGTTCATGTATAAGTTACGTGTAGGTCCATTCAGACTAGGTGAAACAACGTGCTTCGAGCACCTGCACAAGGAAAAGACACGCATTAGCCTCGCCTTGAATTTTATCCCAAGACCAAGCCCGTCGTGAGAATAAGTATGTGTGCCGAAAGGCAAAGTAGTAAATGACAGAGTAAATGTGAGTGAATCAATTAGTTTGACATAAGTGAGGTGGGTGTATTTATACTGCCCCAACCTCGATACCTGTGGTGTATTCGGAAAGAACTCGTCGAGCTACACCTAGCCTAGGTGCTAGGTGTCAGATCACGCGGGAGGCATGATCCCGTAATATCTGTGATGGGCGGCGCAACCCGGTTTTGCAATAAACCACTAGATAAAGGTATCTGGATAAAAGGAGTGTGAGCTTCTGTCCCTTTTGGTGGTGCCTTTCAAACATGTGTGTCTCTTGTGTGGTGTTCGGTATGAGCCATCCAACCATTTACGCCGACAAATAATTTTTACCTTTAAGTTTCATATAAGTTTAAAAAGTATATATATTTTAGTTTAATTACACCTCTTTTTTTTAAAACCTTTTCTTAATATAAATACAATTTCAAACCCGTATACAAACCAAACGCACCATAAGATTCCCTTGCCGAAGAAAAAATAATCATTCATCAAATGTTGGTATATGACGATAAGCTACCCAACGAATATCTTCTGGTATCACCATATTGTAATTTATTGTCTACGTAGTTATCAATTTTGACCCTCCTATTTAGCTGGTCACAGAAATACCCCCAATAGGCCAATATTATTTAATAATCTTTTACTACGTATATAATAAATGAATTACATCATTTAAGAGTAATTTTGTTAATTCATTCTTATTGAAAAAATAATTGATTCATTCTTATTGAAAAAATAATTGAGCCAATAGGAGATCTCGATTTCGCCACGTAGGCAAAATTGTGTGATGTGATTGGGTAATAAAAGTCAAAATTAAACTGATTTTGGTCAAACTTTAATAAATTTAGAGGAGAAATTTGGTTTATAAAAAAAAACACATAAAAATATAAGTGTCAAATTTGTGAAAAAAAAGGAACTAATTAATAAACTTTAGTGGTTGAATTTTTAAAAATTATATAAAGTTAACTGTAATATTATAAGCCTTAATTTTTTTAATAACTTTGAATTATAAACAAATACCCCCTTATACTTTATACCCTTTATACTTTATATCTTAAAATACAATGTATATGTTGTTTTAAAATAACAACATATAAATTTGCATAAGATTATAAGTATCAATTTTTTTACTATATACATTAAATAAGGACTCATTTATTTTATTTTTAAAAGTTTAACCTATGTGGACACTTGTTTATATTTTAAATCAATTTAAATTAACAAAGCGGAATATAATTTTCAAATTGTAAGACGGGTTACTTTAATATAAAATAAATATACACGATTGTCTTATAACAATGACTCATGTAATTTTATTTATTTATATAACGATATCTAGAAAAACATTTTTAAAAAACTTTAATAAGTATACTTTAACTTTATTAACGCTCATTATGTTCTATTAAACTTGCATCATGCGTACAATATAATATCAGTAGTGAAATTTAAATAACAACATCAATATCTTTGTCAACTAAATAAAATTAAATCTTTTGTTACCTAACATAAATTTTTATAAATATTTTACCAAATTCTAATGGATATTAATGCATAATGAAAAACTCGTGCATAAGTATTAGTTGTACTTATATCACAATTTTCATGGACAAATTCTTATCTATATATATGATATAAGATCATTTGAGGAAAAAAGATTATTTACATACCAATGGATCAATCTCCACCCTTCATTTTTATTTAATCTAATGGATGAAATTAATCCCAACAATATAAAGAAACCAACTTTCATCATTTTTTTTCAAATATTAATATCTTTAAACCGTTAATCGTAGGAAATGAAAAAAATATATCGTTGCGACGAGCGTTTAATTATCTTTCTATAGATAAAGACTTTGATATACTTCGACAAAAAAAAATTAAGTATTTTCACGTTTTTTAAGTTTTTTTCGTTTTTACGTTCTCGAAATTTACATTGAAAAATCATATATGATATAACACTAATTTGATATTAGTGTAAAATCATATATGATATATAATATCATATGTGATATTAGTGTAAAATCACATATCATATGTGATTTTACACTAATATCACATGTGATATTCAATTTAGTGTTTTATCATATATGATTTTTTCACGCAAATTTCGAAGAGCGTAAAATAAGCGAAAAAAGGCAACGTGAAAAAATGAAATTTTTCTTTTTCAGGTATATCAAAGTCACCATCTATGAAAGATAATTAAATCTTCGTCGACGATAATAAATATTTTAAGCAATGATAAGCGGTTTATGAGATATTTAAATTATAAAAATGGATGAAATAATAAAATCTTTTAAATCTCAGCCATTGATTTTTTTTTAGATGAATGGTGGAGATGAGTCCCTTGGTATGTAAGAAAATTTTGGTATTTAAAATAACTCTCCTCCTATATATATAATAAAAGAATGTTTTTTTTGAAATTTTGACATGTCACTAAAGCCCCTAGACACCCTGCCATGTCATAAAAGCCACCTGTCATATAAAATTTACACACTGCACTCTTATTGCACGATTTGTTTGACTGACATTTAATAGGTTACAATTCCCATTTAATTTTCACGTTTCTTTCCATGATTAACAAATGAGATTGCATCTTTTGATTTAGTTTCCGTTTAATTCTCAGTCTAGCTGTAACGAAATTGTAAAATTTCATTTCCATTTAATATTTCTCTTATTATTTGCAACTGTATGTCCGATTGTAAAGAAATACAGATGAATGGGCTATGATATTTTTATGGGTTGTTCTGTTACTCTAATTCTATGTTTTTACTGTTTGCATTCATCTGCAAATTCGATCTTGATTTGGGTTTGCAGCCGGGTGTCAAATGGTCAATCGATCTGATTAAGGTTTCACAACCTGCAAGGTAACTCAGATTTTTTTCCCTACTTTTATGATTACGATAATAAAAGTTGTTTGAGTTTGACTGATAATTTTACATGATTAGGTTTTGCAACGGGATGTATACATGTTATTAATAGCATGCATGTTTTTGTCTAATTTTTGGAAGTTCATGATCCTCATGGAATGGACAATGGTATGGCTTCTTTATCAACAGTTAATCAATTTATTTTGTATAGATAGTTGACATATACGAACATGTAACTAACCTCATATGGTTATGGATATCTCATTTGATTCGATTAGGTGCTACAAGACTTCTATAGGCTTTGTGCACGATCATAAGGTATATGATAGAAGAAAGTTATATGCTCAAGAATTATTATTAGGAATTCTGTAATTCCTTAAAATATATGCTAAAAAGAATCATCCATACTGCTTTCATAGATAAGGACTCATATTGCATTGATGAATTAAGAAAAGTCATTATCGAATGAGGACTCATACTTGAAATGAGAACAATACTTTATGTCATTGAAAGTTCGGAACCAACATAAGAGAGACGCTTGTACAAATATGACATGGGAGTAATTTAAAGACTATACATTTCACATGTTGATAGCGTCGTTTCCTGATTCTTATCATGGGTGTTTTGCCTATATTTACTTGTGAACTAAAGCGATGAGGTATATATAACATTAAGTCAATGAATATTTCTTTTTCGTGTTGTAATAGAAATAAGTTTGGTATCGTGCAAGGATCAACTAGAAACACATCTGTTACAAGTTTATTTTTTTTATTTTTTTTGTAGAATCACGTTTTTTGTCAATTCTAATGGTGTATTTAACAATGCATCAACTACAAAAGGATCATTCAAAGCCACATATATTTATTTATTGTAAGTAACGGATTATTTCGGTTGTTCCTTTGCACCACAATTCAGGTATCTTTAAAAGTATCTTAAATAGACGGGTTATTTCATGGAAGCAATCTCGATATAATCAGGCATAAACGATTTTAATCTTGTGGTTTATGGTCTATTCTCGAATCTTTCATAGTATATGTATATTTGTTTATGATCTGCTTAGCATTTGTGCATTTATCTAGCATTTTCTAATTATACACTTTTGCACGGTCAACTTTCTTTTCACCATAAGCCAATTGCTGATTCAACCAAGATTTTAAAATCGAACCTTAATCGAAGCGGCTGTCTTACCGGGTCGTTGTTCAACCGGTTCGACTGGTTATAAGAACCGGAGGACGTCATTATTATGTAATGTGTTACTAAAAGTTACAAAACATATAAAGATACTAAAATATACAGATATCTATATGAAATATGCAGGAAAATGATTATGATCAGTGAAATCGAATATTTCTTTGCATAAGCATCAAATTGCGGATGAAAAATAGAACTGGGAAATGATACTCGTGAAGTCATGGTATATAATTAAGATTGCTCATTTGTTTGGGGTTTACCATGAGATACCTTCAACCAATTTCATAAGTTCTTTTTTATGTTAATAGCATAGTATGAAACACAGATAAAAAGAAACAAAACTAATTGTCCCACATCACTTGGTGGAATTTTTTTTTTGACAAAGCATATCTTCACACAAGGTCAGTTTTATGACATTGTGTCTAAGGTCATCAGCCGGAATGGTAAAAATGTCAAATATATAGTACATTGGACGTCATTGTTTATCATGAAGTGTTACAAAAAAGTTAAACCTACCACGGTTGTTTATTTCAACAATTAAATAAAAACATTAGTTCCATGTTATTTTGGAATGTGAATTCGGCATGTTTATTCTT